>MTQE01001424.1:8182661-8231880 GCA_014337955.1 Aspidoscelis marmoratus
TTTTAGATTTGCTGAATTTTTAAAGTGCTTTTAATGTATATTCTGTTTTTTGTTTTTTTAATTTGTTGTTTTAATGGTTGTTACCCACCCAGAGACCTTCGGGTATGGGGCGGGATAAAAATGTAAATAAAAAATAAATAAATTTCACAAGTGAATTCCACCCTGGCCTTAGGCTGAGGAAAGAGTGCTTCCACACTTTCAGGGACTGGTACTACTTTTAGTGGGCTCTTTTTAATCTGTTTTTACTGCTGTGACCCACCCTGACTATAGCCTTCCCTATCCTGCCTGCTTCAGCTCCTCATGCTCAGATGAGTCATGTTTCACTCACCACAATTCCATCACAGGGGGTGCATTAAATCACTACTCCGTTACATTAAGAGTACATGGGAACCAGCAGTTTTAGGCTTTTCCATTTAATCACACTTGCTGGAAGATCCTACTAGAAGACTGGGATTCTGTCCCTGAAAAATGCTACTTAATGGGAATCCACTTTAAATTGGCAATAGACTTTGAAGAACATTATTTATTTATTTATTTATTTATTTATTTATTTATTTTATTTTATTTTATTTTATTTTATTTTATTTTATTTTATTTTATTTGTATTTCATTTAAGAGGAGCCCTGCTGGATCTGGCTACAGCCTATCCAGTCCAGCATCTTGTCTCACACAGCAGCCCAGGAATTGTTTCAGGGCATCTCACAAGCAGAAGACAAAGGCAAAACTTTCACCTGTTCTCAACTCCCTGCAAATGGCCTTTAGAGGCATCCTGCCTGCCTCTCCAACCTGGAGGCAGTACTAGTAGCATCCATTCGCTGTATATGTAGAAGTGAAAGAAACGATGGCTGAGAGGCCCACTGACTTATACTGCTGTAGACCAGTTCTCTCAGAGAATGTTTATCACAGGGACAATACTGGAACACACAAATGCCATGCTTGAAATTTCTGGTGCAGAGATGCCAGCCAAGCCATGCTTGGAAGAAGCTGATTATCTAGGCCCATTTCAATACAGTTTCAGGCCTGGTCATATCATGGAAACTGCCTTAGTCCCCCTGATTGATGACCTCTGGGAGAGGGATAGAAGGAGTGCAACCCTGTTGGTTCTCCTGGACCTCTCAACGGCTCGTGATACCAATTACCATGGTATCCTTTTGGAAAGGTGGTATGGAATGTGTTGCCGGAAGAGGTGGGGACAGTTACCAGTCTAGATGGCTTTAAGACAAATTTATGGATGACAGATGTATCAATGGCTACTAGAATGAATGCCTAGGTGCATCCTTCAGGCTAGGGGGGGGCGGGAAGCGGGGCGCTTCTAAGGCCATTTGCTGGGATTCGAGAGCAGGCAAAGGTCTTCCTTGTCTCTGCTTGAGATGCCCATGAGCATCTGGTGGGCCACTGTGTGCAACGGGATGCTGAACTAGATGGGCTGTGGCCTGATCCAGCAGGGCTTCTCTTATGTTCTTGTTGTTTTAATATATAATGTTGTTATTTAATTTTAAATATTGTTACCCACCCTGAGACTGTCTGGTATAGGCCGGGATAGAAATAGGCACTCACATCAGTAACATCCCCCAGCTTTGCACAGACTGCAGTTAAGAACACAAAGATGCCAGGCAAGATCCCACCACTACCACCACACTCAAAGACAACCATTTTTCACCGAGTACTGAGCACACAATATTGAACACACAAATGGCCCTCAAGGATCAGACCTTCCACAGATTGCACTCTGGTACTACAAGCAGGACCAAGAACCCCAAACTGGAACAAGGGAGGCATGCAGATGGCACTACTTTTTTTTGGGGGGGGGGGGTTGCTTTTCAATGGAGTCCAACAGTACATCACTTGAAAGCATCCCCCCAGACCCCAAGGCCAGGAGCTTTTGTTCCTGTCTTTCGGAAACATGGCACAGGAGTTGCAAAACCTGCACAAACTTTGCAGCCCCAGTGTGCATTAATGTGGATTGGCCCTGCCAGTGCAATCTATCCCATGCCCCCTTGCAATCTGAAGCAGTAGGTCCAATTATTCTGGACTTACTGATCCAGGTCTACAGCTGGTTAAGTAGAGAAAGTTCATCTAGTTCGGTGATGGCCAACCTATGACACGCGTGTCACAGGTGACATGCCAAGCCCTTTTGGGTGACACACATGGTCACCCTGGTACCTGGGCGTGTAGTGCTTGCTTGTTCTTGAAGTGTATGAAATACCAACTTTCAATTGCTGAATTTTGTTTGCTTAATCTTCAACAAAAGTCACCAATGTAAAGAATTGTTTTTGCTTTTAATAAAATACATATATCAAAAATATAACTTTTTTTACTAGAGCTACAAATATCACAAAATTATGGATATTTCTAGATGTGACACAGCGCCTGAGTTAAGCTAGGTTTTCTTGTGAATTTTGACACACTGAGCTCAAACGGTTCGCCATCACTGATCTAGTTCAACCCCCTTCTGTCAGTAGTCCCTGGTTGCTTTTTGTGAAAAGAGGCCCAAGATACAATGGACTTACCACAGAGAATTTTATCTCTCTGATATATTGGTTTTATTATTGTGTGATACAATTTTTGGTGTGCTTGTTGTAAGCCGCCCAGAGACCCTCGGGTATGGGGCGGGAGATTAGATAGATAGATAGATAGGTAGATAGATAGGTAGATAGATAGGTAGGTAGGTAGATAGGTAGGTAGGTAGGTAGGTAGGTAGGTAGGTAGGTAGATAGGTAGGTAGATAGGTAGGTAGGTAGGTAGGTAGATAGGTAGATAGGTAGATATTTATTTATTTATTTATTTATTTATTTATTTATTTATTTATTTATTTATTTATTTATCTAACTTCACATCTTCCTCAAGTGCATTTCCTTTCTGTGAAAGGGGAAGTGAAACTTACTGATGGAAGACAACGGAGGAAAGACACTCTTGCCTGGAAACATCGTAATATATTAAATGTCGGAAACCCTGCAGGAAGGCCTCTGTTCCCTTCATCCCTTGATTCCTGTTCAGTGGCAGAACAACACAGGCCAAACACCCAAGGCTGCTCCCAACTGTGTCCATTTACTTCGAGTGTCCCTAATTTGTCATTTTCAAAAAGCTGCAGAGATTTGTGAGTCAGTTACATACCTTAAGCAGCTTAAGCGCCAATTAAACCACTGCTGTGTACACCCACAATAATTACAGGAAATTACTGGAGTGGCGGCACTCCAAATTCACCCATTGGTTGGAAAACAATCCTTTTAAGGGAAAAAAGAAACCTGCCTTGACAAATGTGGAAAACTACTTATTGGCCGAGGAAAAAAGAAAAGTGCATTGCCTCCTGGAAGCAGGGAAGTCCAAAGCCCTGAAAACTTATTTAAAGAAGTTTCAAAGCAGGTGTGAGTGGAACAGTTCATGGCATCCCATCTAGCTTCCTCACAAGGCAAATTGAGGCCTATTACTGATAGAATTTCTGTTGCCTTATCAACAAAGATCCATAAATATGTAATATTTTATTGTCGTCAATGATCAGATAGGCCTGTGCTAGCATCTCTGGCAACCACGCCTTGCTCAACATGCTGCATCAAGCTAAATATATTTAATTTAATTTTTCTGTCCCGCCTTATAGCCAAAGGTCTCAGGTTACAGAGTATCACAGTCATCATTCCATTTGAAGCATTGCTTTAAATAAGTAGATAAAGCCCCTTTCCTGCCTAGACCACGTTACTTTCCACCGACTGCAGATTTTGCCATTGTATTGAATTACTGTTGCCCCTCACTTTACCTGGTGGTTCCATTTCCAACCCCCCCCCTCACAATTTTAAGTAAATTTTAAGCTAAATGCAAGGGACATGATCACCGATCTTTCTCCTGGTTTTCAAGGGCTAGAAATTACTTATTTGGTTCTGTGCGGTGTGGCACCATGTTCAGCTATCACAAATGCTTATATGGATGAGAAAAAATGTTCCAGAAGTACACTATACATGCTAATATGCCATTAAAAAAAAAAAAGATGGAAAGTTTCATCTATACTGACACATGACATAAAAAGGGACTACATAGTTTTCTGGCATCTCTAAAACAAAATGTATGCAATATGTACCAGAATGCTCAACCTGATCACTCTACATCAATAGAATTGTGGCTGGGCAGACATTTTCCGTGCATGTCCCTCCCAACTTTTCACGTAGAAATGGAGGAAAGCTGTGTCCACGTACCCCTAGGACAGTGATGGGAAACCTTTTGAGCTCAGTGTGTCAAAATTCGCAAGAAAACCTAGCTTAACTCGGGTGCTGTGTCACATCTAGAAATATCCATTTTTTTTTGTAGCTCTAGTAAAAAAAGTTACATTTTTGATATATGTATTTTATTAAAAGCAAAAACAAATAATTCATTAGTGACTTTTGTTGCTGAATTTCATTTGCTAAATCTTCAAATGAAAGTTGGTATTTCGTACACTTCAAGAACAAGCAAGCACTACACGCCCAGGTGCCAGGGTGACCAGGTGTGCCACCCCAAAGGGCTTGGCATGTCACTTGTGACACGTGTGCCATAGGTCGGCCATCACTGCCCTAAGAGTAGGTCAAGTCCTGCCTTGGCTGGAAATGGAAGAGAATGTACTTTGAAGAAACTGAAGCTGCATTCCTCAAGAGAAGGTTTGACATTCCATGCTTGGAGGCAAATTTTACCTCGCGTAAACACTACTTAAGCCACCACTACAACACACAACATAACAATCTTGGGTACAATTAGTGCCTGCAGACAAAAACCTCTCGGTGCACCCAAGGGAAGGAAACCTGAGGCCTCTTCCTTCAGTTCACTCTCGTCTTCCAGAGTCAACCCAGATATCACCTCCAATGTTGCAAGACCAACCCATTACTCACTCCACCCCTCATCTACCAGCTCATTGGGCTACCATATAAGCTAAACCGGATGTCTTCTTCCAGAAACTGACAAAAAGGTCGTTTCCTAGGGAACCACCATGGAAATACTTTATTGTAACACAGAGCTGTAACCCAGCTGACTCCTTCGCAAACCTATAGCTAGAGGTACACGTATTGAACTAACTGACTCCATGGTGAAGCATTATCAGACTGTGTGTCTGTGGTACGTCAGTGGTTGAACATCTTTCTCATATCTTGTTTGTTTGCTAGGCGTTATCCTTCAATTAGAATAACTTGATTCAGCCTTTTTTATTTTTACAAAATGTGAATCACTGGAACACAGAACATAAACCGATTTATCTTCTCCAGGGAGAAAATGCTCAGGTGTCTCGTAGGGTAGCTTTGTTTTATGCTAAGGCTGCCCGGCTCAAGAAATCATTTTTTGAATTGCATGTGGTGCCTTGCAAGGGGTTGGGTTGGTGACAAACAATCATGATCTATGATTTTATCTTTGCATGTTTCATATGATCTTATGCTTTACTATCTCTAATTATGATATGGCCAATGACTAATCAATAACATTGTTATTGATAATAGTTAGGCTAGAGATCAAAGGTTCACTGTCTTTTTGTTCCCAGACTGATTAACAGCCACACAGTAGAGGAGAGTGGACCTTAAAGACTGGAGCAAGATCACTTTTGTCTGGGTTGGAGACCATTTAGTCCCCAAAAGTACATCACTGAACCATGGAACATTTCTATAAATGTTCTGGCAGAAGAACAATGATCTTTTTCTAGCCTCACAAGGAGGGTGTGGGACTGAATCTTATTACAGCATGCGTCACTTGGTAGGTTTCTTGAAAAAGTTCACTGGACAGATGCCCAGACAATAGACTGACCAAAGTTATAAAAAGACTCCATTTAGGATAGGATGGGAAAGATTTAGAATAAGCAGAAGACTGATTAATTTTTGCCTGATTCCAACACAATGAAGATGCCTTCTACCAGTCTCTGCCCAGAACCCTTTTGTGTAACCATCACGAGAACAAAGGAACATCAGAGGAGATCTGCTGGATTAGGCCAAAACTAATCTCGTCCATAATCTAGTCCACCATGAAGACAGCTGGGTGACCGTGGGCTAGTCACAGGTCTTTCTGAGCTCCCACAGCCCAACCTCCCTCACAGCAGATGTGCTATGCAGAGAATAATAAACGTTTGTCAGCCACTTTGACTCCCTTTAAGTGGGTGAGAATAGTGGGATAGAAAACCCAACTCTCCTTCTCCTTGATGGCCCCTAGACTATGAAACAGTCTCCCCTTTGAGCTACATCAAGCAGTGTTTAGGAAAGCAGTGAAGATGCACCTCCTTTGGCTAAATGGATACAGCTTCCCCCACTCCACTTTTATTCTTTTAATATGTTTATATTTGGTTTTAAATGCTGTTACCAACCCGGAGACCTTTGGGTTTAGGGCAGAATAAACATGCAAATAATAAAGAAATTTGCTCACTATAGCATTTGGAGACCAGTGCTGATTTTGACCTGATTGCTGTTTTAATTTGTTTTATTTCATTTTATTTGTCTTGTCAACCAGCCCTGGGGAAATAGTGCAGAGCAGCAGACAAGTATCATAAGCTAAACAATAAGAGGGTTGCCAGTTGCTGTTTGGTGACCTCTCTCCGGAGGTAGGCAATGGCAAACCACTTTGCATCCCTGCTAAGAAAACAGCATAGAAAAGCACATGGAGGTAACCATGCAGCCAACTATGATTACCCAACAGAAACTGCAGGAACCTTCCCTCTCTCAGCACACATTGCAAAAGAACCTAGAAATTATGGGCAACCTATCCTGCAAGAGTTCCACGGCTCACAGTCTGAAAAAGGATTGGCTTTAACTCTTACTAAGTAAGGGACTTAAAGAAAAGCAAGTAAATAAAAATAAGAAGCTTGCCCTTTTTTTCTCAGAAAGCACAACCTAATTCCTGCACACAACTGCAAGTTGCATTCCTGAAGAGGGAAAAGAATGGAGGCTCTGTCTGTCTCTAGTGACTGCAGAGAGGCAGAAAGCATTGGAATACTTGGATGAGAGGAAAGCCGGTCTGTCCCCATTTAATCCTGGCATATTTTTGCTTGTGGCCATAGCTACTAAGAGAATCTAACTAGAAATAGCCTCTTGTCAGCAGTGCTATATTTAACAAGATCATAGAAAAGGAAAAAGCATGTCACAGAATGGCAAGGTTGTAAGATGGAGTTTTTCCTGTGAGCCACGACGGTTTATTTAAAAACTTTTGCATTGGTAGCGATTCTATATATTTTAAACTCCACATACAGATCACAAAAAGTAAACAAAAAAAAGTTACTTAAACCTCATCAACAAGGCTTTAGAAAAAAAAACCCAGTGGACTTTATAATCAGATATCGAAGCTGTTCAACAGAATCAGAACAAAAGTAGAAATAGTCCATGCTGGCCTAAGATGTTTCCCCTGTTCTATCAATCATTCCTCTCAATCTATTATGTCACCAGGTAGGAAACAAAATGAGACTAAACAAACCTTCAACGAAAAGAAGAGGAGGAGAAAATGAAGGAGAAGAAAGAGGAGGAGGAAGAGATGGAGAAAGAGGAGGAAAAGAAGAGTTGGCTTTTATAATCTGCTTTTCTCACCCTTAAGGGGACTCAAAGCAGCTGACAAACCTTCTGTTCTTCTCCCCACAACAGACATCCTGTGAGGTAGGTGGGGCTGTGAGAGCTCAGAAAGAGAGCTATAACTAGTCCAAGGCCACCCAGCTGGCTTCATGAAGGAGTGTGAAATTGAACCAAGAGGCCTCTAGATAAGAACCTGAGACTCTAATCGCAAGACCAACCAGCTAGCATCTACACAAAGTCATTTATCGTATAATGGTTTTGCTTCCCACAAGCTCATAGTGTAGCGGAAATGTGCAGGACTCAGCATGCAAGCCATTCCCTTCCGTGGGAAATCAGGGGAAGTGCGAGAGAGAAATCCTAGAGCACCAATCTGCCAATGCAAATCAATGGCACCCCAGAAATAAGATCCAGGTAACTAACTGAAATTAATGACAGTGCAGAGGGAAGGCCTAGACTATGAATAATTCAGTGGTACTGTGGTTTATCAATGCCACCTCAAAGGCCAATTACATTACTGAACGATTCCAGGATTGCACTGACAAAGGAAAGTCACATAAGACCTATAAACCTCTAAACAATTGAGTTCAATGGAGTGGGAGGGAAATAACAATGACAGCCACCACATATCAAGAGCATCTTAGAACCACGCTCAAAGTAGGCAGGCTCTGGAAACGAAGATACCAGGAATACCTGACACTTAGGCCACGCTACTTGCAATGGAAAGGGTGGCAGGACCAGGGGTCTGGAAAGCACAGAGCTGCAGGCCCAATCCCAGGCCAATGGCAAAACAGCACAGAGATGGCCATGGAGGAGCTTCGTAGACAACCATGTGCTGGGCTGCACTCAACAACAACTTGTCACCGAAAGATGTGGATCTATGATATGACAAGGCAATAGGCTGAAGAAGGTCAAAAGTTGGGTGGCAATTTACAGCCTCATAAATTCTTCCATCTGGGTTGGCCAGGCCTCACGGACGTTGAAGCCCAAGACATCTGGAAGACATCAGGGTAACGTTTGCAAGGAGCAGCTTGGTGCGAAGTGGCTTTCAGTTATGCCAAACTTCTCACTCCTTTGACCAGTTCAGCAGTGTGCGAGCCATAAACATCCCTAGAAAAGGTGACCAGGATAAGAAAATGCCCTCTTAAGCCGACAGAAACTTTGCCCTCCTACCACTGGATTCCCACCAACCTGCTTCGTCACAAAAATCAAGCCAACAATGCGTCCTGCTGTAGCGAGATAGTCCCACACTTGTCACAGAGGCCGTGAAGACCTGAGCTGGCCTGCTAAGGGCCATCTCAGTATGGGTTGATGTCCAAAGAAATATATCATTTTCTTACCTTTTCAAATCCACTGTTGTTACACTAAATACCACTCCTTTGAGCCAGAGAATCATGAAGAGCCTCTGCGAAAAAGGGCAATTGCCTATGCTTTCACCATCACTGCCAGCCTACAAGAACAAAAACAGTTATTAGTATAAGTGATTTAAATGTGTCAATCTGCATTCAGTCACCCACTCCACTTTCTCGCCCATTTAAGGGAACTCAGAGCAGCTGACAAACCTTCTATTCTTCTCCCCACAGCAGTCACCCTGTGAGGTAGGTGGGGCTGTGAGAGCTCAGAAAGAGAGCTGTGGTTAGCCCAGGGTCACCCAGCTGGCTTTGTGGAAGAGCGTAGACTCAAACCAGGAGACTTGCATATAAGAGTCCAACCCTCTCACCACAAGACTAAACTGACTCACTGCTAGACAATCAAATGAAGGGCAGTATGTAGGGAATGGAATGATCTCCCTTCTGATTTTCAGAGACTGCATACCAGTCCATCCTGCGGGCACCTAGCGAGGACCTATATTTTCCTGCAGGATGGTGCCTTTCTTATCTCTTCCGTTTCAACACTGGTTTAATTCTCCCCTTTAAGCTGCTTGTATAAATACAAATTACATATATATATATATGCGCGCTTGATGTTTCTTTCTTTTTTTAATTTACACTGTTAAGAAGCACATATTTGGCAAGAATTTTAGGGTGGGACTCAACCAGCAAAGCAATCATTATTAGAGAATTCAGATGAGAGGCTTGAAATGGGAGCACTTCTGTACCAAATATAGGAAAAATGGGCTACGGGTGGAAAGATAGAAAGAACGTGCCAAGGAACACCCAGAAAGTTCCAGGTCACAAAAACCAAAGGGCTGGAAGGGATGCAAGTTTTCTTCTCTACATACATGGATGCATAAGATTATTCTAGAACGCCACAAACTCTGAAGTCATCACTTTCAGGCAAGCAAGGAAACTGAATGACTAAACTTTTCAAGTCAGATGCATCTAAATAAAATAATTCAGGAGACATGCTTAGACATCTTGAGAAAATGAGTCAGACCAGGCCATATTCAACAGAAAACTTTCAATCATTCTGGGAAATTATCTCTATAATAGGAAGCAGCATGCCACTAAAGGCGAAGTTGATGGGAGACTTTTTTTTACTTATATCAATAATTTAAATTTAAATTTAAAGTCAATTTTCAAATTTCTTAAAGCAACTTCAAAAAAAGAGTTCATCTTTTCATCAGCCGCATCCCCATTACAAGCTTAATTCGGTTTCGATATGGTTTCAATCTTCACAGACCCCATGTCAATTCGGCTTAACACGCTTTCCGCGTGTTAAATCGCCCCAAAGCGTTGTAAATGTTATCCCTCATTTCAACAGGTCTCACTCCGGTTCGTGCGCTTGATATGCGTTACATTTTTTACTGTGGGGACAGTACCGTTTTAAGGAATGGGAATCCATGTTTAGGGTTTCCCTCCCCCAATAGCTTGCTTCCAAAGATAGTGATTTCAGTGTAAAAATCCACCCTTTACAGCAGCCGATACACTGCAGCAATCCAACAACTTCACACCTGATAACAATGTTGCAATTTTGCACAATTCTAGCTCTTTGGAGTTCTGACCTTTAGAAAGGGAAAGGAAAGCAGCTGCAGGTTCTGGGAGATGTGTGAATGTTTAAAGCAAGGGGGCTTGAGTTGCCGCTGTTGTGTGCTCTGGGCAATGGGGAGAGGAGGGGAAAGAATCGCTGGCTGCCCAGTGCAGTTTTTCCTCCGTCCAGACAAGCGGCAGCCACCCAGCCAGGCTCCGTGAAGGGGTCCACGCCAGGAGGAAGAGGCAGGGCAGCCCCGAAAAGCGGCTTTTAGAAAGTAGCCACTTGAGTCCCCCCTTGAGTAACGTACAACATGAACGATCCTCAGAATCTGGATCCAATGCGATTGAGTTAAAAGTAATGGGATCAGGCAAATTCGCGTTTGCATCCAGTTCTATTATTTTGGTTAGGGAAACTGGATTAAGCTTATAATGGGGATGTGGCCATCGTGAACATTAATTATACAATTTTTAATTATAGTCTACAAAAATACTGAAAAGAAGCTTACAGAAATGAGAGCTAACCTTAGTCAGTGTACAAGAAATACAGAATTATGTATGCATGCATGTATGTATGTGTGTATTTTTCTATCCTGCCTGATACTTGAAGGTATCTAGGCAGGTCACAATGAAGCCATTACAAAAGCAGATAAAACAGACAGATTAAAACAGTGGTAGTGCCTATACAGAGAGCGGATGCTATTTCCTCAGCTGAAGGCCAGGGCAAAAAGGTGCATTTTCATCAGTGATCTGAACATATGCACTGAGGGTGCCTGACATACCTGAAAGGAGAGAATGTTCCGTAACCTGGGGGCTGTGACCGAGAATGGAGTCCCACACATCATCATCCCCTTAACTGCTGAAAGGGGAGACACCACCAAGAGGACCTCACCAGCAGATCTTGGGGCACAGGCAAGGTTATACAGGAGAAGGCATTCCTTTAGATCTTTGGGATCCAAACCATGTAGGGCCTTAATGTTCATACTTTGAATTGTGCTCGGTAGTAAATAGACAGCCACCGCAGTTCTTTTAGGGTTGCTGCTGCATTCTGTACTATGCTTCAAGTAGTCTAGGAGGTGAAAACAGAGCTCTTCCCGCCTCCCTCCCATCCGTCTCCCAATACTGCAAACACTGCAAAAGTTGTGTTGCAACTTTAATATTTTGTAACACAACCTGAAAACTTCTAACTCGCAATATGAACTCTCATAAGAACACAAGAAAAGCCCTGCTAGATCAGGCCACAGCCCATCTAATCCAGCATCCCGTTGCACACAGTGGCCCACCAAATGCTCATGGGCATTTCAAGCAGCGACAAGGGCAAATCTTCTCCTGCTCTCAAATCCCAGCACATGGCCTTAGAAGCATCATGCCTGTCCCCCACAGCCTGAAAGATGTACCTAGGCATTCATTCTAGTAGCCATTGATTACAATCTGTATACATTGTAACATATATTTATATTACCCCATTCGGTTATCTATAGATCACTTCCTCCATTCTTCTGGCTCCTCTTTTAGTATCACCTCTTTAGTGTTCCCCATAAGTAGTTTTTCCTTCTTTCAACTGTCCTTTTGAATATGAAGTCAAGCAAATCCAGCAGTTGTTATTCCTGCTACTGCAAAAGTATTTTGGAAATGTACTACTTTAAACTATTTCACTGAACAAGTTTCAGATTCCGGAGATTTTTCCAAATGCTTACATCTGCAAACTATTAACATTAAAACCCATTTTTTCTATTTATGTCATCCTGGAACTGAAAGGTCCCTGCTACTATTTTCTGAAGAGAGCTATATATATGTCTATAGATAGATAGATTTGTTGCGTATACTGTGTTTTATACAGATACCGTTCTGTTGATCAAAGGCAGTTTTCCATGGTAAGGATTTTAGAATGGTAATCCATAGTTTTTTCTGCACTGGGTCTTATTCTGGATTACATCCCAGAATAGGGGAGCTGTCATGTGGGTGCTGGCATAATCTACACTATCATGTTGATGGTGAGCCCTTCTTCTGGGGATACAATCTGGCATTAGGCCCAGGGTAGGATGGGCCACGAGCACTTTGGAAGGAAGAAAAATGAAATGAAACATTTGCCTTACATTTACACACACACATCAATCCCATAGATGATGTAGAATTATTAGTCTTATCAAGGCAAATTTTTTTAAAAGAACATAATCCAGACCAAACTCTAGACATGAAAGACTCAGGAAGACACAGTATTTTTTTTAAAAAAAAAATCCTAAGTCTGTTCCCCATCTGTTTATCCTAAGGCATCCCATAATATTCTGAGTGCACATTAACAAGAATGTCACAGGAATGCCAAGAAAAAATTGGCTTCAGCACTCAAAACAGATTCTACTATTTAACTGAAATGTCCTTTGGAGCGGGAAGCTTTTTTATTTCTGCAACTAAGGCTGATGTAACCTTCAGCTTCAAGTTTCTCAGAAGAAAATTTCAAGGAGAAAAATCTTATTTCTGAGTATCTGGCTAAGTGAAAGCAAACACAGATCAGGCCTGGCAGTCGAAAAACACCCACAGTAGATTTTGACAGTCTTCAAAAGTTCTCATATTGTTTATCGCCTGCACATTGCAAATCAAAACAAGGTATTTGGAGGCTCAAGAAAATGTGCAAGCATGTAATTATGGATTCATTATTTTCATTTCATTTCATTTCATTCTGCAGCTCACAGAATAGAGAAGTTAGGCAGAAATCAATACTTTCCTTCCACAAAAAAGGAAATACATCTGAAGTACCAGACACCCACACGTCATATTAGATAGTAAGCTATCAAATCATCAATAGTTTATCAAGACAATACAGCGCAGGCCCGGCTTTAAGGAGCTTCTGAACTAACAGAAGAAAAGGAAAAGGATCTGTCTATATACAGGAACTGATTTTGTAGGGGGAAATCTGGAAGCTGGACAGCACTCACAAACATAGTTTGTACAGATTTTCTTGTGGCTAAACAGCTCCCAGGTGGTTGGAGCAATGTACAGATATCCTGCTCATCTTTAAAACTGAACTATCCATTGCTAAAACCTAAAACAGCAGTTGGCTTTGAAGCAGAAGTCATGTAGGAATTAGCAACACAACGTCTGAAATTCTGGACTGGAAGATGAGGAAAATGCTTTAGATAAACTAACTTTTATACCGTGACCTTTGAGAATTCCATCTAGTTTAAACAGGCGACTGCTGTTTAAAGTTCATTACCTCCAAGCAAAAATGTAGATTTGGAAGGAAATCCACACACTAGCGAATAGTCCAGTACGAATCATTTACTGGGTGCTGTTAATGAAGGACCTGTAGTTAAAATATGGCCCAAATAACACAAGCTCCAGCGCCATGTTTACTGTGGCAAAGATTATCCAGATTTTGGAACCTCAGTTCAGTATTTCTAAGTGCAACAAAAGGAAGAATTAGAATACCAGCCGTACGAAATGGTACTGCAAGATTAAAATGTATAGCATTTCCATCCATGGAGTGATTAACATTGAGGCATCTGATAAAGGAGGTGGAAGTAAATTTTTCCCCTCAATTGTCCACTTTCTACCCAATGAAACAGAGAGGGGCCTGCACATTTAAGATTTGCCAACCTTTTTCTGTGCTGGGTCTTACTGTGGATTAAATTTCTCCTTAGGGACATGCCAACTGCATGCTAGTGCAGACTAAAGGAAATCCCAGGCAGGGCCTACTCTACTAGCATGCAAATGTCTGGTCCCTATTATGCATGAAGTGTATAACATTATGCATGGTATAGAAAAGGTGGATAGAGAAAATTTCTTTTCTCTATCGCACAACACTAGAACCAGGGGCCACTCTATGAAGCTGATGGGTAGGAGAGTTGGATCCGACAAGGGGAAATATCTCTTCACCCAGAGGGTCATCGGTTTATGGAATTTGCTACCAGAAGAGGTGGCAACAGCTACCAGCCTAGACGGCTTTAAGGCATGGTTGGACAAATTTATGGACGACAGATGTATCAATGGCTACTAGAGTGAATGCCTGGGTACATCTTTCAGGCTGGGGGAGAAAAGCAGGACACTTCTAAGGCCATTTACTGGGATTTGAGAGCGGGAAAAGGTTTGTCCTTGTCTCTGCTTGAGATGCCCATCAGCATTTGGTGGGCCACCATGTGCAATGGGACACTGGACTAGATGGGCTGCTGCCTGGCCCAGCAGGACTTCTTGTGTTCTTATGAAATGGAACCCAAAATAAGGCCCAGTGCAGAAAGGCACAGTGTCAGTATCTTTCTGACAACTGCATGAAGCTAGCCAGGTCAATGGGAAACAGATAACTCACAAAGTAAGGCTCTATAACTTAGTGAAATGGACAGCTGAGACATCACATGCAGCAGCCACAGTTCAACAAGAACTCATGCAGCAGAGTTGGAGTTAAGGGACACAGAAGCGACAGTCACCCAAATAACAGCTACTTATCAGTAGCTACTAGGGATGCGCACAAATATTTGAATTATTAGAAATTTGATCAAATTCATTTGAATTTGGACATTTGAATTTGAATCGAATGTCTACAAATTCCAATTTAAACATACAAACAAAATTTTGAATTTTGAATCTATTTGTGCAAATTATTCGGACATTCATATGTGTATGAATATGTACACAATATGTACCTCCCATACACATCTTTCCCACATCTGTACACATTTGTATGGATCCGTATGGGTCAAAAATGGGATGCATACGGGATGTGTACAGATTATGGGCACATACAATTGTTGTCAACATTCGTTTGTGCAAATACAGATTGAAAATTCACACAAATAGATTTGAATGTATAGAATTGAATCGAACGTGAAAACATTCAAATTTTACACATTCGAAACTATCTGAATTTTCAGATATTTGGTTTGAATCGAATCCCGAAAACTGCACAGACCTAGTAGCTACTTATTTATTATTTATTTAATAAATTTATATCCCACCCTTCACCAAATGGTCCCAGGGCAACTTATAAGAATAGAAAAAATAATTTAAAATATCACCCAATTTAATAAAACAATAATAAAATAAAACTGCCTCAGCCAAATTTTATCTTTCAGCTTTGTAGCCAGACTACCCAAAATACCTGTTTGTTTCCATTTTTTACATTTCTTCCAAACAACAGAAGGATCAATGAATCTTCTAAGGGCCAGAAGTAGGAAATTCATGACAAACAGTCAAAGAAGCAGAGAATTCAGGACAAACTGAGGCAATCACAGTGAAATTCCCCAAGAATTCTGCAGCAACAATGGAAGACTATAAATGGAGGCACACACCTTACAGGAAAACAGCTGACCAGCTGCACGGATATTAATGTAAAAGATCATAAATATCACCTAATTAGGTTTGGCTTTAGGGATGAAGGAAAATGTCCAATTCTGAAGTCAAACACTGGTTCATCTACTGTATATATCAGGGGTGCTCACTTACAGCAATGATCCTGGCACAGAACGCTGGGAGTTGTAGGAGTATTTGCAGAGCCCCAAGTGATTATTCCGAGGTAGCTGGAGGGAGGCTGCCTACACTAAATACTGTTTATCATACAGTATTGACAACTGTAGTGTTAGTATTTTAGCATGTTAAACTAATATTCAAGCAGCAAGTTAAGGAAGGATGTTTACAGGACTTTCAAAGCATAGCTGGGCAATCTGTGCAAATATGGATCTTTTTCATTAAAATGGTTTTCACTTCCACACTCAGAAGGTGCAGTAAGCAAAATCACAAAGACCACTTTAGAAAAATCCAAGCATTTCTGAAGGACAGAAAATCAAGGAAGAATTGAGAGCTCACTGCACTCATTTGTATTAAGCTGCATTTTCATGAAACATTATTATAATATTACTATATTGCATTTTCATGAAAAAGTACTACAAGAAAGTAGATTTCCTAACAAAAGCACTTGAGAGAGAAAAAAGGTCTCTTTTAAAAACCACCGCCATTCAAGACTATTTCTGGATCACAGATACTTACCTATCCGGCATGATGCTTCATGGGAAGAAAATTATTTAATTACTGTACAGTATTTCAGAAGGTCTCTCAAAATGAAGTACTGAGAAGGCATAATAACTAAAGGCTGAAATACTGCAATCAAAACTCCACAGAATGATTTTCGAATCCCAGATCGATAACATCTGGAAGACAAGATGCAACCTAGAATAGAAGTATTTTGGTGGATCTGGACTACAGAACAGCCAGCTCAGCAGAATGTCATCATAGTTAATAGATAATACGAAGGTGGGAGATTTTGCTGGAACCCCAGTCATCTGAGTTTCTCGACTTGAGACATCAACATTACCATTTATTCTAAAAAAATTGCAGTTGCAAACTTTCCAACACGTTTTAATTTTTTAAATCATGATGGTCAGACTGCCTTTCTGGTGAACTTCATGGGCTGCTCCCTAATCCTCTATTTAGTTCTGTGTTTGTTGGGGTGGTTGCTGGGTACCACTAAGTCATGGCTGACTCCTGGTTGACTGCGTGGGCACTTCCATGGGCATTTCTATACAGTTTTCTTGGCAGAGACTCAAAGGTGGTTTGCCACTGCCTACTTTCCCGGGAAAGGCTGGGGATCAAACTGGTGTGCTTCTTGGGAGATGATATAGCTCAGACTCCATGGGCACTTCTATGGAGTTTTCCTGACAGAGATACAGAAGTGGCTGCCATTTGTTCTACCACTGAGCTAAAGCCACGGATTAAAAAACTGCTTCAACGGTACAAAGAAGTGATATACAAGTATAAACGTAAGAAAAAGGGCCAGTGTAAGTTCACTGGGAGGCTAAATGAATTCATAAGGTTGTGTTTAACTATTCCTGCCTAATAAGCAACGACCCTGTCCAAATTTTCCCCAAGAATCAACACACAGCCAGCAGCACTTTGAGATGGCATTGGCGTGCCAAGAAAGCTGGATTCTTGCAACACAATGCAACAGTTGTCTAGAATCCCTCTTATTTTACTCTGCTCAAGTTGAAGCACTGCAACATTCAAAGCAAAAGATTGCAAAATCAGAAAATTGGCTGCCTGCTGCACTTTTAAGAACTACTTTAGAATCAATGTTACACATTAGCAAGAGCCACTGTCCAAGAACTTTGCTCCTTAGAGCTAGTTAGCACAGTACAGCATGTGCTCTAGCAGGCACACAAAATATTCGACTCCCTGAAATCTACAGGGGCTCACTGCAAATACAGCAGAAGCTTCCAGCTGAATAATAAAGGAGACTCAGAATTTCATCCTATTTAGCCCTCCCGTTTCCACAAAATCAAACAAACTGCTGCACTTCCATTATTAACACCAACAGTGTTAACAAAACTTTTCAACACTTCTTCACCGGAGAGAAGCTGCAAGCTTTTCAATATGAAGAATTAGCATTATCAGTCTGGATCACTAAAGAACTTTTACAAAATCAACTCGCTTTACCGCCCAAAGGAGATTGCTTAGATAATCCAAAACTTTGCTTAAATATGGATAGATTTTCTTATGTCTGGCTTAATATATTCATATTTAAGCAAAGGTTTGGGATTGATATTTAAACATCACTTTAAATGGGCAGATTTCAGTTATGTTGCACTAGGCATCTGAGTTTCAAATTTGCTATGTTTAAAAGTCATTGTTCCAAGAATAAAATTAAAAATCCATAATCTGATTTTAAAATTTAGTGGATTTATTATTTTATTTCCCTTTGGGCAAGCCTGCCAGATGTTAGGAGACAATTCAAAAAATGGACAGATAGGGAACACCTGCCAAAGTAGATGACAATTTGCCATTCATTTTCTTTTGATATCTCTGGAACACAGTAAGCCAGGCTTTCACCTATCAAACAAATAAGGGTTTCTGTATCAAATCAAAGCCTAGATTGCTAATTTTAACAAACATGAAGAGGGAAATGACAAACAGATCTTGACTTCCACAGTTGCTCCTCAGTCAGGCTTTAAAGGAAGACGATAAATCCTACAGAAGGGTCTACAGAGGTAAATTCCTAACTCATGCTGCCTACCATTTGGGACGAATGCACTCCCTTTAAATGTATTGTTACATTAAGTATGCCAATAAAAAAGTATTATAGGAGGTTTCCATCTTACAGGCCCAAGACAGTAAAGAAGAAAATGCCACAAAATCCAAAGAAAACACATTGCCCAAAATAAGCCAAAAAGCCAAGGACTCCTTGGGCCTGGTCACACCTCATCTATTTAGTCCATCTTACTGCGCAACGGGATCCCAGTTCAATATTGGCTTGATCACAACCATGAAACTTAATTCTCACTCGATTTGTTTTCTTTTCTTCTGCATCTATCCGTCTCCCATTGTGCGACAGAGCACCTCTTGCTCTCCGTCCCCCCTGTCCTTCTCCTCTCCCTCAAATCTGTGACGGAATGTGCTTCTGTCATTTTTTTGCTTCTCAGGAGGAGAAGGTAAGCCCCTTCTGTCCTCGCCTCTGTCTTCTCCCTTGACCTACATCTCCAGCTTCCTATTTCTTGTTTTTAATTAAGCTTGAGATCTCTGGAGATGCAGAAGAAGAGTTGGCTTTTCTACCCTGCTTTTCTCACCAATTTAAGGGGCCTCAAAGCAGCTGACAAAGCTTTCAGTTCTTCTCCCCACCACAGAACACCCTGTGAGGTAGGTGGGGCTGTGTCAGCTCAGAAGGTCACCCAGCTGGCTCCACGGCGGAGTGCGGAATCAAACCCTGTGACTGTGAGATATGAATCCGTCACTCTAAGCACAAGACCAAAGTGGCTCATCTTAAGGAGCACAAGTGCACGTCTCCAGATACCTTGAGTTTATTTTTTTTAATGAACCCTCCCTCTGCCCACCCATGAAAGTACAGCACCACCCTCAATAGTCCTCTCGCACAATCCCACGCTGAAAATATAACTGGACTATGGGACAAAAATGGTCTCAGTGCTAGAATAATCCAAATATTATTGGAAGGGGATAGCTCAGAGGATGATCAGAAGGCCACTTTTGAAATAATACGTTCCCCGAGATCATCTTAAACTTTGGGGGTGACCACTGCCATCATTAAGTGAACCTGTTGTTCACTTTAAGGTAACCTGTTGTTCTTGGCTTCACAGGAGAGCATGTGGATGGCATCAGATTGGTAAAGGCTGCTGGAAGTAGAAATATTAACTATTCAGCAAGCCAAGCCTCAGTGCCTGGTAGAAAACCCACAAGCCTGGCTAAGATCACAGGTCTTCACATAAAAAGGACTCTACAAGGGAGACAAATGGCTCATCAATGAGGGACAGTCATCCTACAGGACTGCTACAGGTCTATAAATCAAGGTGGAGAGTAAATATCACAGGTTGCCTTGAGTTCTTTGGAAGGAAGACAGAATCGAAAATCTATCAGTTTTATGGATCTGCTCAAGCCGGGCTTTTTATGATTTCAGTATGTTCTCCCAGCCTCAAGGTTAGTCATGCTAAGAGGTAGAAAAGTCACGAAACACCACAAAATTTGGCAACTCCTGTCTGTCTCCCCTCCCCAAGAATGATCAAGAGGCTGGAACACTTTCCTTATGAAACCAGGCTGCAATGTCTAAGCCCCTTCAGCCTTGAAAGAAACAGCACTTAAGAGGGAACCTGATTGGAGTCTGTAAAATCCTCAATGGTGTGGAAAATGTGGATACAGAAATATTTTCTCTACTGCATAACATTAGAACCAGAGGACAATCTATGAAGTTGATTGGCAGGAGAGCTAGGATTGGCCACCGAAGGGTGGAATTTACTACCAGAAGAGGTGGTGACAGGAACCAGCCTAGAAGGCTTTAAGAAAGGATTAGATAAATGCATGGAGGTCAGGTGTATCAAAAGGTGCTAGAATGCATGTCTAGGTACCATCTCTGGACTGGAGGGGCAGGCAGGATGGCATTTGCAGGGATTTGAGAGCAAGGATTTGCCTTCGTCTTCTGTTTAAGATGCCCAGCTGGTAGGCCACTGTGTCAAGCAGGGTGCTGGACTAGATGAGTTCCTCTTATGTTCATCTGTTAGTCCCTTTCTTTCTCACACACCAAAGACCCCTCTATCACTCCATCTTTAATGAAATTCCATCATTTAGGTAAGTATGTCATCCTCATCTTGGTGAAGCAGAGTTGGGTAAAAAGGGTACTTCAGATTAAAATAGCAGCTTTTGAGAGCGGCTATTAAACGAACTTCATCAAAAGCCCATTTGCAGTCATTATTAGACATAACTGTGATACACGTTGTATGTTTCTTTAAGTCTTACACCCTCTCTCTCTATGCACCTGTTCTGTGTTACTATATATCTTCATGTAACGTTAGGAGCGGGTGTGGTTGCATCGGAATAGACCAACTATGTGCGTGGGGCAGTGGTTCCCAAAGTTGTCTGGGCTACGACCCATCTAATATAAATTTGCCAACTCGGGACCCACCTCTAGGAAATTTAACCGTTACCAATATGAATAAAGGCTCGGTCGGTTGGTGTGTCGTTCTACAGGCAGGGCCCATTCAATATTCACTCGCGACCCACCAGTGGGTCGCAACCCATAGTTTGGGAAACCCTGGTGTGGGGTGTTCGTAAGCTCCAGCCATCCAGAAGATACTGACTTTCTAATAAACATTTTCTCTGTTTAAAAATCAGAAGAGACATTGCATTATTACAATAACTCTCTAAATGGGCATTAGATAATTGGTACAAGTATCTAATGGAACAATACAGATTTGAGAAAATGCGGGAAATACTATTTAAAAGCCAAGGACTGAAACTACGCTCCAAGACAGAGGATAGCTGGAAAGAATTATTGAACTATTTGACAAGGCCTCAAGCTCCAAAAATTTTGAGAGACAAAGTATTAAGTATTTCTTTGGTCCAACTAAAAGTATACCAAGAGGTAAAGGAGAAAAACTATACAATGTTGTCAACAGTGCACACAGTGAAAGTGGAGGGATGTATGGGTATACCACCTTCACTGTATATTTTATTGTTCTTTTTATGTTTGTTGATGTTATTTTAAAAATAATAACACTTGGGAGTGAACATCTGCCCATACAGTTTCCAGGAGCTGACCGGAACTCAATGTGGTCTCACACCACTTGCATATTCATCTCTGCCATCAAGTAAAGAAAATATGTATTTCAGGATAGTGTTTTTTAGTGTTCAACATGCTGTTTCAATGGCTTTTTCTGCACTGGACCTTATTCCAGATTCTATCTTGGAACAGGCACATGCCATCCATGTGCTGGTGAGACTAAGGTAGGCCCTACTTGAGGTCTATACCACCATGTGGATGGCAGATCCCTATTCTGAGTAATTATCCAGGATAAGGCTCAGTGCAGAAACACCCAATGATGCCTGTGGGATTTTGCGTAGTAGTAGTAGAAGGAAGAGGAGAAGGAGGAGAAAGAAGAGTTACATGTAGTTTTTATATTCTGCTTTTCTCACCCTTAAAGGAACTCAAAGCTGCTGACAAACCTTCTGTTCCTCTCCCCACAACAGACACCCCGTGGGTAGGTTGGGCTGTGAAAGCTGAGAAAGAGAGCTGTGACTAGCCCAAGGCCACCCAGATGGCTTTGTGTAGGAGTGTGGAATCAAACTGCGAGACTAGCAGATAAGAGTCTGGCATTCTAACCACAAAACCAAACTGACATTCCTTTCCTCCTACTTGTGACACCAACTAGATCGAACAATAATCTGTTATGTTTATTTATTTATTTATTTATTTATTTGTTCAATTTATATGCCGCTCCTCTCCGAAGACTCGGAGCGGCTTACAACAGGTCAAAATATCAGACAGGTTAAAACAATAACAGTTAAAAGCAAAACAGTAACATCAAACACCCACTCTCAAACCCATTCCCGAAACAGGGAGGTCTTAACAAGCTTTCTAAACGCCAGGAGGGTGGGGGCATTTCTTATAGCGTGCGGGAGCTCATTCCACCAGGTGGGGGCTGCCACCGAGAAGGCTCTCCCCCTCAGGGCCGCTCTTCTGCACTGTTTCAATGTTGGAACTTTCAGTAGCCCCAGTCTATGGGTCCTAATCGGTCGGAGGGACTCATGAGGCAGGAGGCGGTCTCTCAGATATACTGGTCCTAAGCCATGTAGGGCTTTATAGGTTATAACCAGCACTTTAAATCGGATCCGGAGACCGACAGGCAGCCAGTGCAGCTCGCGGAGTGTTGGTGTAATGTGGGACCGTCTAGGAAGTCCCACAATAGCTCTTGCGGCTGCGTTCTGGACCACCTGTAGTCTCCGAACGTTCTTCAAGGGCTGCCCCATATAGAGAGCGTTGCAGTAATCTAACCTCGAGGTAATAAGAGCATGAGCGACTGTACGTAAGGCCTCATGATCCAAATAAGGACGCAGCTGGTGCACCAGGCGAACCTGGGCAAACGCCCTCCTTGAGACCGCAGCTATATGATGGTCTAAACTAAGCTGCGGGTCAAGGAGGACTCCCAAGTTGCGAACCTTCTCTGAGGGGGTAATATGTTCACCCCCCAGGTAAATGGATGGACAGTTTGAAATGTCCCTGTTGTCCAGCTGATTTTGGCCCTGAGGAGACATCCATCACTAAGCAAGGAAAATGGGATTCTTCTCCACCTCCAAGCTGCTATATCTACTTCAGCGCTGAATTTAGGGTTACGCTGCTTGCTGCGAAGGAAAAGCATGCAGGCGTGTACAGGACTTTGGTTTTAAACTTCTGCAACATCACAAAACTCACTGCAAAGTCCTGGCAAACCAGCCTATAACCCTGACATGTTCAGCCTCCTTTTAAAGTGAGAACTGTAAAGCTTTGTACATTGAAAGGTGTTTGGTATCCATAACTCAGAGAGGCCATTTCCTATGAATTACTTTTTTGAAAACAGCAAGTGGGGGGGGGGGAGAGGAAATTCTAGACATCAAAGCTCCCAAGTAAAAATCATAGCAGGAAAGAATCTGAAGGCTTCCAACAACAATGAGTTACCTCACTGGCCCACTGAAAATTCCAAAGTGACTTCACTCCTGAGCTCTGCTCCTATACTTAGCCTCTGCCTAATAAGGATGTTAAGTAAGAATTGTCTTTGTTTCAGGTCAAGAAACCTCCTGGTTCTTTGTTTAACCAACAAAGGGAGGATCAAATGACAAATTTGTAGAGAAATCCCTGCTAGCTTGCAATTAACTGAAGCCTTAATTTATACAGTATTTACTCTGCTAGCTGTTCAGTGTTAATTTTAAAAGATTTCTCTTGCAAACTGTTATGCTAACAATGTATAGAATAAGCACTTGGTTTAAATTATTTCCAAATTAGATGTCAAGCAGGGGGCACTGTCTCTAGCCTGCCCCTCCCTGCAAAAAAAAAGAAAAAGGAAAGAACGATTTATACTGATCAAAGAGGCTGTAGTTTAGCAACTTGCTAGAATATCACAAGTAAGTTTTGTCTCCAATATATCCTCAAAGGAAAGCATGGTAGTTCAGTTCCAACTCCCTGGCAAGGAAGCACTGAGAATGGATCCATTCAATCAATCAACCCTCAGTTGCCAAGTTTCTTTTTCGTATCTATCCATGTTAGAGTGAATGTTTCAAAAAGAGAAAACATGTATGATGTCTAGAAAATGTCAGATATGTTGACTTTTAATCTTTGAAATTAAATATGCATCAAAACAAGTTATGTCCTCTGGAAATGTGACAGCATCTGCAGAACTAATTTGTTATATTTTAAATGGTCCCAAGCATGTGCCATACCTGGTGGTCTGAGAAACAGCTTAGAAAGTAGAGTCACACGTTCTGGTCCCAACATCTCCTTAGAAGAAGGTAATGGCAAACCATTTCTATAACATGTCAGGAAAACTGTATCAAGCACAGAAATACTTGTAAGCACGTCAGTCCCCATTGAAACCAATGAAATCAGACTATAATATAGGGCACATAATGTTTATTTGGTAACCACTGTAATGGACTTCTGCATGTTTGCTCTGTAAAAGCCACACCTGAAGAAGAGTTGGCTTTTGTACTGTTTTTCTCACCCTTTCAGGGGATTCAAAGCAGCTGACGACCATTCTGTTCTTCTCGGCACAACAGACACCCTTTGAGGTAGATAGGGCTGTGCGAGTTCAAAAAGAGCTGAGACTAGCCCAATGTCACCCAGCTGGCTTCTTTCAGGGGTGTGGAATCAAACCAGGAGACTATCAAATAAGAGACCAGCACTCTTATTCACAAGAATCCCATGGAATGGGATGGCTGACCCAACAATTCCCAGATGCTGAAATACAACTCCCAGCATCCCTTGCCATTGGCCAATCTCTATTTTTTTAAAAAAAAAACCCTGTCAACTAGAAGGAACAGTAAAACCTACAACAATTATTCTGCTATTATCAGAGATGCTAGATATTCACTCAAGAGTAACAAAAGATTATTCTGGATCTCTAAAATGCTCTGCAATCCTTATCATGGTTATTTTAATTAAGAGATCTTTTATGTGCTCATCTAAGCACCATAACTGAAACTTCACACTTTTAAGTACTCTTGCCTGAAGTATAGCTGATTAAGACTCACTGAGCCAACATCTTTTTGTATGATAGCACTGAAGTGTACTTAGAGAGTCTTCTTTGTCAGAATTTTTACTCTCATGAAAAGAACAGGGAAAACCAAGAATATTGGATTTTAACCCCCATTCTCTTTAAACAGCATCCAAGGTACCTGGGATCTTATAGGAACTGGGATTGTAGGAAGACCACAGCTTATTCATACCTAGGTTTCTCTGTCCCAGGTATGTGTGGCTATTTTAGTTATTTTGAGTTTATACTACGATACTTTGAGTCTCTTTCTGTGTGTGAGAGAGAGATTGAGAGGAAGATAGTTGGATTCTGTCTGATTGCATATCGCTTCTTATTGTTGCAGAAGCGAATATTCTGGAGAAAAAGCTAGAAAGGCAAATAGTAGCAGCACAAATAAGCTTCGTCACATCTATTCTGGCAATGAAGTAGCAAATAAGCTAATTTCTCCCTTTTGGCTTTCTATTTATTTCCATAAAGCACAGATGTGTGTCTGTGATACCGCTAACCCAGTTTTATGGGGTTTATGTTTAAAATACTGCTCATCTGAACTGATTGCTGCTTGCTTCTGCAGAAGTCCACTGCAAACAAAAGCTAAAGGGAGCCTTTCTGTGAAAACATTGTCTCATCTTCAAAGCCTAGCAAAAACAATGACTTAGACAGAGTCATCAGTTGCATTAACAAAGCTACTATAAATAGGAACCCTAAAGCAGGATATTATCAAGAGCAACTCTGCTCAGTTCACAAACTCTTGGAAATTCTGCAGAGTACTGCTGCCAGGTCAAAGTAAACAGATATTATTATTATTTATCGTATGGCAGCAACACATGGGCTAACAATGACTAAAATGAGAAGATACAATTCAGAAGTTCAAGAAACAGGTTAGCGCTGCACTGTCCTATCATTACCACAATCGCGGTGATCTGCACCTCACCAGCGCTTGGAGAAGCACCCATCTTGTTTCCTTGGCAGGTTTTCCCAGGAACGTGAAGAGCAAAACGATCCACATTCCTAACATTTTCAGAACTAAGACAGAACCCAGCTCATTCAAGCAGGCTCTGCCATGCTTCAGACTGCGCAAAAAGAAAAGTGTAAGGTGCAAATTGCCGCCATCACCACCACACTTGCCAAGCATGCACCAAGCATAAACAGGTTGATTTTATTTTATTTAAGGGATTTTACTATTTTAACCACAAATTATAACAATATAAGAGAATTGGGGGGGGAGGGGGGAAGAGGGAAAGGCTCACATAGAAAATCACACCATAAAGCCAATCACTCAACATTTAGGAATTAACCCTAATGTTGTTTTCCCCATATCTAGCAATGAAAAAAGAGTAAATCTAGAAACATGAAAGGCTATCTCAGTAGAAGGGCACGATTCCCCCCACCCACCCACCCACTTGCTTCGCATCAGAGCAATGGGCCAGAACTTTGCATTCATGTAAATGGAGCCACTTCAAATGGGCCAGGCTTTGAATTCACTTTGAATCCCTGACGCCATCAGTTGTGCATCCAGATACGTTCCAAATCCACTCCGAAGCTTCGAACAACAGCACAAAATGCTTTCACTTTGCATGTGAAAGGCAGCCTTCGAATACAGCCAAAATTCAGTTCAAATGCAAAGTTTCAAACCTGGGGCCTATTCGCACTTGGCCTTTTTTTGGAGTATATCTCAGGATAGGGGTCTGTGGTCCTCATGCTAATGCAGACTCTGGCAGACCTCACTTTGGGCCTGCTGAAGCCTGCACTAGCATATGGACAGCAAGTCCCTATTCCAGGATATATTCCAAAATAAAGCCAAGTGCGAATAGGCCCCTGGTCACTGAGATTTTTCACCCATCCCTAAAAATATAAAGGTAACTGTATTACTGCAGTTCATGCTCCGGCTTCCCACAATACCTTTGGAGCTGTGAGCTATATCACCCAACCTATTGGTTGTATCTGGATACGACCACCCACAGTGGTGACTTTGATGCTCCTGAAATCCAAAAAAATACGCCAATCCCCTCCGTCTCCTAACGCCAATCCTTGGCCAGGTAAAGGGTTTTTGCAAGATTAACCTTTAAGGCGCGAGCTGCACCTATCATCAGGACTGGGCCTAATGAGATTATTTTGATGACAAGCCCAGGCCTCAGAGGAGATTATCTTCTCACAGCATCACTAGAAACGAACACACACGGCTTGCTTACTCCCTGCTCTTTTTTTTTTTTTTTTTTTTTTTTTTTGCTTTTGGCTCATGGTTCTAATACAGTCAAAGCATGGAACAGTTGGGAACATTCTTTGGAAGGGAGCTAATGCGTATGGCACAGTTCAAAAGGAGACAGGCAAATATTCCCATTGTGTCTCATTATGTAGGAGCTGGTACAGAACAGCCATTTGGTTGACGAGGAGGCCATTCGAAGGAAGACTTCCGCAGCAATTTCCCGGGAATGTGATTTGGCCCATCTTCCTGACACTTGTGTCTCCTTTCACTGAATCCTGTGTGCTGCTGCTGCTGCCCTCTGGCAAACATGACCAGAAGAAATCTTGCCTCAGTCCTGCAGGAGGAATGGGGAACCATTCCAACAGATACACAGTGATAGTAACAAGGTTGGAGGCACGTCTGAACCCCCTCAATGACCAAAACACTAGCAGTGTTGCAGCAGCGGACAGTGCACTTTTTTTTTCCAAAAATGAAACTTGGAACCAAAGGATAAAGCAAGGAGCTGCATTTTCACATTGTGTTTTGAAGCAGCAATGGCCATTAAAAATGCCCTTCTTGGCATGGGTTGATTTGATCAATAGGTCAAATAACATTCTCCCTGAAACAGAACATTTCTTGTGCTTGAGCACTGCACAGAATATGTGTAAAAACCCTAAGAAAAGGAGTACAGAACATCTTTCTATCCAAATATTATATTCAGCACTGTCAAACTGAGAAAAAGATTTAACTGTACTTAGTCTGGATCTCCTTGAATGTGTGATCCTACAAACTGTTAATAAGCAGCTTCCTTTTCTCCCCCAACCCAATGTATCCAAAAATATTTAACTATCTGGATTGTTTGCAACTAATTTTTTTCTCATTTGTGTTTTGAAATACCTAAGAAGTTGGCTTGCTACTAACAGTATCCAGAAAGTGAACATGCGCAAACCAGCTTCCATCCTTCTGCCTACTAAACTTAGTGTTTCACTCCTTAAAGTCAGAAGTTTTGCAGCTTTTTTTAAATGCTCCATCATTCCTATACAATTCAGAAATCAGCCCAAAGACACAGAAAAATGCCCCAAGACAGGACCAGCATCTGGGGTAAGAGAAAAAGACCACACCCACTTCTTTCCTCTCCCTTTTTCTGTAAGTAAATGAGTAAACTGAAAAGGGTTCACAATTTCCTAAAGCAGAATGCATCTCTCTTGCTTCCGTTTCTGTATTTTTCCATAAAAAGACAACACATATGTAACTATATCTGTTCAGAAGTCAAGGGGGTGGTGACACCATCTCCCAGATTACAAAAGCTGTTATATTAAAAGATGGTGTGTGTGTGTGGGGGGGTGTTTCTGGCTAAAAGCAGCAAGTTATTTTTTAAAAAAACCCTTACTTTAAAATTACATTCTTTTACTTTATTTTGTGTATGAGTAACTGCCCTCAGTATCTTACAGTGAAGGACAGAGCATACATTTAAATAAACTGAGATACAAGCAACACAGAGAAAAGTTAGGAAGTTTAAAGTTCAGAACCACCAAAAGGAGTGGAAATGAAACCTTGTATTAGGATACACTTTAACATCTCTTCTACTGCAAAACTTTCTAAAATTATAAAAGCTAACCGTGATCTTATGCAGGAAAAAGGTACACAAGTTTCACTTTGCAAAATGTATTCTGAGCAAGAAAGTTTCTGTTGTTCCTATTCTTGGGAAGTATCAACTTGAGCTTGTCTGGCACACCCTTGACATTTTCTCAGGAAGAACCCAGAAGTGGTTTGCCACGGTGATGTTGAAAGAATTAAACACATTCTTGAAGATTCAGTTACCTGTTTCTTAGGGCCTTTCTGAACTGGGCTGTAAGCAGGATGATGGTCCAGGTCTGGGCCTCTTTTATCTGCACCTTAGAGTAGATGAGAGAGGCCGCAGCCCCTCCTAGAATGCTGTCGCACAGGACAGAGGAGAGATTGGCCTAAAATGGCTCCCAGGTCTAATTTACAGGTAGACTTCTCTTCCAAGGTCTAGCAAGACTGGAGACAGTATGCCAGACCATGAAGGTGTGTGTCATCTGATGTATCATGGGAGACCGATCTTGATAGTGCAACAGGGTGCACCATTGAAATGCGTCCCTAGTAGTTCCAAAGCCAAGAACTTTAATTCCTGGTCTTCATAACTTTCAGAGCCCATCCATCCCCCAGTGCCAGTTGTGAAGCTGAAATTGGTCCCCCAGGAGCTCCAAAGCCCAGGAAGCCTTCGAAGCTGCTGCAGAAGAGGCCGTGCCCCCACGGACAGTCTGGTTCCACACCACAAACAATCTACTGCAACTCATGACAAACTGCATCTACCAAAACAGCAGGAGCTGATCATAACTGGAAAGCTCACTTGCTCACTTCCGGCATCTTTGTACCATCGCCACCTTGGCTCTCCAGTTTCACCTTAAACATCTGGTGGATTTTAGCTTTGATTTATTTCCTTAAGCTTTGCTCAAAAATATATAGAAACAAGCCCTTGTCTATTCTGGACTCCTTTAGACTGAAAGAGTGCAACACTGAAACTAAAAATCAGGGTTTTTTTTGCCCATTTAACTAATCTTGGCGACAAAATCGTAATTCCCTCGTTGTTGCAGCATCCCAACATTTAACTGTACACAGTACCAGCTGAGTATTTTAAGTATTCCTCCAAGATACACAATACAGCCCTTTCCAATCAATTATGCATGTGAACTGATTAAGAAGCTCTTGTGGTATGAGATACTTGGTGGTTCTGCTTAATCAGCAGCAAGAAGCAAATATTTGCTTTGTAAGTTAACATGGACTTCAAGCAGACCAGGGGCACCAAGGAAAAGACACAAATGCAAGTTATTCATTACCACAGACCACCAGCATTAAGTGCTACAAGAAAGGCTGCATTTCATCTAAGCAGCTAACATTTGCTTTGCAAATGTGCTTTAAACCTAAAAAGAAAGGCCATATGTTGTAGCAAAACCCCAATGTAAATATTTTTCTTTCGCAGGCACTACAGAAATTGCAATGTTTATTCTTAACCACACTGTTAGAAACTCTTTTTTTATTTTTTTTGCTCCCCAAGGTGTCATTAATACAGTATTTCAAAAATGCTTGTTTTGTAAATTCCAACTTTTTAGCAAATCCGTGCTAGGTTGGCTAAATCTAATCTGTTCTGTGCATGCAGATCCTATCAGCACAACTCTTCAGCCTTCAAGACCAGCACTAAATCCCCATGATTACAACTGTACTCCGCATGCAACACATTAAAAGCTATTTCAATAGCCCAATGACTACACCGAAATAGTCCAATTTCAGCTTAATTAGCCACAACAATAAGTTTCATGCACCATTCACAGCCAATCTTCCCCTTGTTCGTAGCAATGGGGAAACAGGATAGAAAATTAAGTTTCTGCTTCCAGTTGCCTTTAATAGAGTATGATCATTAATAGCTTCTGGCATACATGAAACCAGACTCTTAAAAGCCGTCTTCTACATTCTGGCTTGTTTGGAAGCCATAAACCAGGGGCGTCCAATCCACAGGCCATGGGCCACACGCAGCCTAGGATGGCTATGAATGTGGCCTAACACAAAATCGTAAACTTACTTAAACAGAATGAAATTATGCATGGACCTTTTTTCTGGTAATCAGTTTTTGTTAGTGTTTGTGTACTTAATGTGTATTGATGGGCCACAAGGCAATTCTTCTTCCAGAGTGGTCCAGAGATGCCAAAAGGTTGAACATTACTGCCATAAACCATAAACTGTGCCTGCCAGACTCTTTCCTTTAACATTGGAGCCCTGGTCATAAGAGTTTGGATTTTCCAAACATTGTTATTCTTGAGTACCACCAAGTAATTGTCAAGCCCTAGTTGACCGCACAGGAACCTCAATGCAGGTTTGCCATTACCTACCTCTAGGAAGAGGCTGGGATCAAACTAGCAACCTTTTTCCAGGCAATTTCCTCTACCAATCAGCTACCAACACTCCCAGACTCCATGGCACCTCTGTAGTTTTCTTGGCAGCAATACAGAAGTGGTTTGTCATTCCCTGTGCCTAGTGAGAAGCTGGGGGTGAAACCAGCGACCCTCTGCTTTTCTGGCTGTTTGCTCTACCACTCAGCCACACCAATTTCTCCAACCACATACAGCTTCAAAATACAGCTTTGGCAATGTGGAATCCATAGAAAATACATTTGTGTCCCTTTTTTGAAGAGTGACACTTGACACTTCTTCACAACCACAGGGAAAATAAAACCATAAATGGAAAAAGCTCAGGAGGTCTCAGATTTCTGAAAGCCACGTTGCTAAAGACTGGCACATCCTGATGAGAGCAAAGTCAGGGAGGACACACAAATGCATCTAGGTTATTAACAAAACAAACCTTGCAAAACTCAAAATGTGTATCAACAAGTTGTTTAATTGGTGTCTTATAAACTGAAAAAGATCTAGCCCTGAAGAAAAAGGAGGAGGAAGTCAAGGCAATGTTCCTTGTGTTATCTTCCAAGACCAAATGAGTAATTTACTATTCATAGCTTAAACGGATGAAGTCATGTTCTCCTGAAATTCTTACTTCATCAAGTCTCCACCTCTTATTCCCAACTCAGGACAAAAGGATTTCTTTTATTATTATTAATGTTTGAACACAAGGAATGATACAGTAAAAAGAAGATTCTCAAAAAGTTTTAAAAATAAAGTTTACTTTTAAAGGCAAACTGCCCACCATGACCAAACAAAGAAAAGAGGGGCATGAGCCAATGCAGATAACTAAATGCCCAAAATACCATTTTTAAAATCCTTTGACTTCTTGTCATTCTGCCAAAATGGTCCTGCAAAAAAAACCCTGCAGAATTAAATCTCTGAAAAAATGTTTTAAATGAATGGTTTTCTTGACTTCTTATACATATTTTTGTTCCAAGCAACCCTCCAAAATAATAACAATAACAATAAATCCAGGAAAAAGCAAGAAGAAGAAAAGCATATCTGCCTCAACTCTTGACTCGCAAAGAGAGGCATAACGAGAAGGTGGAAAGGGGCCTCCCCTGCATCACTGACTTCCTCCTCTTCCTCTTCCTCTAACAACACAAGCAGACAAGAGTACATCCCATCGTTCCAGTGGCCCTCAGGGCAGGATCACAAGAAGAAGGAGAACAGCAAAGCATGGAGAGTTTATCAAAATGCTTCCATTTTGTAACATCTCTTTCAGAGAACCAGCTGGTGATCTAGAAATGAGGTACCCATGGGATGGGATAGGGCAAAGAGGCCCTTGCTTGCTTGATGCTGCACAAGCCGCCCCATGCCTCCATCGTGGCCTTAGCATTTCCACATTGGCCAATGAATCCAGGGAGGGGAGTTTTAAAGGACTGTGTCATAAATGCAATGAAGCAACAAAAAATGCAGCTAAAAACATTGTGTTTAACAAAACAAAGTTACCAAACGGGTCTTCAAAATGTTTATAATATGTTTGCAATGGTTACTACTGAGGTTCGAAAAGGGTACAAGTTTAACAGAATTCAGAGAATTTAAGAGTGGAGGAAAGAACTATCAGTCAAGTAGATCTCAACCAAAGCTTTAGAATTTTAACCAGGAGCTTATAACTATGGGGGCTGGGAGTATCTCCACCCACACAAACCTGCCCACAACTGGAGATCAGGGGTGAATTCGCGCTTAGGCCTCTGGTATGCAATTGGGACAGGGCTGGTACAACTTTGGTACAGAACCGCATACCAGAGGCCTAAGTGCAAATTCAGCCCAGAAAAATACCATCAAAGGCCATCTATTCAACCAAGTCCCAAAGCAATTCACTGTAACTGATGCAAAATAAAAACTTCCACTCAGTGTCCAGGCTTTGCCCTACCAGACTGCTACAAAACGATACCACCACAAGCTTCTCCTGAGTGCAAGTTGTTGGTCAACATAAGAACCTAAGAGGAGCCCTGCTGGATAAGGCCACAGCCCACCTGGTCAAGGATCCCATCTCACACAGTGGCCCACCAACTGCTTCTGGGCATCTCAAGCAGAAGGAAAATGGCTTTTAAAGGCATCCTGCCTGTCTCTCCAACCCGGAGACAGTACCTAGGAATCCATTCTAATAGCCAGGCAATCAAGAGCAGGCAAAGGTTCTGCCCTTGTCTTCTGCTTGAGAATGCCCAGATGCAACTGGTGGACCACTGCGCGAGACAGGATGCGGGACTAGATGGGCTGTGGCCCAAACCAGCAGAGGGTCTTCTTATAGGGCAACAGAGACCTCCTAACAAAGACAGCCATCTAAAATAGGAAGGATGCCTACAGTACAGCTGAACAAACAAGTGAAAGAGCACATGGACAATAAATATAGCACGTCCCTAAACTGCAGTAGCAATGTTTGTAGTGGGAGGATTCCAACATGTCACAAATGATCTGGAAGCCAATAAGAGGCAAGTTCCCTCATCCTCTCAGAGAACTGACCAATTTCACAGCATGTATAGTGGTGTGTTTAAGGAGGAATGTTTGAGTAGGAGTTTCTATTCTAGCAGCAATGGAGTCCACGAAAGAGGGAGAGAAGATGTTTTCAGAAAATGTCAGGCTGCTTAGTACCCAAAGTTTAGTGTCTCCAGTTCTACAAGACGGTACTGTATTCAAAGCAACAAGAACCCCCACGCTGAAGTCAGAGACCAGAGAGGTTACAAGCCAGTCCCATTCCTTTAAAAGCCCATTTGCTTTATGTAAGCTCTTTCCGCACTGGGTCTTATTCCAGGATCTATCCCAGAGTAGGGGCCTGCCGTCCACACACTAGCCTTGCCATACTCTGCACCAGCACGCAGAAAGCAAGCCCTTATTCTGGGATATATCCTGGAATAAGACCCAGTGTGGAAAGGAGGATCATCTCCACTTATAAGAAAACTGAGACCAGCACCAACCAAGAACATGCAAAGGACAGCATAGTTCCTTGCAAACTAGAATTCAGCTGGACAGGCAGCCATGTGTCTGCAGCCTAGCCCATGTTCATGGCTTTTTTCAGTAGTGAAAAAGAAGGGGCATCCAGCCACACCCTATGCAAGGAAGGGATTAAGCCAACGCCTTCTCCATCTCCATCTGCGGGCAGGACTGCAATGTCCAACCGGCCCTCCGGCCAGGACTGGTCTGTGCCTGAGGTCTTCGGAAAGAGCAGCAAATCAAGTCGCTGAAACGAACCCTCACCTATTACAAGATTTAGCTTGGATAAGATTTGGGGGGAATTTGGGTTTTAGATCAGGGTTGTCATTTTCCGTTTTTCTTTTCACAAGTCTTAAGTGTAATTTCTTTTAATTACAGCTTGTATTCTTACAATGCTTTGGGCAATAAATTAGTTTCGGTCAAGGACCGAACAAATCTGATTTGCTTTGATTCTGGACTTGTTTTCCCTCGAGTCTCCTTCCTCAAGAAGGGGAAATTGTTGTAATTAGTTTCTAGAAAAGGCTGGCCCCACTTGCTCACCTCAGAGATAAACCCTTAACATAGGAAGGCAGGGAAGGAGGACAAATGAAAATCTATCAAAGTTTGAAAAGGCTTTAAAAATCCAGATAACAACGACAACAAGAAAATTCCCTTCCACCCTTCCCAAAGAGAAAGCACTTCGGCAGCGATGCCCTGGTTAAGACAAATCAAAGCTCATGCACTCTACCTAGTTTAGCTCGAGAAGTTATTATTAATCTTTAAAATGACGAAAGGTTGGGGGGGGGAGAATGAGAGACACAGTAACTTTGCCCTCTTGGGTGGGCGCCACCTTGGGCCTGCAGTTCCCTTGCAACTGAGCCTTCCTCACGGGGCTGTTGTGATAATAAAAGGCAAAAGCAAAGTGGGTTTTACCTGTTTAAGAATTTATACCACCCGAAGGTCCGAGGGCGAGTCCCAAAGGCAAAGTATTCCTAAAACACGTTTAAAATATAACCCACCATCCCTCCTTCCTTCCTTCCTCCCCTTCTCTTTCCCTTCCTTCCTTCTTTCTCTCCCTTCCTTCTGTCCTCCTTTCTTTCTCTCCCTTCCTTCCTTCTGTCCTCCTTTCTTTCTCTCCCTTCCTTCTGTCCTCCTTTCTTTCTCTCCCTTCCTTCCTTCTGTCCTCCTTTCTTTCTCTCCCTTCCTTCCTTCTGTCCTTCTTTCTTTCTCTCCCTTCCTTCCTTCTGTCCTTCTTTCTTTCTATTCCTTCCCTCCCTCCCTCCCTCCCTGGACGGCACCCAGGGAAAGCGAAGCCTCCGAAGCTTGGCCGAAGAGGTGTATTTTAACCAGGCACCCAGAGAACCGTATAAAAGGGGCGCCTGGCGAACCTCCAACGGGAGGCTGTTCCGAAGTCTGCGGGGCCACCACAGAAAAGCCCCCTCGCCCCCCTGCTCCTCGGGACAGGGACCCCGCGCGCCGTCAAGCCAAAGGCGAAAACTTTTGGCTCAGAAGCGTCGTTTCCCCGCTTCTTCTTTTACCTTAACGAAGAGCTCGATAACCGGCTCCTTGTCGCCGCCGCCGCCCTCCTCCTTCACGCCGTTGACCGGCACCGAGAGCGCCATGCCCTGCCCTGCCCCGCCTTGCCCTGCTCGCTCGGCCGCGGCCAGCCACTCTTTCCCGCTCGGACGCCCCTCAGCGCGACTCCCCGGGTCGAGCGTGCGGACGAGGCGGCGGCTCCTCTCAGCCTCTCGGGTCGGGCAACGGACGACTCGTCGGCTCGAGGGCTCGCGCACGCGCAGAACCAGGCAGCAGGGCAAGCCGCGCTCCTCCGTCCCGCTCGGGGCTCCCTCGGCCGCGGCGGCGGCAGCGCCTCTACTCAGCAGGCGGAGGGGGAGGAGCCTCTACCCGTGTTGCCTGCCCACCCCGCGCGCGCGACGCCGGCTATTTATAGGAAGGAGGGGCTTGCGCTCAGCCAAGGGGGCGGGGCCCGGTAGGGGTAGGCGGGGCAATAATGGCAAGCCCACCAAGGGGAGGGAAAGGGGCGGGGCGATGAGGGACACTAAGCACAGTAGGGGCGGCTGGCCGCGCAGGGGAGCCAGGAGAGTCGGTTTGATGGAAGGGGGCGGGGTCTATCTGCCGAAGGGAGATAGGATCCGAAAGGAGGCGTGGCTCCGAGCTTGAATGGGCGTGGCTTTAGGGACGGTAGTAGCGCAAGTTTGCGGAAAAGCAAAGGCGAGGTGCAGACGCTGCTGGGCGGCACTTGACAACGGGTTGAAAGCGGGGGGGGGTTGCCAGCTGGAGCGGGTTGGACTTGAAGGAGGTGCAAAGGATACTGCTTGTAAAGTAGTTTATTTACGGTTATGGTCACACCTAAGTTTTAATACAGCTTCAGTCCACTTTCAGAGTGATATGTGGTCACACCTAAGGTTTAATCCAGCTTCCGTCCACCTTCAGAGCAAGAGAACAAATGAGCAAAGTGAGCAGTAATTTTCTTTCCACATTATTTATCCCAAAAAGGTGATTTTTCTGAGTTACTTAACACTGCAAGGAGAAGAGTTGACTTTTCTACCCTGCTTTTCTCTCCTATTTAAGGGGACTCAAAGCAGCTGACAAACCTTCTGTTCTCCTCACAACTGACACCCTGTGAGGTAGGTGGGGCTGTGAGAGCTCAGAAGAGAGGTGTGACTAGCCCAAGGTCACCCAGCTGGCTTCATGGAGGAGTGTGGAACCAAACCCGGTATTCCCAGATAAGAGATTGGCTCCCTAACCATCAGACCAAGCTGGCTCACAGCTTGCCACTTTGCTGATGTACTCTCTCTTACTCTGAAAGTGGACTGAAGCTGGATTAAACCTTAAGTGTGACCACAGCCATAGATATGCCCATACAGTGTCCTGGAATTGATGGTACGTAATGAAACAATGCATCATGGAGGGAAATTCCATGGCCTCAACAAGTCAGACAAGCCTAAGACCCTTTAGGCAGTCACAGCTTCTTCTGCCCTTGAATGGTGGCTGCATGGGGGGGGGGGGTATTGGAAGGGGAACAGATACAGATGGAATCCCAAAGGCCCATACTGTATTTGGGCCACCTAGACAGTCAAAGATCATAGAATAAATACAGGTATGTTTTTCTCTGCCAAGCTAGCAGTCAGTGCCAGGACTCCATACTGCACATTGTTCAAATGCAGTCAAGCATCTCTGCAAAACAGAGATGGGGTGCTGGCAGTGAGGAGGCAGGAGGTAGAAACAGGAAGCCCCAGTCATGGGGTAGCCATCCCCACCAGCGGCAATGGTAGAATCCAGGCAGGATCCAGAAGTCCAAAGGAGAAATGACTCAAGATGACAGGTGCAGGAGATGGAACACAACTTTTTCCCATAAGAAGCTGTGGTGGTGGTGGGGGGGGAGGTCCACCCCTGAGCTGCAATCACTCCCAGACTCCATGAGCACTTCCATGCAGTTTTCTTGGCACAGACACAGAGGTGGTTTGCCATTGCCTACTTCTGGGGAGATACTGGGAATCGAACTGACAATCTTCTGCTTTCCTGGCAGTTTGCTCTACCCCTGAGCTACAGCCAACCCCATACTTGCAACTGTATTCTTGCTCCCAGTTTTGAAGAACCTTTCTATTTTCTTGCCCATGGGAGGGGACAGGCATTGGCAGCCAAGCCAAATTGCCGTGCCCAATGACCTAATGTCTGGGACCAGCCACCACAAGGGGCTGTGCTTGGCAAGAATAAAAGCAGGAAGTCAGCTTCCTTTTCCATTGCCTCCACCTCACTGAAGCATTGACAGTAGCAAAAAAAAAGGCCCTCGCAATGGCTCTCCTAACTGAGAAATGAGTGGACCCTTCGTTGCATGACCTAATCTTATCTGTGGTGGCTACACTAGCAAAATCACTCCATACTATTTTTAGGATATAACCCTGCACTTTAAAAACAGCCAGCAAGGAGGCTGATAGAATCCAAAGGGGTGAGCAAGAACATCAACAGGATGGCAGGCTCTTCTCCATGTGATACCCAGGCTGCCAGCAAGGACCCTGTGGAAGAGACAAATGACCGTGGGCCCTGAACCAAAGTGCTGCCATATTAATCACGGCTTAATATAAAGAGCTTCAGCACATTAAAAGGATTCAGAGTCACGAGGAATATTTTCAGTCTAGCTGCGGTTAAGGCTAGGTTAGGTTCATAAGGAATATAAGGAAAAAGGAGGAAGTCTAGGAAAAAAATATCCACTCAGGAATTTCCTTAGCTGGTGGATCATTCTGGCCCTGAAAGAAGACTGGAGTAACAGGGCAGAATTGTGGTCTGAGCTGGAAAAGGCGCAGAGAAGAGCAATGAGAACCATCAAGGGACTGGAACACCTACCCACCCCCCGATGAGATCTGGCCATAACATCTGAGCCTCTTCAGCCTTGAAACGAAGCATTTAAGAGGTGACCTGATTGAAGTATATAAGCGGGGGTCCACTAGCAGGAAGCACCCAATTATATAACATAAGAACATAAGAGAAGCCCTGGTGGATCAGGCCACAGCCCATCTAGTCCAGCATCCCATTGCACATAGTGGCCCGCCAAATGCTCATGGGCATCTCAAGCAGAGACAAGGGCAAACCTTTTCCCGCTCTTGAATCCCAGCAAATGGCCTTTGGAGTGTCTTGCTTTCCCCCGAGCCTGAAAGATGTACTTAGGCCTCCATTCTAGTAGCCATTAATACAGCTGTTGTCCGTAAATTTGTCTAACCCTTCCTTAAAGCTACCTAGGCTGGTTGCTGTCACCACCTCTTCTGGCAGCAAATTAGAACCCATTATTACCCGATTGGTACCGATCAGTAAGACCCTGTTCCCCCACAAGACCCCATAAGAACCCCATCCATTCACACCAGCATAAAGGCAGTCCAGAATGGGGTCTTCCAGGCCCTTAAATCCGGACTTCCCATGGATCCCTTTAAAGGTGTCTTCAATCCGGTCTTCAGCCTTGAAGACCAGATCTAAGGGCACCCATTCACACTGTGATTGGGGCAATGGGGTCCAGGGGCAGGCTTAGCAGCCACCATTTACAGGAGGGCAGCTCTGGCCCTGCCTCACCACTCAAATCTACGTAGCTGTATAATCCTTTGTAGCTGCCTACAAAGTCGAGCACAGGCTGGGTAGTTGCAATGTAGCTGTCCATAAAGATCAGCGGTTCTCAGCCTGTGTATTGTGACCCCTTTGGGGGTCAAACTACCCTTTCAGAGGGGTCACAACCCATTGGCATGAGGTGCTAGACTACAAGTGAAGAAGCACTGGGTCCATGCAAAGAGCCAGATCTTCAAGGACTGGATTCATTGAGGACCCCATTTCAAAGATCCAGATCTTCTAAGATCTGGATTAAGAATGGTAAGTAGAGAAACACCCGAAATCCTGCAGGACTGGAAAAGCGGATAGAGGGAAACTTTTGTCCCGATCACACAACACTAGAACCAATGGTCACCCAATGAAGCTGATGGGCAGGAGAGTTAGGACCAGCAAGGAATGGGGCAGGCTTGACAAATCACAAGGCCTTTTTCTGTAACAGCCCAATGTTTATAGAAAGCCCCCAGGAGGAGGAGAAAAGTTGGATTTCTCACTTTTAAGGGGAGTCAAAGCGGCTGACAAACCTTCTGTTCTTCTCCCCACAACAGACACCCTGTGAGGTAGGAGGAGTTGTGAGAGCTCAGAAGGAGAGCTGTGACTAGCCCAAGGTCACCCAGCTGGCTCGGCATGGGAGTGTGGAATTGAACCGGGAGAATACCAGATAAGAGTCCCAACAGTCTAAGCGCAAGACAAATCGAGGGTTTTACCCGTGTGTCTGGAGACAGCGCAATGCAGTGTGCTGATAATCTCACACAAGTGAGAAAACAAAGGCATCCCAGAGCTCCAGAGCTCCCAGAACAGAGGGTGGAACGGCTCTCATTGTTACTGCTTGAGCGCTGTTGAACTAGGGCCCCTCCAGCCCTGAAGGCACATGCTTCCCTTCCATGTGCCCATGCAACCATGATGCCTCTGGGGAACCAGGGCAGCACTCAAATATGTGTCTTGAGGCTCAGATTGTGCCCGAAGGCCCCAGCGGGAAGCAGGCATAAAGAGAGCGCCTTCTGCCATCCCCTTGTTTAAAGCTTGGGCCCCAGATGTTAAGGCCCAGCAGGAGGTCTTTAATTTAGCCTGGCTGTTCCCACTGGAGTCTCGTAGACCTGCCAAAATAATTTGTCAGAGAAATCTTTGCAGACTTTCCCACTCTGTGTGTGTGTGTTCCAATGCTTTGCCCACAGCCCTCTGGCAAAGGCTGATGGTACTTTTCCTTTCTCATTTAATTAAATATTTATTTCTATACCACCTCTCCACTGTAGCTTCGGAACTGTATACAAACTAAAATACTAAAGACATTATCAGAAACAAAAAAGGAATTATAAGATTCGAAAATTCTATACGAATAAAACTGATAAGACAACAGTAAAACTTTAGGTAACATGTGTTTAGCGCTGTGCACAAATATTCAAATGTATTCAAAATTCGATCTAATTCATCTGAATTTTGACATTCAAATTGTCCCCACTGCTTTTCATCATTGCCATGATCCCAATGTCAATCATTTTACAAAAAACAAACCTGGGCTATGAAACAGCCAGAAACTCGTAGAAAATTTCTCATCTTCTGTACATGGATGACCTGAAGTTCTATGGAAAATCAGAAACCGAAATCCAGTCACTAACCAACACAGTCTGAATCTTCAGCACTGACATCAGCATGGAATTTGGCATGGATAAAATGTGCCACAGCGGCACTAAAGAAGGGAAATATAACTGAAAGTGAAGGCATTGAAATGCCAAATGTAAGTGCCACCAGCCGGAAGCCGACCAATACCTGGGAATAATAAATAATAATTATCATTATCATTCACACAAAACCACAGTGTTGCACAACCACCAGATCACTAAATATAGCTTAAAGCCTAGTTACTCTAAATCAGTGCTTCTCAACCTGGGGGTCGGGACCCCTTTGGGGGTCAAATTACCCTTTCAGAGGGTCGCGATGAGTCTCCCACCACCCTTCCCTCCCACCTCCCCGCTGCTCCGCCCCCGTGGTTGGGGGTCTCTACAACATGAGGAACTCCATTAAGGGGTCGCGGCATTAGGAAGGTTGAGAACCGCTGCTCTAAATGAAAGGGGAGAAGGTAATACAAGTGACTTGATACTTCCTCTTTTTGTAATGTGGTGTTCAATCTGAAGAAATGTTACTAATTGGAGTTGGTCTTCATTGCAAATTGAGTTCTTCCCAAGAACATTGGATATCGTTATTATCAGTGTATAATGTATGCAGATCCAAGCAGTGTAGCTTTTTGCAAGTGACCGATGGTGATTTTGTCAACACTGATTTGTTTCAAGTGCCGTCCAAGGTCTTTGGAATGGCACCCACTGTACTGATCACTACTGGTACCTGAACTGCCGGCTTGTGACAGAGTCTCTGCACTTCAGTCCTCAGGTCTTAATAATAATACTAATAATAATTAATTATTTACTCATGTCAGAAACATCCTCAGGATTAGTTATTAAAAAAATACAACGTATGTGAATTTAAGCATTCTGTGAAGCACAGGTCTATGGTTAAAACAGAGATCAGTAAGTCTCTAACCTAGGATGGTTCTACAGGAGATGAGGTTCTGGTCAAGCCAGCTCTCCTGGTGAGACGAGTTCACATCCTCTTTGGCTCTCCTGGCTTGAGTAACTTCCATGAATCAACAATGCAATGAATCAACAGGGCAGGGGTGGAGATTTTAATAGTCTCTGAGGCTCAGTCCACCCTGAATCAGTAGAGCGACTCAGGAGACCAGCTAGATCACTCTGTCTGCTCTACAGGGCAGTCTACTAGGAGGTCGTGATGACTGTTAGATGCTTCATCCACACAGGATGGAGCTTTGGAGAGGGCGTGGCTGTAGCTCAAGTGTTAGAACAAGCTGCCTAGAAAGCAGAGGGTAGCCTGTTCAATCCCCGGTCTCTTCCCAGAAGTAGGCAATGGCAAACCACTGCTGCCAGCTCTGCCAAGAAAACTGCTTAGAGATGCTCCTGGAGCCTGGGAGTCGTTGTAGCTCAGTGGTAGAGCAAACTGCCTGGAAAGCAGGATCACCAGCCTCTCCCTGGAAGTGGGCAATGACAAGCCACTTCTGTGTGTCACTGCTAAGAAAACTGCACAGAAGAGCCCATGGAGTCTTGGAGTGTCTGTAATTCAGTGGTAGAATAAACAGCATGGAAAGGCCTTTGGCTGGGCAAGCACATTTCCACCCCTAGCAACTCAGAAGGTCCCAAAACACAGCTCTGCAGCTCAAAATTGGGCAGCCTGGGTGGATGCTAACCAACCACTGAGTATTCTATAAGGAGTTGGATTTTAAGGGGTGCTGCACTTTCAGGCCCCGTTCCCACTTGACTTTTTTAGTCCTAATTGGACTATTTTAATCCAAATACAGGACCAAGTGTGCATTTCAGGCTGTTCCCATTTACCTGATGGTAAGCCGGGCTGAACCCAAATACTGTTGTTCTCACTCATTGCCCGAATCCTCAGCATGGAGAAACGGGACCTTTTAATCTCTGCCCCCCACCCACCCCAGTGCAAACTCTGTAAGCCTGCCCTGGTCAGTGAGCTGAGTGGAAGGACAGACACACAGGGCAATCACCCATTCCCTTTTTCACACCCTCTCTTTCGGATCGGACGTTCAAGGTAACGCTACCTTCCACGTTACTGGGAAGACAGCATCTGCGCTCAAGCAGATCAGCAAAGGAGCAGAGCGCAATCAGAATGCTAACAGCTCGCACGGGGAAAGCAGCTTGATTTGAGGCTTTAAAACCTTTTTGCTTGGTACATATATATTCCATTGTTAGCAGCTAGTAGAAATGTAGCTACGAGAGATACAGTCCTAATATCTGCTAACAATTGGGATACATATGAATCAAGCAAAAAGGTCTTAAAAGCAAAAGTGCAAGTCCAACCTCTCTCCCCGCTCCTCTTTCCTATTCAGGGGAAATCCAAGCCTTTGCCTCTTCTTGATCGGGGCTCTAGCATTGCAGGCATGGGAATAGAGGGTGGGGGACCACCCACATCTGGCAGGCATTAGCCAGAAGGCTAGATCTCCACCCCAAATAGTCCAGGAGTGTTCCCATGCGGAGGGGAAAAAGCAGACTCGTTTCCAAAAGAGGGGAAAAGTCAAGTTTTCCTTGGGACTTTTTTTTGTCCAGATTTTTGCTGGATAGTCCTCATAAAATCCGGGAATAAAAAACTGATTGAGAACTCTGGATACCGAATCCGGATTCTATTTGGATTTATCGAAAATTAAATGGGAACTCTGGATACCAAATTTGGATTCAATTCAGATTTAAACGCCTATGGGAATGCACCCTCAGACACCACGCCCTGGAAAGGGCATCATTAGGGGTAGAACATATGCTGTTTGCCAAACACAGGAAGAAAATTTAATTTCCATTCAGGGCAGCAAACAAAAGCTGTGCCTCTCCTAGGATTTAAAACTGCCTGTGCTGAACTAGTTTGCAAACCAGATTCAACTCTGCCACCCTTTCCAAACCTGGGCTTTGCATTTTCTTTGGACCATAAGGAAATCACGCAGCTCTTAAGCAAATATTGTACGTATTCCTGAGCAGAACATTAGCATCCCTCATCTCTATCTGCCTCTGGAGGAGCAGGCATTGCCTCTACATGTTCTCTGAATCTTGTGCAGGGCCTTTCAGAACAAGAAAAGACCTGTTTATGTATGCTGGAGCATCAGCTGATATACCATACAGGCCTCCTATCTGCTGTGTACTTATCAAGAAACAAGTTCCACACCTTTGCAGAGCAAACTAAATGGTGGTGCCCATGTCATTCCTAGGAACTGAGCTCCTTTTTATGGTACTTCCAACATGTGTGCTAGCAACGTTGGGAAAACAGCAGCAGTTGGGCAGAGGGCGGGATCTAAGGGACCATTCCCTACCCCCATGACAGACTGTGAACAGAAATCCATGGTAATTTAAGGCATCTCCATCTACCTCCAGAGGGCTTCATTCTGAAGAAGAAGAAGAAGAGTTGGCTTTTCTACCTTGCTTTTCTCACCCATTTAAGGGGACTCCAAAGCGGCTGACAAAGTTTTCTATTTTTCAGCTGTGATTAGCCCAAGGCCACTCAGATGGCTTCATGGAGGAGGGCGGAATCAAACCCACTATTCCCAGGTCCAGCTCCTTAACCACTAAACCAAACTGGCTTCATTCTAAAGGGTTTGAACAGACCATCAACAAGCCTGAAATGAACAGTATAATCCAAAAATCAGAAAATTCCAGGATATTAGTTCAAAATAAGTATAATATATTGTAGGAATTAAAAAAAAAAACCCCTATAAATAATATTCCAGGTGTTTAAAAGCAAAATTGAAGCACTGGTATGTAAAAAGAAAACACTCTCTGTGAACAGGCGTGATCAAAAGGGCCAGACCTAGGGCAAATTTGAGGCTCAGGGGACAAACATAAAATGTCGAGAGAGAAAAAGATTCTGCACTCCTTTTCACTGTAGCTCCTGTAGCAAATCTCAGCCTGGAAATGGCCGCTACAGCAAGGTGATGAGTCCGGTCCATGGGCCTATTCGCACTTGGCTTTATTCTGGAATATATCCTGGAATAGGGACTTGCTGTCCATATGCTAGTGCAGGCTTCAGCAGCTCCAAAGTGAGATCTGCTACAGCCTGCATTAGCAAGTGGACCACAGACCCCTATCCTGAGATATACTCCAGAAAAAGGCCAAGTGCGAATAGGCCCCATGGAAACCCTGGTCAGGAGTGGCGGGAACAGAAGACTGAAGATGAAGAGATGTGAGGTAAACAGTTTTCAGGCACTTATTTAATGAACTTTTTCTCCACCCACAGATGGGGTGATCCTTTGAAAATAGATGCCCCCCCCCCAAAAAAAAAACTCTGTGTACTTGCATATTCTGTTCCTGGCACTGTCCTACTGAGGATCTTTTAGGATTAAGATAGATAACCTGTTGCCACTGAGAAAGACAACTTTTGTTGAAATGCATTTGACTGAGACATATCACTGGTGTGGGAACATAACCAGTCACATAATCTGGAAAACCATCTGAACTTCTAGCATTTGCAGACCCTAGATTCCCAATTAAGAGAAGTTTTACCTTCAATACTTAGCAACCGAAACACCACAGGCCACAGATTTATATAGTTTCTCTGCTGCTTAACTGATTCCCTTCTTCATGACTGTTCTCTCTTTATGAATCAGATTGGAATACTATTATAGGGTTTTTTATTTATACAATGTGTAACGCTCAATTTGAATGAAGATTATCCTGAGTTTATAATAGGGATGTGTACAAAAGGGTTTTTTTTTTGTATTTGATTTCTATCAAATTGAAGGCAAGAAAATTTGTACTGGTTCAAGTAGATCCCCTTCTAATGGGCTAGGGTTCGAATTCAATACAAATGTTCAATACAAATCTGATTTGAATCCCTGCTCCGAATCCCCTAACTATCCACTCTGAATGTGTCAAATCCGCTCTGAATCCACTACGAATCCACTCTGGATCCATTGCAGATGTGACTGGGCAGCTGCTTTCCCGCCTCGCCAAGTCCATGAACGTAATGAAGCTTTGTATGAATGTACAGAAACATTTGATTCGTATTTGAACATTAATCTTCGAATGTACGAACATTCGATTCAAACATCCAAATTCTGACAAATTTGTACGGATTTCAAATGTGATGAATATTCGTCCACATCCCCAGTCTATAATCAATCTGAAGGACACCAGCTTGGTAAAGATGACCTTATAAATAGGAAGGACTCATTTGCTATCCCTAAATGCCACACGAAGTGGCCGCTTTACTGACAACATCAAAGGAGCTGCCTGAGGTAATTAATGGCCCCCTGCCTGCCTGCCTGCCTCCCTCTCTCTGCCTCATGTTCCTGTCCACACATCTGCCAACAGCACATTCTCTGCAGCACTCGAGATTCTTGTCTCTTGACAGGAACCGAATTGACATTTCCAGCTGCGGCTTTCACTGCCAGGCCTCCACAAGTGACCTCACAATAGCAGAATTCAAAAAAAACAAAACAAAGATGGTTGCCTTCGGCCTGGCCTTCTGAAGTGATGTCACAGGCCGGGACGACAGCCAGGACACATAACTCACGCTGAGGGGGAGAGCTTTTGCATATAGCGTGCCACCTCAGAAGGCCATCTCTCCATGATGACTGCCACAAAGATTTCCCCCCTTCGCCTTATATTTATTTATGCTCTGTGCCAGGGTGGGAGTATGCGTCCTCCACCAATCCCCCCTTCCCTTTACCCTTTGTAAGTCAAGTCTCCAGACGGCTTTCCATTCTTCTCCTGCATCTTTCCATTCTTCTCCCGTCCACCCTTATTTCTAAACCTAAAGAAAGAGAATAGCATTTGCACTTGTGAGCCAGTTTGGTCTAGTGGTTAGGGAGCCGGACTCTTACCTGGGAATACCGGGTTCGATTCCGCCCTCCCCCATGAAGCCAGTCGGGTGACCTTGGGCTAGCCACAGCTCTCTTCTGAGCTCTCACAGCCCCACCTACCTCAAAGGGTGTCTGTTGTGGGGAGAATAGAAAAGCTTTGTCAGCCGCTTTGAGTCCTCTTTAATGGCTGAGAAAAGTGGGGTAGAAAAGCCTCCTCCTCCTCCTCCTCCTTCACCCTGTCACTTTTATCTTCTATTTTGTAAGCATGAAGACATTTTTCTTACTCATGTCATCCACAACTTGCTCTAGGAACCTTTTTTTTTTAAGCACTCAGCTCAACAAGCATTAAATATGCTAAACATGTTAAACGCCCTAGCAGAGAAAAATCTGATTTGGGCTTCATTTTGTCTTGATCCATAAGTTGAGGATTCCTCCCCACCCAATGTCCCCTTCCCCCAAATGGTCACAAATGGTAGAACACTTAAGTTGGGATACACCATAACGGTCATCTAGTCCAACGCCCTTCCTCAGTATTACGGGCCTTTTCACACTACAGTACCTAAGCATCCATTCTAACAGCCGTTGTGACTCCTGTCCTCCAATAATTCTTTCCAGCTATCCTCGGTCTTGGAGCGTAGTTTCAATCCTTGGCTTTTAAATCATATTTCCCGCATTTTCTCTGATCTGTATTGTTCCATTAGGTACTTGTACCAATTATCTAATGCCCATTTAGAGAGTTACGTCTAGTAATGACTGCAAATGAGCTTTTGAGGAAGGTTAATAGCCTGCTCTTTGAAAGCTGCTGTTTTAATCTGAAATACCCATTTTACCCAACTCTGCCTCACCAAGGTGAAGATGACATACGTACCTAAACGATGGAATTTCTGTGTTTTTAAAGGCCAAGATCAGGTGGGTTGGTAGAGGGGTCTTTGGTGTATGATGGAGAAAGGGATTAACAGAGGAACCCATCATCCAGCATTCTCTTTCATGCAGTGGCCCACCAATTGGGCATCTCAAGCAGAAGACGAAGGCAAAACCTTCACCTGCTCTCAAATCCCTACAAATGTCATCCTGCCTGTCCCTCCAGTCCAGAGATGGTACCTAGACATCCGTTCTAGCTGCCTTTGATACACCTGTCCTCCGTGCATTTATCTAATCTTAAAGCAATCTAGGCTGGTTCCCATCACCACCTATTCTGGTAGTAGATTCCACAGACTGGTGACCCCTTATCTGTCCTCTCTCGCAGATCAGCTCCATAGAGTGCTCCCTGGTTCTAATGTTGTGCAATAGAGAAATATAATTTATGCAGATTTTCCACACCGTGTAATCTGGTTAGAGTGCCAAACTCATATCTCGTAATCACCGGGTTTGATTCCACCCTCCTCCACGAAGCCAGCTGAGTGGCCTTGGACTAGTCATAGCTCTCCTTCTGAGCTCTCACAGGGTGTTCTTGTTAGGCAGGGAAGCCCGTATAAGGAAAATGCACGGATGTGCTGGCAAAGGTAACTAAGAGTCACAGGCGTAACTATCAAGGTTGGATTGAGCAATGTTGGATTGAGCAAGAATTGCGTAAGTCTGTGCAACACTTGCAACACAGGCTTGTGCAACACTCAGGAAGTGAGTCACCATCTCTGATAAGGAAAAGGTATAAAAGTGCCTATACTCTGCTGGTTAAGTTGTTATTGTTGTTGATTGCTGGACGAGAGCTTGGATGGATGCATGTATACTTATACATGCAGCAAACTTTAAGAATAAACCTCTGCGAAGAGAGAGAACTCCTGTCTCAGTCTGTTTTCTTACGCTGCGGGCAGAAGAAGGAGGGAGTTCCTGAAAGGCTGGACAGCTCCAGAGATGCCAGAAAGTTTTCCGGGACGGCAGAGATTGCCTTTCCAGCACGGCCGCGTATTCTGCTGATTTAATAACAACGGGGGCTGACACCACCACACCCCCAACAGTTCCGTTGTGGGGAGAATAGGAAGCTTCCTTAGCAGTTTTAAATGGGTGAGAACAGGGTATAAAAGCCAACTCTTCTTTTAAATGGACTTGGCCCCCAAATATCTAAAGGAACGCCTTCTCCCATATCGACCTGCCCGTGCCTTAAGATCAAGTGGCGAGGCCCTCCTGGTTGTCCCACCACCTTCAACAGTGAGGTTGGTGGGCACCCGGGAGAGAGCCTTTTCTGTGATGGCCCCCAGACTGTGGAATAGCCTCCCCCTTGAGGTGTGTCAGGCCCCTTCCTTATATATATTTAGGAGGGCAGTAAAGACGCACCTCTTTGCCCTGGCCTTTGGCTAAGTTGTTAATGTTCCCTCCCTCGGTACAGACATTATTATTTTAAACATGTTGTATATTGTTTTATAAGTACGGAAATTTTTAACGTCTTTTAATGTGTATTCTGTTTTAATTTGTTGTTTTAAAGTTGTAACCCGCCCAGAGATCTTTGGGTATGGGGCGGGATATAAATGTAAAAAATAAATAAATAAATAAATAAATAAATGTCTCCTTTCAAGGCTGAAGAGGCCTAGATGACCCACCCTGATTTCTTGAGTTCCATCCCCTCAATCATTCTGGTCGTCCTCTTCTGAGCCTTTTCCAGTTCCACAGAATCCTTACTGAGGTGTGTTGACCAGAATTGTATGCAATATCCCAAATGTAGCCTCACCGTAGATGATGATGATGAAGAAGAAGAGCTGGCTTTTCTACCCCACTTTTCTCATCCATTTAAGGGGACTCAAAAGCTGCTGAGAAACCTTCTGGTCTTCTCCCCACAACAGAACACCCTGTGAGGTAGGTGGG
>MTQE01001424.1:8241717-8254217 GCA_014337955.1 Aspidoscelis marmoratus
CCCAAATGGGTGCCATGGTGGAAATGGGATCATCCGGCTCACACCCAGATCGTTGTCTTCAGTCTGATAAATGGAAGGAGCCCTGGTTCTATTAAAACTGAATTTTAAGTTACAAACAAGGGAGCGCTTATGAGAAATAAGCAGATGATTGAATCAAACCCCCAGTCCCAGCAGCAAGGGAAGGTGATTGAATGCCAATGACCACACTGGAGACCTGAATTGGTGCTGTCAATGCAACATTACCCCTGAACCTATTCCAACCATCAGTGACACAAACTGAGTTCTTGGAAGGGACTAACAGCCAAGGCTCATCTTCTGTCAAATCTAGCCTTTGGTAGGATTAGCATCAGTTTCTGTATCTGCCATAAAACATGTACCAACAAAAGTATCTGACTGTATCAGGTAGTGACAAAAGCCCTTCAATCACAAGTGGTACAGTGATTTACATACTAACAGGGCACTAATGTTACCAAGGTAGGCATGTGCATATAATGTTTTATTTTGAAGTTTCACTCCCAAAGATCAACAAAAAAGTTTGTACTCAAGCAAAAACAAACAAAAACCACAACCCATTTCAGGATTAGCAACACTGTCATGTTTTTTCTTCCCAACCTATCCCAACAGCTTTACAAACAGAAAAAGAAGACCTTCAGCTATTAACAAATCACTTACTTCTTTGACTTTTTGGGCTCTGGGGTTCTTGACACTCTACGTATGGGTCTAGTACTGGGAGAGGGAGACTGTCTCCGCTGAGGTGAAGATGAAGGTCCCCTGCGCAAGAGGGGGGGGCTGACAGAGGTACGGGAAGGCCTGGGCTGCGGAGAAGGTGAATGTCGTTTGTTCTGCAATGGAGAGCGTGCCTCACGGTTGGATCTGCTGGCTGGAGATCCCTTCCTGTGCTTGGAGGAAACTGATGGCGAATGTCTCTTTGTGGGTGGGGGGCTTCTTTGCTTCGGTGGTGGAGAGCGGGACACTCTGAGCTTAGGCTGGGGAGAAGGTGAAGCCCTCCGTTTTGGAGGGGGGGAAGCCGTTCGCCTCTTTGGCGGAGGAGAAGGTGAATATCTTCTTTGTATTGGAGGAGAATATCTTCTGGGTGTAGGAGAATGTCGGCGAGGTGGTGAGGGAGACCTATGAAACATATTTAGGAAAAAGATGACAGGTTATTTTCAAACACTAAAATCCATAAGGGCAAGCAGAAAAGTCTTGTCCCACTCCCACAACATTAAGCTATAAATATGTTAGTCTCTTTCAGTTTAAAATTCAATTTTTTTCAACTATTTGTTTGGATGCATTTGTTTTAACTTGGAGACATTGCCTTTATGTCATTAAAGCGAGGCCTTACAATCAGCTCAAAACAATATATATAAATACCGTATTTTCCGGCGTATAAGACGACTGGGTGTATAAGACGACCCCCAACTTTCCAGTTAAAATATAGAGTTTGGGATATACTCACCATATAAGAAGATGACACCCAGCGTATAAGACGACCCCTGACTTTTGAGAAGATTTTCCTGGGTTAAAAAGTAGTCTTATACGCCAGAAAATACAGTATATATTTATTGCCTCCTTTGAGACGGTTAAGGCTAATGCCTGTATGAAATCAGAGCTGCGAATGAAACTCCATTTTCAGGTTACAGGATTCATCTCGTGAAGATTCATATTTTCAGTAAGCAACAAAAGATTCACCTTCGGCGTGGTAATGAAGGCGAACGTCGTCGTCTCGGTGGAGGAGCAGGGGAAGGAGAGCGTCGCCTTCTGGCAGGTGGTGGCGAGGGACTACGCCTCCTTCTACTAGATGTAAAAGGAAGGAAACTCTTTAAAAATAGACCACAGAAGTAATATAATTTCCTGATTTTTAGCTATGAGCTTTTCTACTACAGTATAGGCACTGCAGAATGATGATCATGGGGTCATTTCATTAAGGTCACTATGGCATGCAGGAAGACTTTGGAGCAGATCCTGAAAGACACATTGCCTTGATTCTTACAGGCATCAAAATAATCATCCAAAGCAAGGCAGATATTTTAAAATGGTGAGAGAAAAAACAGGTTTTCCCTCCATGATTTATTTTGGATTTCAGTACTTTTCGGTTGTTGTACCCATTCACAGATCAAAAACTGTGTCAAAAACACCCAGCTTGCATGCTGAGGGCTTCTTTTCTAGGAAAACACCTCAAGTCCGATCACTAGTGCAAAAGTCACAGCTGTCATCACGATCTGAAAGGGTTTGGTTCTACCAAAACGGTGCAAATATCAAAATTCACAAATAATGAGGAAGTCAGAAAAAAAAATTGTCCACTGTCTAGAAAACTGCTCCCTTCTAGTGCTGATTTACACAAGAGTTCTACCCATTTGTGTATCTACTCAGTTTTGAGCATTGAAAAATGCAGCCTCTGCCACTTTGGTCCTGAAATCTGTCTGTTAACCAGATGCCCACAGCGATATAAAAGCTGCTAAAGGGCCTTCTCCACCCATCAAAAAGGTTCCACAAAAGCGGTGAACTTCCCAATTCTTCAATGTATTTTCAACGAGCTTTTTAAAAATCAATCTCAATCAGCCGATTAACCCGCTAACCAACCTTTTAACAGGTGACTGCCACCTCTTTCCCATTTGCATCCTGACAGCAGTGGAGGGAGGAAAAACAGAGAAATCACATATCCCACAGTGCAGTTTGCAATCACGAGCTAGCAGATTAAAATCCACAACATGGCAACTCTTAGCAACTGAAGAATCCCTTCATCCTGGCACCAAAGGACTGAATCCGAAAGGAGGAGCAACAGCAATTGTAACAAAGAACAGTAATAACCTGGTAATTCTCAGTTTAGGGGAGGTGTTGAATTTAGCTGATTTGAACATTACAGCCAGCTCCCAACCAACATAAATAAAGAAACCACTGAACTACTTTGACCAGAACAAGCAAGTGCTGGTAAAAGGAAAAGAGCAGCAGTTACCGAGGAGAAGAATCTTTCTGCCACTTCCGCGGAGAGGGGGACGGGGTGCGGGAATGAGAGTGCCGTCTACGTCTACCGACTTCACCGTTCTTCACATTGGACTTCTTTGGCCGTTCCTCCTCAGAAGACGACGATGACCCAGAATCTTTAATCAAACATCAGATACTTTTACTAATATGCAGGGTAATCGTGACAGCATCACTGGAAGGTACTAACAACAGTTTTTCGAGAATGCCTCCCTAAAAGGGCCGATTTCTATGACAGAAATAATGATTTTTCCCCCCAAACTCTTTTGATTTAAAACAGCCTTAGTAAATTTAACATATCAATTCAACCATGATAGACCTGTGACTAAACAGATGATACAACCAAAGAATCGCAGACTGCACATTTAAATCTGTTCCTTCTCCAGATGGGTGTACTCAGATTCCCAAAATTAACCTGCATGCTTGTCCTAAATGCTGGCATGCTAGAAACTTCAGCATGTAGAAAGACCTAAGCTACACAATCGCATACTGAGTACAGAACATTTCAGGCTAAGGGTGTCTAAGGATTCCTGAAAAAACATCATTTTTGAAAACAGAGACAAAATAAATTTCACCCTACACAGCACAGCAACTTTCCTGACACCTTCAGAGAATGAAAGCCTCAGTTTTGCCTACATGAATCAGTTTTCAGTTTGCCTAGGTGTGCAAGGTTTTCAATTGTGCTCTTGCCCTGTTTCACCTGTACCCTATAGCAGGGGTATCAAACTCAAATACACAGTGGAAGAAAATTAAAAACTTGGACAAAGTCGCGGGCCAACCTAGATATTTATTGAAAAATGTCTACACAATTGAGTTAGTTTTTCCTTCTCATCAGATATAACGATAAAACTTTTTCATATAGAAACAGATTTTGCTTAAACACTGAATCCAGAACAAGCAAAGCTTAATACTACAAACACGTGTGAAATCAAATGTCAAATAAAAGACACATCAGTGGCATTTACTTTTATGGAAAGCTTCTGTTTTCCACATCTTATTTGGCCATTTTTGGGATGGGTGGCTTGATGTGACTGGTAGCATGAGGTCGCTAATGAATGTCAACAGAGGAGGGAGCACTTGTGGGTCCCGAATGATGTGCCAATGCACCAGCAGAGCATTCTGGGATTTGTAGTATTAGCAGTGCATGTGCTATCTACAGACAGGCCAGCTCTAATAGACATTTGGCATTTTCTCATGGGCCAAATATAATTACAATGTGGACCAGATTTGGCCGGCTCGCCTGAGTTTGACATGTAGTGACATAAACCCTGTGGGATTGGCAGTAACATCCCTTGCACATTTTTATCCATATCACACAAAAGCAAATGGATTCGGATTTGAGGCCGAGATACATTTTTCTTGTAACTACTGGAAACAGAGCAAAACAACTACTGTAACTATATTCAATCCCTGCCAGGCCATCAAAGTGACAAGTCACACAATTTCTTGTACACTGAAGGATTAGTCTTAAAAACTGCACGCCACCAGCCTGTGCCTTCATAATGCAACAGGACAGCAAGGAGGTGGGCTTGACACACTCACAGCCATCTTTAGGACAAAACCAAACTATTGGTAAACAATCTGCTGGCTCCCAATTTTGCCTCAAAATGCACAAAGACACCCAGCTATAGTTTTGGATACCATCAAAGAGAAAACAAAGACAAATGGAAGAGAGAACAGAATTTATACCTGCTTGTGCATGTACCAGAGTAAAATACACAGATGCATGAAAGAAAAAGGGTGCCCTTGCTGATTCTTTCAGCTTTAATCCAAATCCACAAACATTGCGTAGCCCTCATGCACCACCCGCCTATGGTCATAAGACCCCTTAGCTCAAAAATTCTCTTGAGCCATTTTATGATAAGGTAAGTGGACCAATCATTAAACTTTATAATTAATACATCAACTCCAATCATCCCACACCTCTCCAGGAAAGCACTTCTCTTATTTTGAAGAACCATCAAATTAAGAAAGATAAAAGCCTGTAGTGCATCTGTAATTCTTGTCTATCGATTATTTCAGATAGATTTTTCCAAAAGATGTCACCCTCTCCTCTCACCGGTACTATTTTCCAGATACTAAAGAACTGTACAGCTCATATTCATCTCTCCAGAACAAAATACTTTCAAATTAAAACACCAAGTGAGTTTAAAGCGGTGATGGCCAACCTATGACACGCGTGTCACAGGTGACACGCCAAGCCCTTTTGGGTGACACACATGGTCACCCTGGCACCTGGATGTGTAGTGCTTGCTTGTTCTTGAATTGTATGAAATACCAACTTTCAATTGAAGATTTAGCAACAAAAGTCACTAATGTAAAGAATTATTTGTTTTTGCTTTTAATAAAATACATATATCAAAAATATAACTTTTTTACTAGAGCTACAAATATCACAAAATTATGGATATTTCTAGATGTGACACAGCACCTGAGTTAAGCTAGGTTTTCTTGCAAATTTTGACACACCGAGCTCAAAAGGTTCGCCATCACTGGTTTAAAGTGTATATGGAGTCTGCTATTAATTCCGAAATATACTATCTTTAACAAAGAATTGATGCAGGCCGAATAGTCCACAAGAATAAACTGGAGAAAGTTAGCCAAATTATAGGTTTGCAAAAGAAGTGAGGCACAACCATTTTTTTAAAAAATTGTTCTGTTGGTATACTTGCTGGGGAAAATGCCCCAATCAAAAAGATGGAACTGATCTCCAAGTATACAGATAAATCATGCTGCAAAACTATAAAATACCATACCAGATGAAGACTGTTGGTTTTGTCTCCTGTACTGTCGCCTTTGTTGGACAGAATCTGCAGCTGCCATTTTGCCACCTCTGTCTTCTTCTGAAAGTGTACAAGTTAAAAAAAAATATTGAAAAATGGTATATAGATCTTGTTTCACATTAATCATAATAATATGGAATTCATTCCATGGCCAGGGAGCACTTTCAGAGCTCTTTCTTAATGTGTGGTTCTTCTAAGAGCGTGGAGAGTTTGATGTCTCCTCTTGAAAAAGGATTAACCTTCAAGATCTTTTCATTTTCCCCCCAAATAATGATGGATCCTGGCATTAAACAGGTGCAAACAGACAATATATAATGGGCAGGAGTCACTGAAGCCCTAACACACCAAATTTCGCATGAGTTATTTTAGTAGTGAAATTATACAAATCTAAGATCAAACTCACCCGATTCAGACAATTCTACTTTTCTAAGTTTTGGTGCTGGCGAGGGCGACTCCCTTTTTTCAGTACTTTTATGTTTGGGTGCTGAAAAGCAAACACGTAAGCAAAACAATATAGAAGAGCCCAGAAAATATTGACTATATCAAGAGGGAACAAATTCAGAACAAGAACTTTTAACGGATAATACTTCTGCTGAACAGAGCACATTTGCTGCTGTGATAACTGCATTTAAGCTTCATTTATTTAAACCTAATATTGTTTTTATGTGAGAGAACTTTTAATTCAGCCCCTCAAAAGTAACTAGGAACATGATCATCCTATTCCTCATTGACTATGATGAGTCCTTTAGAATACTGAAGTACAAACAAAGCCAACATTCATTCCTATGCAATTGTTTCAGCTGGCAAGACAATGTGAAATGAAGGTCATTCTATAACCACATCACCTGATAGAAACAGACAGTCCTTATCACAAAATGGTGGCACACACCCAGTCTGGCACAGCACCTCCTGCTCTCAGCTCTAATTCACTATGGGTTACATGAAGAAATACACAACCATCTATATCCATAGTTCAGAGCCGGTCTCCTAATTTGCCAAAATAGATGAGGCCTGGAGAACAGAAAGTCTTCCAGAAAAATATTCCCCACTCAGTACGTTGTAATTTTACTATTGGATTGTGTGTTTATATACATGGGAATAACATGTAGAAAGGCTGCAGTTTGTTCTAGGACAGTGGTTCTCAACCTTCCTAATGCCGCGACCCCTTAAGGTAGTTCCTCATGTTGTGGAGACCCTCAACCATGGGGGCAGAGCAGCTGAGAGGTGGGAGGGAAGGGTGGCAGGAGACTTGTCGCGACCCCTCTGAAAGGGTAGTTTGACCCCCAAAGGGGTCCCGACCCCCAGGTTGAGAACCACTGTTCTAGGAGGTAAAACCAAGGAAAAAGTACTACTTTCACCTAATAATAAACGCTTGGGCTCTGATGAATGCCAGAAGAACCAAGTATTTAAATGACCACTTTTGGAGAGACAAGTCTCTGAATCATTCCACCTGTAAGCTACTCAACAAAGATTAAGCACACCAAAAGATGAGATTCATTTATGTTACCTGAGGTTCTACTCGGCGAAACAGGACTTCTGGCTTTCCTCGTTCGGTTGGATTGCTGAGGCGTTGGAGATCGGCGTGGCTTTGGAGGTGGTGTCAGTGGTGGCGAAGGTCTGTGTCGCCGCCTAGGAGGGCTTGCAGAAGGAGACAATCGCCGTGTTTTCCGAGGAGGGCTTGACACAACTCTCTTAGGGGGCTTCTTTGGTGGAGATCGGGAACGTGAAGAGGACGAGGAGGAACTGCTTCCTGACAAAGATGCTGAAGACCGTCTTCTCCTGCACGGTTCAAGACAACTTCGGTTATGTTCTGATTATGCACGGTTAAGGCATTTCTACTCTCATGTATTCTCACATATTTTGTGCTACTTCCTATTACAATGCTGTGAATTTTCAAAACACGCAAGACTTCTATTTTATTTATATGTTAAGGATACTAGAGGGAGAAGGAAACAATTTTCGGTATGTTTAAGAGTCAGATAGTCCTGAAGCAACCTACTGAATCAAAGCCCCTTTTTCTTGGAAGGTATCTATCTAGAAAAGTACAACACACAAGAACTGAAAAGGTACTTCTTCAAAACAAGGAAAATGAAGGCAGCCGTATTTAGAGATATATAAATGATACTGCTTTCAGGCTAAAAGTAGGGCCTCTTGAATTCTGCGGCACAATTTGTGGTCAGTTTCACTGCTGTTAATGTACCTGCTGACTCCACCTTTGGCTGCAGAATTCCTGAGAACCTGTAAAAAAGAAACCCTACCTTGAGCAATAGACTTCTTGGAAGTGGTGACACACAGCTATCAAACTACTTAGAACAATATCTTTTTTCATTTCCAAAATTTACGGGGAAAATACCAAGTGACACAAAAGACAGGGCCTAGGACTCCCACACAAAGCCACGTGTACAAGCCACCTCCTAGGAAAGCCAATTCAAAGATAAAAATAAAAGCAGTTAAAAGGGAAAAACTTAAATGCACCACATTCTAAAGTCACTAACAGACTATTTTAATCTATGAATTTAAAAAGTAGCAACGTTTAAACTCCAACTCATGGGGCTTCCCTTGAAGATGGTACGGAGGTTGCAGCTGGCGCAAAATGCAGCCGCCAGAGTGCTGACCAGAACAACTAGCCGGACACATATCACGCCGGTTCTAAAAGAACTGTGCTGGCTGCCAATTCACCACCGAGCCCAATTCAAGGTGCTAACTCTGACGTATAAGGCCCTAAATGACCTGGGGCCCAGATATCTAAAGGAGCGCCTTCTCCCATATCAACCTGCCCGCATCTTAAGATCTGGAGGTGAGGCCCTCCTGGTTATCCCAACGCCTTCAGCAGCTAGGCGGGTGGGCACCCGTGAGAGGGCCTTCTTGGTAGTGGCCCCCAGGCTGTGGAATGGTTTCCCTCTAGAAGTGCGTCAGGCCCCTTCTCTGCTTAGGTTCAGGAAGGTGGTGAAGACGTACCTCTTCACCCAGGCCTTTGGTTGAATGCTCCCTCCACTTTTTCCCACTGCAGACTCTACTGTTTTCTAAAGTGTTTTTGTATTTTTAAAAAATTATTATTATTGTGTTGACTTTTAAACTTTGTACTGGTTTTAGTATTTTATACAGCTTTGATATGCATGTTTTAAATGTTGTGAGCCGCCCAGAGACCCTTGGGTATGGGGCGGGATATATATATAAAAATAAATAAATAAATCAGTTATGACTCAGCTGCCAATGCAATGTATGTTTCCATGTACTGAACCTCAACAATATTAACAATTTCTCTTCTTCAACACATTGAGAAAGGAGATCTATGTCAATATTTTGATGGCAGTGGGGTCCATGCTATGTTCCAAAGAAAGCCAGGACAGATTCTTGAAAAACATTTTAACCACCAATATGCAATGTTAACCACACTCATGAGTAGCGAGAGAAATTTTAAAGGTCCAACTGCACACCAAAGGGCTCAGTGAACATACAGGAACTCAGTGGAGACATTAACGTTGAAATAAACCTTGAATACCATCGTCTTAGGGTACTCAGTATAGCTTATTATTCTTCCAAGGGAAAAAGTTAAGAAATAGGCTTGAAGTCTAAAACCCTGCTTTTTATTTTCCAGGATCAAAACATTTTGATTTTTCAGTATGCACTGCTGTTGTGCTGGAAAATTTCCCTTTGACTGCAAAGCTTCATATCACCTGTTTCTAGGGGACATCTACACTAACCTTTCATCAAGCAAGATTTAACAGTTTAACCAGATATGCCAAAGAATGAACAAGATGTTTCATTTTAACAGTAGAAGTGACAAAATTTTTTTTTTGCCCAGTGCTTATTTCCTGGTCTTTTATTTAAGACAAAAGTTTTCTTAGGAAACTCTTTAGCATGATGAAGGAGGAGGAGGAGGCTTTTCTACCCTGTTTTCGCACCCATTTAAGGGGACTCAAAGTGGCTGACAAACTTTCTGTTCTTCCCTCCATAACAGAACACCTTGTGAGGTAGGTGGGGCTGTGAGAGCTGTGACTAGCCCAAGGCCAGCCAGCTGGCTTCATGTAGGAGTGCTGAATCAAACCCAGTATTCTCAGACAAGTGTCCAACTCCTTAACCACTAGACCAAACTGGCTTGATATCGCTATGAAGCATTTTAAGGATGAACTTGTCTGCCTTCAAAACTTATTTCTGTTTTGTCCACTCCCTTCAACACTCAGGACATCACAGGAAACAGGTGTACTTCACAACCACCTTCAAGCTCTTCTTTTTTTAAAAAAAAATCTTCCCTTTACAGCCCTAATTGGGGGGAGAAGGGGAAGTATCACTAGTTGCAATGGCCTAAAGTAACAGCAGCTTTAGATTTCTTGCATCTGTCAAATGGACACACCATTAAATAAGGGACGCCTACCGTCTCACAGGAGATCTGCTCCTTCGGTGTCTGGGTGGAGGTGGAATGCGCCTTGGTGGGCTCCTTCTCCGAGGTGACGGGCGCCGCCTTGGACTAGGGCGCCGCCTGGGTGAATAAGACCTATCAATATAATAAATGAGATGTCAGATCCAACATGGGATGTTCTCAAGGAAAGGAGCCCTATCCAAACATCACAGTAGTCTCTGAGTGTTCCATGACTATGCACATTAAGAGAGCAGGGCAGAAGCCAAAGCTTATGCCCTTTCCATGTCAAGCCTGGCACGAACAGGAAGTTCGAAGAAATCAGAATTATACATAGAATTCTAACTCCTTTACTCTGAGAGAGGAAACAGATTTACCAGGCTTCACATTTTACCTATACAATACAAATATACGCTCAAAGAGCAAAAACAGAACTTTTTCTAACCTTGATCGTGATCTATGGCGCCTTCTTGGCCTCGAGTGAGATGGAGAACGTGAGCGAGACTTCGACCTTGACTTAGATCGGGATGGAGTCCTCTGACGAACCTTCTCCTTCTCCTTCTCTCTTTCCTTCTTTGAAATTCTTTCTGGAGATGGCTCTCTAGTATCTGGTACAGGCTCGATTTTGGGGACTTTCAAGATATCGCTACAAAATTAAAATGTTAGAATTATAATCATGAGTTGAGATTAGAACAAACCATATGAGGCTTCAGTCTGCAAAACATGATGCAAAGCAGACAATTCTAGATCACCACACCTTTAATTGGGGGTTAAATCAGAAAGGCAAGAATTCTGTTTTGCTCATGTTCTAGTTGGGGGTTTGTGGAAAGAACAACAGAGTCCATCTAAAATAAACAACTCTTTCTTGGAGGTTTGTCAAACAGGATCCGTCCAAACAAGATTCTAACTGGATGAAGCCAACTCAGCAGGTTCAACTATGAACTGGGCCTCAGAATCTATGTTTGGCAGGGATGTGCAAGAATATTTGAAACATTCAAACATCAATCGAATTTGTTTGAATTTGTGCATTCATTTCTTAACATTCAAATGTGAATGTTTCCAATCATTTGTACGAACTATTAGGGCATTCATATGTGTACCGATATGTATGCGTTACGTATGTACCTGTATGAATTTGTACGGATGTGTACAGGATAAAAACGGGATATGTACAAATGTGTACGGACACATAAGAATGTCGTCAACATTCATATCATCAAATATGAATTGAATATTTGTACAAATAGATATGAATGTATTTGAATCGGTTCGAATTTGAACACATTTGTTTTTTTCTCTATTCGCACGAATTTGAACGTTCGAATATTCGATTCTACCAAATGTCGAAAATGGCATTCGTGCACACCCCTAATGTGAACCGTACAGAAAAAAGCCACCGTGGTCTTTTGTGGCCGTGAAGGTCCCTAAACCAAGCCACAAAGGGGTCACAAGGCACTAGAGGGCCTCAAGATACTCGTAAGCAAGATAAGGAATTTACTTTCTCTGGATCACATTAGCACCAGCTTCTAAGCTCTCCTGCCTGGTTCTTGTCTTCCAGGCCTAAAAACCCCAGCAGGCCACGTGACTCATGTAGTCGTTGAACACTCTCAGTACTACTGCTCAGGCCACACATATGAGCTAGGCAAACACTACGTGCCCACCAGAAGGATGGAAGTCTTTGACACTGCTGCTCCACTTCATAGAAGGTAAAGACTTTGCCGCCCCACCCTCCCCGCCAATACAAACCTTCTTGCAGTCCTCTGCGGCCACATGCCCCCCCCCCACCATCCTGAACAGCACATGTATGAATCCCTCAGCAAGTGGGATGAGCCAAATGTGTGTTTGAAGGTGGGGAGACAGAACTCATATGCAGGGATTAGGTTCAAGCCAAACCAAACTCCCACATTCATGTCCACGGACATCTCTACTCCCAGCAAGTAGATTATGGTCCATGAGTCAGTTGTGTTAGACACGTTTTCATCTTCTTCTAGCAGTGTCAAGATATTTTCAACATATATTTTAAAAGAATAGAGGCAAGCCAGAAAGAGGACGCTGCACTTGCCACAAACAGTTGTTCCATAATGTGTACAGGAGGAAGTAGGAGTTTGGTCTACGCTTCAGTTGAGAACAACAAAGGCCACGCTCCACTTCAATAAAGAACCCAATATGCCCATTAGAATCCCAGCCCTGCTCTTTCACAGACAGTATCACAGCTTTGTGGTGTGCCTCTGCAGCAGACCAGGCCCCTTTTTGCATTGACACTCCAAGATCCAGCCAAGGCTCTGTGCAAGCGGTGGGGCACAGCCAGCACCACGGGCACAAGCAGCTCCGCTTCTGCTGGCCTGGCCCCTGGAGCCCAACGGAAGGTAAGTTGTGCAGAT
>MTQE01001424.1:8259217-8276466 GCA_014337955.1 Aspidoscelis marmoratus
CAGTTTTCCTGAGAAACTATGATGTCAAGTTAGAACTGAAATGCCTCCTACAGTACTTAAGTTGTGGAAGTTTTCCAATTCTTATCTGTGTGACCTGTTTCTAGATTTCTTTGCAACAGCAGACAACTTGACTAAAACAATGTTCCTTCAAATACATACTCCTCATTAAATGTTACATTAATATTAGTAGTACTTCTTGCTACTAGCAAAAGATGACAAACTCATAAGTTTTTCTTTCTGAAAGTTTAATTTCAATTGAGAATATTCAAAGAAACATTTATTTTAAAAAAACTAATTTAAATTGTGTAACATAACCAAGTGAAAGTGCTGACAGAAATATACATACTTTCTTTTCTAGGCATTCTGCAAATTTCAGTTGCTTTAGAAGCTTCTTCTGTTTGTTGCTGAAGCGATTATCCTGCTCCGCACTGGTCCCCTATAACAACCAAAGAGCTCAAGTAAGACTTAAATGCAAGTGATAAGATTACAGCACATTCCAACTACATTGGGAGGGAGAAACTGGTTGACATGGGTCTGCTCCTGCTGGGGACGACCAAGACAGGTGTTCTGTTCAAGGAGCATATTCAGACCAGTGATTACACACATTGACACAAGACAGAAGGACAGCTTCATCCACAAAAACAGACCGTAATGTGTGTGTGTGTGTGTGTGTGTGTGTTTCTTAGCAGCAGAAGAACCAGCCCAAACAGGGTCTGGATACTTCAGCCGCTTCTACAGAGGGAGACAGCCAGTGCTGTCATTGAATAATTCATGTTTCTACACAGATAAATCTGCGAGGCAGAGAGGTAAAATTTGCAGATTTTCAGATCAACCATTAGAGCACTATTCGCTTTTCCGTAGAAGATAAGAATCTAATTATTAAGAATTAGGGATTACCTCTGAGCCTAGAAATGTTTAGTCTCCCAAGTCAACCCTGTTCGCTTCTCAGGCTGACTAAAAGAAATTTGAGTTCAATGCTCTATCTTGGTTTTAAAGCTTAGTAACTCTTATGACCAGATTCTCATTTCTTGCAGAAACATAATATAATTTGACAGAGTCCATTAAAATATATGTTCATTACAGTGCTCCATAGCAAATATGAGAAATAATTAGTATACAGCTTCCCAGTAATTATGGAGATAGCTTCCAATTAATAACGGCACACTACTTACACAGAACCTAAATATGGCTTCCTGATCTAATTTCTGAAGTACTTTATTGAGAATTACATTAGATTCCATATAGGATTTAAGAATGAAATAGCAAGCCCTGGACATGTAAACTTTTTACGACATTCACTGAAGCATAACCTAATTCCTATACTGCCACTTATGCTTTACGACAGAACTAGAACAGCAATCTATTCCCTGGATCAACCAAACCACTTTTGAAATTATAAGTAGAAATAAAGATTATTTCAAGATGAATTTAACATAAATAGATTTTAATGGTATCATAGCTGGATATAGTTACAAGAATCTCCATTGTTAATTTTAAATGGATAAATAAATACTGCCCTGTTGAGGTGATTGTTTTATTAGGGATGGGGCACACAAACCTACAGCAGCTGATTGCCAATCTTTTAATAATCAGTAAGTTAGCAGGAAAGATTAGAAACAAAATACACTAACACTATGTTCATAATAAAAATGTACAGTCCAGTATATATCAGCAAGCAACAGTTTGCTTCCTTTTCCCCACAAAAACACACACTAAAAACAACATAAGTATCTTACAGAATGTTAACTGTCATGTTAAGATAAAGCCAGCTTGAAGGATAATTCTTCCAGGGAAATGATTCTTTGGAAGTATAAGGATGTCCCATAGTATTAAAATTGGAAGAAAAAGCTCATAAAGAACTTTTGAAATCATATAACCACTGAAAGAGGCAAAATTTACAAATACTATACAGGCAAAAATACTAAGACTTTCTGCACAACAGTGGAGTCATTACAGAAGATAATATGAAGTTCCACTAATTCTCATGTTTGTTAGTTTCACTTTTTCATTTGTCAACAACAGCATAACTCAAAATTACTATTAGCTTACAGTGCAGCCAACTTCTAAATCGCTATTCTGAATAAGGCAATACATTTAAATAATAATCTAACAGTAATCTAACCATGTCTATTCAGAAGAAGATACAGTTGTGTTTAATGGTGCTTAGTCCCGGAAAGTGAGATCAGAACAGGAATCACAGCAAAAACATATATTTTGAGGGAAGGTGACATGCAGAAAAATACAACTGGCCAATAAATGTCGCAAACCACACGCAAAATTAACTGATTTAATCCTCCTGAAAAAGTTCTATACGATATTTTAATTAGCTGCAGTGGTCCAGAGAAATCCCAATGATCCAGGAGATTTGAAACTGAGTTAATATTTTATTTTGCAGCCTCACAATACTAGCAACATATGCACACATGAGTATTCTTAACTGTACTTTTGACTTCTAGAATACATTAAACTTTTGGCCACAGAATAGTTTGATTTCTGAAAGTATATGACAATTAAAGCAGACTGGACTACAATATTCTAGCCACTAATATCCTTAAATCAAAACAGTTTTATAATGCAAACCAAGCCCTATTTGCAGGAGTCATGATGAGTATACAGATCTCAATTTCTTCTTTGCCAGATGTATAGCTGTCCACCAGTAAAGGCCAAAGAAAAACCTGGATTATACCACGTCTGCAATCCATGCATCTCTTGTTGGAAAGAAAGACACAAGCAGCAAGCTCAGAATTGCAAAAACTCTATCTGATCCAAACCTACATGCAAGCTTGCTCTACCAGTTGAGATTGTGACCAGACTTAATCCAGCTAAATGGCAAAAGTGGGTTTTTTTTAAAAAAAATAACATTTTGGTAGCATCAGATTGGTTGGATACAATTACACTATACATTTAGTCCAACCCTGCCAGAGATTTACAGAATATATAAGTATAAATAAAAACCATAATCCAAACGACACTGTCAAGAGACGTTTGTTATAATACAGACAATTGCAGTAATGCCTCCCACAACTCTAGATCTTTAATAAAATAATTTATATGGTACCACTTCCAAATGAATTTTTCCTGCTGCACCATCCCTAGGGCTAATGGAGGATATTTAAGATCCCTGGCAGCTGAAAGGGACACAAACACTAAAGGGAATGTTCTCATGGTCACCCTAACCTTAAACCTTCTAGGTTAACATTCTAGGTTCACATCTTAAACAAACTCACTACTGTCCCTGTCCCAAAAGCAGTAACTATGTGCCAGAACAAGATCAAGATACGGCTACAGGAGAAATGAAGGACGGAAAAGACAGTTGGACAACTGCACATAGTAGGTATCCTTAACAATATTTTTAATTATGCTTTTAAATTACTTCAACTTAATTAAACTTAACTGGGACCTGCTACAAGTCAGTGAAGCTTAGCTAAAGGTGTCCAGAGAAATAAGACATTATTTCATTCATAACAAAAGCACTCTGAATTCGATCTGGTGTTCTTTATAGGCTGGAAAAGCTTCTCAAGCCACAAACTGTATCGGTAACCAAAACATATACTATGTCATTAGAATAAAAGGGTGTCTACGCTAACTGGAACATGTGCAGAACTTCTTCCCAAATGGAAAAATCCTTCATTTAAAGAGCTGAATCTCTTTATTTGTAAATGAAATGCCTGTTTGCCAGCCAAGACATTATGGATATCTTGACTTCAGCTTGTTCACCATAAATAGTAGCACCTTACAGGCAGGATGTCTCACCTAAAATGGGAGGCAACAACTCAAATACTCTGCTTCGAAACATCAATAAAGAAGCGGTCAATCAGAGAAGCTATATTTAGCAATCTATTTGGGAAGGGAGCTGTTTACAAATCCTTTGCACCAAGAGGCAGGCCAAAAATATCTGTACATGTATGATTCTTTCAGGGCCCTACCACTTGCAAATTCCAGGAATGCTACTTTGTATTACTTGATCATTGTTAAACTGTGTTCAACTGACTGGTTAGCTGACAATATCTGTGCAGTAGGGATGTGCCTCAATATTCAAAACGTTAGAAATTCTATTAATTGGGACATTCTAATTCAAATAGAAAGTCTCTAAATTTGAATTTAGCATTTGAACGAATTTTCAAATTTTTCAAAACATTCATGCGAATTATTTGGACATTCATATGTGTATGTATATATATCCATACATATTTGTACAGATACATACGAGAGGAAAACGGGGTTTGTACAGGATAAAAACGGAATGGGTACGAATGCGTCTGCACACATTCAAATGTTGTCGACATTCGTATCTTCAAATATGAATCAAAAATTCGTACAAATAGATTCAAATGTGAATACATTCAAATTTTAAACATTCAAATTGATTTGAATCTTTGGATATTCAATTCTAATCAAATCCTGAAAATTACATTTGTGCACATCTCTACTGTGTAGCAAAAGGACTGGTATATCAGACCTAACACACACCGTCAAGGCCTTCAAAAGCTGAGTGGAATGGTTTACTAGTGACCAACATACTGTATCTTACCCTAAATTTCTCCACAAAAAATAATGCCACAAGATACATCTCTTTTGTGCCATTTATGTACTGTCCCACAGCAGATAATCTCACCCACACAAACCATGACACCAACCAGTCAGATTCATATCAGACCATGAAAACTGTGAACACGGCTTCCACAGCCTACGTTAGCCAACTGAACAAGGTTTCCAGTGGCTACCAGTCATGCCTGTGCACTACTGTGCTTCTAATCTTGGAAGCCTTAGACCTAGAAAAGACTTCCTGCTGGCAATCATATGCAAGAATAGCGCTAATGTACAAATGCTCTTACTTCCAGGCTTTATAGGGTCATGTAACTGGTCCGTAAGCGAATTAAACAGGCCTCTAGCAGTTCTAACATAGAGCTTTTACATTCATCATATTAGATGTCAGTTTTTAAGCCTTAGATGTCACAAAAATAAAATGATTTATCTTTACTGAACAGTTGCTTCTGATCCCTCCCTGTATTATTTAGCTGAGGGCAGGTACCAGCAGATTAAACTCCTACCTTTGTACAATACATTCCAGTCACACCAAAAACCAGTGCTTTACACGTTCACGACCCACTTTGGCCAAAGAACAGTGTTCACAGTTCAAGGCTGAATGTCAGTTATGCAAAAGCACTTGATAAGAGCACAGGCGAGCCAGTAGTCATGTGGTCTGGAAAGTTTCTGAAGGCCTAGACAGAACATCACATGTGTGTAAATTAAGTTGTGATAGCTCCCCATTTGATCTTGAGCTGTATTACCATCACAGTGCTGAAATTATTCAAATCAGCAGGGAATTCATCATGGCAGCAAATACCAGGAAGATACTGAGTCAACAAAGTGTGAGGGGGCGGGGGCTCACACCTATGATAATTTAGCTACATGCTTTGATTCTAGCAATATTTCCTTCTGGGCCAATCTTGGCTCTCTATATGAAGGACAGTTATAAATACATTAATAATAAATAAACAAATGAATCTGCCTAAGCCAGGACTAAGGCTGCTAGTAGCTGACTCCAGTAAATCTTCCACCCAAGAGCTTTACATATAGTATCTCTCATAAGTAATATACTTGCAAAGATCTATCGTCAGTGCCTTGTCAAAGTGCTTTATATAGTTTTCTGTACGGTAAGCTCAAAAGTCAGATACCATGATCACCTAAGAAACAGATTCAGATGGTGTTCTCTAACTATTTCATAACCCCACATCTGTGATAAATTAAATATGCATAAAATAATGAGCAACATGGAACAGAATAATTGATGCATAATTCTGAATAGTTATTTTACCATATTTTAGCATCCTGGGAGTCATGAGCAGCTTAAAAGACAATTTTGTTGGTTTTCTGCATCCAGTGCAGAAACCAAACGGATTATCAATATCGCGATGACACTCAGTTCTGTCTCTCTGCACTATCTGGTCGCTGAAATACTTGGCAGGTGCTTGCATGTAACAAAGGGCTGGACAGGGAAGGATGGAGCTGAATCCAGACAATATGGAGTCTCAAGTCCATAAATTAGAGAGGTATGTTGTTCTCAATCAGGCAGGGGCAGATCAGAGGATAGTCTTGGACTCTGCAATGACATTTGAAGTTCAGGTGGAGGTCGTGGCCAAGAGTGCCTGCTTCAAACTATGGGCTTTTCGGGACAGATGTGATCTGGTCACAGTGAACCATGCTCTAGTATTTTCCAAATTTGACGACTGTAATGCATTCTACTTGGTCCAGAAGCTGCAGTGAACCTGCTGGCCAGTTGCACCTCCACCTTCAGTAGCTAAAGGGCTGGGAAAGGGTCTTCTCCATGGGCAGCTACTAATCTATGGAATGGTTTCCCCTTTAATTTGTTTTTGCTGTTCTATCCTGCTGAGATCTTCAGGTATAGGATGTCATAAAAATACAAATAAATAGATAAATAAAAGGATGGAGGGAGGCTCCAACATTGGCTTCAAAAATATCTTCCTTCAGCAACCCAAACTCAGCAAGTTAGAATTAGCCGAGAGGAGGGCTAGAAAGTTTTGTGAGCTGGGTTACAATGCTGTTAAAGAAAAGAAGTATACAAATATTTCAGTGTATGCACATCTCATTGTTTTACATGCATCAGTAAGAGCCTTTAGTCCGTGAAATTATCTACAAGAGCATAACAGGTCATATAATAAAATTCTAATCCTTGTTCATGTGTTCTTTACTAAAGACAGTTAAACCCAGCACAATACTGGACAACAGTGACCTGGCTAAAATACCTGACTAGGGACAAGGAGTCCCCAAGGTGTGCGCTGCCTTGAAGTTTGTCAGAAATCCAGGATACATATATGCCAAAAATAAAGTGGGAGTGGGAGTTAAGATGAAAAAGGCTTTAAAAGTGAAATTCAGTCATGTGGGCCCAAAACTATCAACTGCTGAAAATCTGGCTTGGAACTCTTGAAGGACAAAATGAAAAAAATTAAGTCTAATCTGGAACTATGCTGTTTGAAGACCTTACAAAGTGAGATATACAGCATCTCAAGTAAAATGGAACTCATGTTTATGTTCATGTTAAAGAATCCAGTTTGTTAAATGTTCCTTAGTTTCCAATATTACTAAAAAGCAAACAATTTTTAAAAAAATGTAGAATGGTTACTATCTACACAAGTTCTTGTCATTATTTTTTGCACTGCCCACAAGTAACAATACAAGAATCATTAATTGTATTAACTTGTCTTATGCCAGATTATTCCACTGCTTGTTCTTGTTATAATGTCATTATCGATCCCTTATGGAAATTTCATTAGTTGTACCTGGACTACGGAAATAAAAAAATGAAATGCAGCCTTGTGTCTTCAACATGCCAATAATTTCACAAGATGAAAATAGGATAAAAAATGTTTAAAAACCTTCTTCCTGCACTTTTTAGAAATTTCACTCGGTGATTCCCAGTACAAGATCTCAAGGAGAGGCCCTTCAGAGGTATGAGGTATAGGAACTTGCAGGAAGGCCTTTTCTATAGTGCCCCCCCCCGACTCTGGAACCTCCCCATTGAGGTTCACCAGGTGCCTACACAGTAGTTTTCGGCATCCAGTGAAATCGTATGTTTTCAACCATGCTTTTGCTGTTTAATGAGCTTTCCTCAGGGTGCTGTCCTGTTAAAGTGGGTGGGAGGGGTAATATTTTTAATTATGCTTTAATATTTTACATGTTTTTATTTTTTATTGTAACCCACCCTGGGACCATGAGGTGAAGGGTGGGATATACTGTTTCTAAATAAATAAATATAGAACTGCCCGGGCAGTGAGAACTCGGGGAGAGGACCTTCTTGTAGTTCCTTCCCTTTCAGAGGTACTAGGCATAGGGACTTGCAGGAGGGCCTTTTCTGTGGTGGCCCCTAGACTCTGGAACAGCCTCCCTCCTTTAACACAGGTTGTGGTCCATTGTAGTTTTCACCGCTGGTGAAAACACCTCTTTCTACCCGGGCTTTTGCTTCTTAAACAGCGTCCTCGGGATGCTGTCCTGTGCGGGAGGGAGAGGGTTATAGTTTTAATTATGTTTTACCATTCGATGTTTTAATCCCATTGTAACCCGCCCTTGGGACCATGCGGTGAAGGGCGAGATATAAATTTCCTAAGCAAATAAGTAAATAAATAAAAGACAGTCAGGGAAAGGTCCCAAGAGGAGGAGGATGCAAAGGCGAGCGGGAGGGGCGGCCGAGAAGCAGCAGCAGCAGCAGCAGGCCTTCGCTCCCTTCCCTTCCTTCCCCTTGGCAACGGCTTCGCATCTCAGCCTGAGGGGGGGAGAGACACGCCAGAAATGCGGCGCACACGGAATGCCTTCCATGCGGGCTGCGGGGAGCAAGAAGGGAGGAAGTCGACGGCCATGTTCCTCAAAATGGAGCCAAACAGCCCGCCGCCATGCGTGAGGGAGGGAGGGAGGAACCCCCTCCCCCTGCTCCCCCTCCCTGTTGGTGTCGCCGCCATTTTATCCGCCTCTGTTCCTGCTCACAGGGTGAGGGGAAACCGCGAGCCCGCCCGCCCGCCCGCCGCGTCGGAGGTCCTTGTGAGAGAAAGCGCCCCCTCTCGCCCTCCGCTCCCGCCTCGGCCTGCCTCCCCGGCCCGCCTGCAGCCCGCTGGCCCACCACCGCCCTGTCCCCCCGGCTCCCGCTCGGCCCTTTCCACCCCGCCGCCGATTCACTTACGCGGAAGAAGCCCGCGTCCATCTTGACTCCTCTCGCCTGGCCGCAGTCAGTCACTCAGCAGCAGCACACTGCTCCGTATCCCAGCATGCACTCCGCCGCGCGCATGCGCGGGTGGTGGTGGGCCCTGCCTGGGCGGCAGGCAGCAGAACGCGCGCGAGAGCCCTCCGTGCCTCCCGCCCTCCCCCCTCTCTGGGTTAGTGACTCATCGCTATCGTCGGCTTTGCGCGGGAATTGGAGGAGGGAAAGCGAAGCCCCTCTGTCGTCAAGGCAAAAGAGGCGGGGCGGTCGAAGAGAAGATGGATAGGCCGTTCAGCCAATGACCGGCTTATGTGCTGAAATGGCCAGGGAAGGGGAGAGGAGGAGGAGGAGGGCGGTGGCACCGCCCAGCCAATCAGATATCTCTTTTCACAGAGTGCGACGAACGCGAGGCCGCCGGCGGACGAAAGAGGGCGCTATAATGGCGTTGTCTGCGTGTGACGCTGTGACCGGACGTGGCCAAACCTAAGTTTTAATCCAACTTCACTACACTTTCACGATGAGCTGTGGTCACGCCTAAGGTTTAATCCAGCTTCAGTCCACCTTCAGAGCGAGAGAACACCTCAGCAAAGCGACCAGTAATTTTCTTTCCACATTATCTATCCCAAAGGTGGATTTTCTGAGTTATTTAACACCGAAAGAAAACAGCTCGTCACTTTGCTGAGGTGTTCTCTCGCTCTGAAAGTGGACTGAATCCGGATTAAACCTTAAATGTGACCACAGCCTGTGTCAAAATACCCAGGCAGGGGTGCAACTGTGGCCGCATCCAGACAGCATGTATTTAATCTGTATTTGGATAATCAGGAAGGAAGCCTGGCTAATCCAGAATAAAATGCCTGGATGTGCTGTACTCCAGATTATTCAAGTAATGTAGATTAAGTAAGTGTGGATCCCCATGGCATTTTTACTCCAAAATTAACCTTGCTTTGCCTCGGACTGTCCCCATGAACAGCCTCTAATCCGGACTACATGAGGGGTAAAGAGAAAAGAGACAAATCCATGGCAAAAAAAAAAAAAAACCTTTCCAAGAGTTCTACACCCGAATGTGTCAACCTGGGATCATGGGGACACTCCTGAGGTATTGGGGGCAGAGATTGGCAATCACAGTATTAGCGGTCGGGGTCTTGCTGTCCCCACTGTTAATGCTGCAATTGCAACTGTCCCAGGCAAGGGCTTCCTTTAGCTCAGTGATGGTGAACCTTTTGAGCTCGGTGTGTCAAAATTCACAAAAAAACCTAGCTTAACTCAGGTGCTGTGTCACATCTAAAAATATCCATAATTTTGTGATGTTTGTAGCTCTAGTAAAAAAGTTATATTTTTGATATATGTATTAAAAGCAAAAACAAATAATTCTTTACATTAGTGACTTCTGTTGCTGAATTTCGTTTGCTAAATCTACAACTGAAAGTTGGGATTTCGTACACTTCAAGAACAAGCAAGCACTACATGCCCAGGTGCCTGGGTGACCAGGTGTGTCACCCAAAAGGGCTTGGCGTGTCACCTGTGACACGCGTGTCATAGGTTGGCCATCACCGCTTTAGCCCAAACGAGCCCCTGACAGCTAAACCACCTACAAACATTGTAGCAGCTTTGGTTAACTGCTGTTTCCCGGTGATTGGGGAACACATTTGGATTAAGGCTTGTGGGAAGAGGCTTGCGGGGCACCGACAATCGCTACAGTGAGAAAAAGACGCCAGTTCGCGAAGCGTGGCTTGCATGGGAGCGAGTACATTCGCTTTGAATCTGCATTGATCTAAACTGCTTGGGGACGCTTTATTGCGAATTGCAACACACATTTTTATGACCCGTATCAAAAACGAAGCAATAAGAGCCCATGGGGACGTGCCCTAAGTGATGTCTGGAGGAAGCCTGTGACAGTTTGCGAGGCTTAACACAGGTTGTCTCCTTGGATGTCTCCCACAGAAGATTCCTAGTTACATGACAGCTGTTTGTGGTGGCAACATCAGCTCACTTGTTGCCTTAAGGCTGTATCATAAGCAACAAGACAGGCTTTGTAACTGTGCAGACTTAAAATGTTTACATGCTGCTCTTACTGCTCAAGAAATTGCAAAGAACTTTACTACACTATATAAAAACATTATTTTTAAAGAATTATATAAGATACTAGAGTTGGCGTTAGCCCAAAGGCTCAGAGACTTTGTTATTCTTCAGTTCTTAAGCCATGTCCAACTCTTTGTGGCCCTTCTGTCCTCATTTATCTATTTAAAATATTTACACACTGCTTCCCATTAAAATATACTGTCTTACCGTCTCCTGGAGTTCGCTGTTTTATAACGATATCTATCCACCTCATCCTCTGCTTTTCCTTTTGTCTTCCATCTTTCTTAGTGTCAGAATATTTTCCAGTGAGTCCTGTCTTCTCAAAACGTGAACAAAGTATTTAAGCTTCAGTATTTGTTCTTCCCAATCAACAGAGCTGATGAGACTGATTTGACCTCCTTGCAGTCCAAAGGCCTCTCATAAATCTTTTCCACCACCACAAATTGAAAGTACCAATTATTTGGCCTTCAGTCTTCCTCATGGTCCAGCTCTGAGAAGCCTTCCAAATATCTATAGTTGATGGGTGGAACTGATATGGGTCTGTAATTGCTGTAGAAGACCAACAAAAGTTTTTTGCCACTGGAGGATGTGCAGTTTTGTTGCTGTTTACAATGTGTGTCTAATGGAAACTGGGATGGAGCAGATTATCACATGTTAGCCCTATTTGGGGGATATTGATAAATTGTATATGTTTCTTGACCAGTCTTAAGGCTAAGATAATGCAAATCTCAGTATGAACTGGGTTTTTTTAAAATTTAATTTTTATTATTTTATAACACAACCTTCAAACTCTCGATAAAAAACCTCACATATATTTATATTACATCATTCGGTTGTTAACCATAAATCACTTCGTTCTTCTGAGTCTTGTTTTAGTATAACCTCTTCAGTGTTCCCCATCAGTAGTTTTTCCTTCTTTCAGCTGTCCTTTTGTATATGAAGTCAAGCAAATCCAGCAGTTGTTATTCCCGCTTCTTGTAGAAAATCGATGAAGCATCTCCAGTCTTTTATGTACTTATCTATTGTAGTGTGGACTGTTTGAAGTATTTGGGTGTATATGTATTTGCTTTGCTTCTGTTGACACATAGGCCTTTAATCTCATAATGTAGAACTACTTTTTATTGTAGATGCTTTTTGTTCAGGTATATCCTTGGTGCTGAGAGGGTAAATTTGTGTTTTGGGGACAGCTGCCTAACAGCTATTCATGTCACATCAGATATATATATATATATGTATACGTACATACACACACACATATATGTACACACACACATCCACACATATGTATGTATGTGTGTGCATGTATGTATGTGTGTGTGTATATGTGTATGTGTGTGTATATTCATATATCTATGCATATGTATGTCAGTATGGATTCAAAATCTATTTAGTACCGTTCGTATTAAAAAACCTTGTAGATCTTTATAAAAAAGCTATAAAGCAAAAGATGTACCTCTGTTTAGATTTGAGCAGAACCATATGGACACAAACATGCTTATATTTACCTTCTAGAATGGATGAAGGAAGAGCCTCAATCAATTGGATACATGAATTTAAAAACTAGCATTATTAGTACATGGATTTATAAATCAACGCTAGGGGGTGCTGTGTAACAGCATGCAAATACAATGTTAAGCTAGAAAACAGTGCCCTGTTTTTAATGTTCATCTATCTTCATGTGGTGGTTTCACAAAGGATACCCTACCAAACTTGCACCTCTCTTGGAATATAACAATGTAAAGGGAATGACTCTGCCTCCCCTGACTTTGAAATCATAAGCAAACGTAAAGTCTTGCTGGACTGGGCCACAGCCCATCTAGTCCAGCCCACCAGTTGCTTCTGAGCATCTCAAGCAGAAGACAAAGGGAAAACCTTCACCTGCTCTCAACTCCATGCCAAGTGCCTTTTGAGGCCCCTGCCTGTCTTCTCTCCAACCTGGAAACAGTGCCTAGGTATTCATTCTAAATAAGAACGTAAGATGAGCCTTGCTGGATGAGGCCACAGCCCATCTAGTCCAGCATCCCATCTCACACAGTGGCCCATCAATTGCTTCTGGGCTTCTCAAGTGGAAGACGAGGGCAAAACCTTCACCTGCGCTCAAATCCCAGGACATCCATTCTGGTAGCCATTAATACTCCTGCCCTCCAAGACTTTTCACTGTCAGAATGACTGGGGCTCTCAGGACGCATTCCCATTCAAGAAAAAAATCATATCCAGTCCATTCTGGGAATCGTCCATTCCCATTCAAATTTTTATTCCTGAACTTTATGAGGACTAATCACCAAAATCCACAGAAAAAAACTAATAAAAACAGGTTTTGGTCCCATTTTGCTGGCTGGCCCACTTTTTTTCCTTTGGGAATGGCACAGGATTATTCAGGGAGGAGATCATGCCTTTCTGACTGTCCTCCCCATATCCTTCTGGCTAATGCCTGCTGCCGTTGTGGGGGCACCATTAAAATGGATGGTGTTTCATGCTTAGGTAGGTCTGCACCCTGTCCTTGCCATCCCTGCCATGCGAGAGTTCCCCTCGTATTTTCCGTATGGAGATTAAAAGAAGTGTTGGTTTCTCCTTTTGTGAATGCCATTACATTGTAACAGCAGAGATACATTACATTGTAACAGCAGGCAGAATCTGACAATCGGCAGAGGGAATCGTTTTTTTAGCCCCATTTGGTCCTGAGCAGCTCATTCAAAGCAAAGAAGAAGGAGAGGAGAATCCCCTCTTCTCTCTTTGAACCATGATCCTCCCTTCTACTCCCACCTCTTGCTCCTTTAGTGAATGTAGGGAGCATCTCTCTTTCAGGCGGGATTGGTTTGCCCTGGATGTCTGTTCTTTTGCTCAGCTGATTGTGTGCTAAGCTGCTGCCTTCCCAGTAATATTGTCTCCTTGGAGGAGCTGCCTTGCTGGCAGCATGCATAAATGACCATTTTAATTTGCTCCCTTCCTCATAGATATGGCTATTCATCAGAGTCAGGCTTATAGGGTTTGGATCCCCACCCCATAATGTCAGGGTATGACATGAAAGAGAAGGGGGAGGGGTTCCCCCCATGTAAATCCACATAAAAAGCTATAAATGGAAAAAACAGAGCTCAATGCTGATTAAATTAATCTGGATTTCAAACCAGGGTTTTTCTCAATTGGGGATGTAGCCATGGAAGCCATCCACTTCCTTCTTGTATTGTATGTGTTTGGCCAGCTTCTGGTAGCCTCAGTGGACCCAGTCATGAAAGCTGCTTACCAGACATCAAGGTAAGTGGCGCTGTTAGGGGAAACCCAGCCAGGGAGCCCATCATAGATTTCACACAATTGCGATATATTACATTTTCAGTACGCTAAATTGAGGCTATCCTGGGAACGCTTCTGCATCTTTAATTGTTGCACAAAATAGGAAATTAAAATGGGATTCTTAGGCCTTTCAAAGACTTGGGAAGGGGAGCGGGTGTAGCCTTTTTTTACCATCTTCACATACACTCTAAAGCACAGCTATTAAAGAGAGAGTGAAACTTAACATAAAGGCCAGTGCCGTACACTGGCTGATTATTGTGCTAACAGGCGATATTCTGGAGAAAAACCCTTCTAGAATAATCACTTAGAATAGACCACATGTAGCTGGGTCTGCCCGCACATGATTTAGTGGCGCACACGTTCGGGTATTTCAGCAGCATGCAATACCCAGAAATGTGCGATTGCCACCACTACGCATACGCACCTGTCTTTTTCTGCTCCTGCATGTGCAAAATGCATCTCCACCCACACGGTAAGCTATAGCAGTAGTTTGTGAGAATACAGTGCCTTGTATTCTAAGGTAGAAGAAAGGTAGTACCTAAATAATATAAAGTACAATAACACCCTGTCTTAATTCATGATCTCAGGGCACATGGAGTAATTGGAGTACAAAACCCATCATCCTCTAGCCCTGCCTGCTGGAGCTCTGGGGTTGTGGGTAATGGGCAGATTGTTGTTGTTGTTTTTCTGGTCTCTGCTTGCTATGCTTTGTCTAAGAAATTCATGCACACAAAAAGCCCCAAAAGGAATAACAGTGACACTCTTTTGTGACGTATAAGTCTCATGTTGTTGCCTCTGGATTGTTGCACACCCACCGCTGCAATACCAAACTCACAAAGCTCTGCCAACATCTTCTCCACCCTCGATGCTTATATGTGAACAAGGGACTGTTATAATCTTGCTTTTAAACTTGATAGTAGGCCTTAAGGGAAATGTTGCAGAACTCGTATTTACGTGCCACCAGCTGGTCTGAGCACATTCCACCTATCTGTGTACAAAGTGGAACTTGAAGCTTAGCCTGGACTTTGACCTTCTGACTCTATGCCTAAACCATAAATGGATCAGTTTGCTCAGTTAGCTTCTCTTAGCTTAGACTATCCATCGCTGAACAGCCCAACCAATGAATCCTTGGTTGTGGTCAAACCTAAGGTTTAATCCAGCTTCAGTCCAGTTCCAGGGTGAGAGACTACATCAACAAAGTGACAAGCTGTTTTTTTTTTTCGGTGTTAAATAACTCACAAAATTCACCTTTGGGATAGATTATGTGGAAAGAAATTTACTGACCACTTTGCTGATGTGTTCTCTCATTCCGAAGGTGGACTGAAGCTGGATTAAATCTCAGGTGCGACCACATCCTTGTTGAGTTCTTCTCATTCTGTTGGAAATATTTTAGAAGTACTTGTTGTTAAACCATTTGCAATAGCTGGTTGCTAAATGGAGAAGGAAACAAGGCCTTTGCATTTTAACTAGCTTCAGGGACAGAGAGGATGCTGGACTAGATGGGCTGAAGCCTGATCCAGCAGAGCTCTTCTTATGTTCTTATGTGCTTCCAGCAGATGTTGCCTGCCTTCTGAGCTACACCTGTGGAAATTCTCTCTTCTGAGGAGCTGTCAAGGAGACAGGAAACCTGACCTCTTCTTGGAAAGCGAGCTACAGGTTTATAGTAGTTAGATTAAAAGGATCTTGATGCAAGGTTTATGGGAAATTAAGTAGCAACAGGCTAATTCAAGAATGGATGGATCACTTGCAAGAAGGCAACTTCAAATGTTGGCATTTCTTGCATCATGGAGTATTTGGTTCTTACAAGCTGTGATGTACTATAGGAGCAGACTGTACAGTTAAGTGCTACCTGTGTTAAAACACGAATTAGGAAAGCTGCAACCCAAGGCCTGTGATGCTGTAGAAGAAGAAGAGTTGTTTTCTTTTACCCTCTTCTCTTACCCATAAGGGGACTCAAAGCAGCTGACAAACCTTCTGTTTTTTCTCACAACAGACACCCTGTGAGGTAGATGGGACTATGAGAGCTCAGAGAGAGCGCTGTAACTACCCCAAGGCCACCCCCCTGGCTTCATGGAGGAGCGTAGAATTGAATTGGGAAAGATTTCAGCACTCTAACCACAACACCAGACTGTAGATAGGAAGCCTCTGTTACAGAGCAGATCAGTACGGCCACAGCGGCCAAGTCTGATTTTTGAAGTACAAAGGAACACATTAAGGGAATCACCATGTCAAAGCTAACCTGTGTTGCACCTGAGAAGCAAGATGCATTTTGCTCAGAAGGCAACCAAAACCCTTCTTCTGTTATGCAAATAAGGCCTCACCAGAAGAGCTTAGGACATAGGAAAGAAGGCTCTCCTTTAGATATTTAGGGGCCAAGCCATTTAGGACCTTGCAAGTTAATATTAATACCTTGAACTGAGCTTGACAGCAAATAGGCAGTCAGTGAAGTTCATTTATTACCCACAAGAGGTGTGTCCAGCCAGCAGTACCCATTAATCATCCTGCCTTCTGTACCAGCTGCAGCTTCTAAACTGTCTTCAAGGGCAGCCCCAGGTAAAATGCCTTTACAGTAGTCCAATCTGGAAGGTGCTAGAACATATATTACTGTGGCCAGACTGTCTTTATCCAGAAAGGGCTGTAGCTGGTGAACCAGCTGTAGCTAGAAATTGTGGCCATGGCCTCCACGTGAGCTTCAGTTATCAACACGGAGTCCAGGATCACCCCCAGATTCCACACCTGTCCCTTCCTGTCACGTCGCAGGCCGGTCAGGCAACAGGCAAACACTTGCACAGCTACTCAGTGCCACGGGTTCCAGGCGTGCTTGAGGTCAGTTCCAGTCCGGGGTTTGGGAGTCCAGAAAGTCAGCAAGGGTCAGGCAGTCCAAAGGGTCAGCAGGTCACAAGGAGTCCAGGATTTCAAGCTCAGATAACATGAGACCGCAAAGATGTTGTCTGGAGCAACTTGAGGCAAGATGAGCTTGTTCTTAAATAGAAGAGTCAAAGCCATGCCCACAGTGCAGCTGGGCTAATTGCTCTGATCTGCGTCTCACCTGCTTCTGCTGCCTAAGCAGGCGATGAGAGAGCTTTTGATTAGGATCACTGCTGGTGGATTCATCATCAGAGCTGTCTGGCTGATCACCTGGACCCGGCCTTAGCTCTTCCATGCCTGCAAT
>MTQE01001424.1:8289617-8313157 GCA_014337955.1 Aspidoscelis marmoratus
TCAATCAATCAATCAATCAATCAATCAATCAATCAATCAATCAATCATCCAGAATCCTGTTTCCAACCTGATGGTGGTACCTAGGCATCAATTCTAATAGTTGTTGATACACCTGACCTCCATGGATTTATGCAACCATATAAGAACATAAGCCTTGCAGGATCAGGCCACAACTCATCCTGTCCAACATCCCATCTCACACAGTGGCCCACCAGTTGCTTCTGGGCATCTCAAGCAGAAGACAGGGGTGAAACCTTCACCTGCTCTCAAATCCCTGCAAATGGCCTTTGGAGGCCTCCTGCCTGCCTCTCCGGCTCAGAGTCAGTACCTAGCAGGCATTGATATACCTGTCCTCCAAGAATGTATCTAATTCTTTCTTAAATCTAACCAGGCAGGTTGCTGTCACCACCTCTTCTGGTAGTAAATTCGTCAGACCAAAGATCATTCAGGTGAATAAATACTTACCCTTGTCTGTCCAAATGTGAGCCAGTTTGGTCTAGTGGTTAGGGAGCCGGACTCTTATCTAGGAATACTGGGTTCGATTCCACCCTTCCCCATGAAGCCAGCTGGGTGATCTTGGGCTAGTCACAGCTCTCTTCTGAGCTCTCACAGCCCCACCTACCACACAAGGTGCTCTGTTGTGGGGAGAAGAATAGAAAGCTTTCTCAGCCACTTTGAGTCCCCTTAAACAGGTGACAAAAGCAGGGTAGAAAAGCCAACTCTTCTTCCTCTTCTTCCTCTTCTTCTTCTTCTTCTTCTTCTTCTTCCTAACTCTCCTGCTAATCATAGAGTGCCTCCTGATTCTAGATTTGTGTGCTAGAGAAAAGAATTTTTCTCCATCCACCTTTTCCACACCCTGCATGATTTCACATATTTCAATCAGGTCACCTCTTAAATGCTGTTTTCCAAGGCTGAGGAGGCCCAGAAGTTGCAGCCTGATTTCATAAGGGAGGTCTTCCTGCCCCTGCTTTAGCATGGAAGCTAGTTTGGTCTAGTGGTTGAGCAGCCGGACTCTTATCTGGTAATGCTGGATTTGATTCTGCAGTCCTACATGAAGCCAACTAGTCACAGCTCTCTTCTGAGCTCTCACAGAGGATGTCTGTTGTGGGGAGAAGAACAGAAGGTTTGTCAGCCGCTTTGAGTCCCCTTTAATGGGTGAGAAAGGCGGGGTAGAAAACCCAGCTCTCCTCCTCCTCCTCTTTCTGGATGCCCTTTCCTGCACTTTTTCCAGCTCCACAATGTCCTTTTCTGAGGTGTGGTTGCTGACCAAAGGCCTTTTCGCACTACAGCTATAGTGCATTTGGGCTAAGACACGCAGGGACACTTTCCCCATTCACATACGGGCAGGTAAGCAGAAGTAGGCCCTCTGCTTGAGATCTTAATGCTTGGGCAACCTCCCATCAACAGTCAAGCTGCTGCATTCTGCACCTGTTCTAGCTTCTGGATCATTTTCAAGGGGAGCCCCATATAAAGTACATTACAGTAGTCTCATTGCTCAATTCAAAAATGCAAAATGGCAGCGCTTGTATATATGAGGCTTGAAACAAACCAGGAAACATGTTGATTTTCTACAGTTTAAAAAGAAAAAGCTTCACAGAGCTGGCACCAAATTCCTCTACGATTTCAACAATCCCACAGTTTCCCCCCTTAAAATTATCTTGCAAGCCACACCTAAGGGTCAGATGTTGCACCTTTGGCCCATAGACTGCAAGGCAATCCGGACAGCTGAGACTTGCAAACCTACCTTGCCCACTACTTTGAGACAGGACGCTTTCCCTAATAACCATGCTGCCCAACTCTGGATTTTGGAATTTTCCTGGTGGGCCAACACGACTGTTTTGCTTTTCTGAAATACTTGTACTATACCTTTCTCAAACACAAGGAAACTATACATGCCGCTACGGAGGCAGGGCTGCCTGCCAAAACACACATTTTGAGCCTTTCACGACAAGGCATGCAAACTGTTTGGACCGCGTCCCCCACTGAAGAATCAATGGCTTACTAAAATACACATCCACCAATCGCAAGAGAAATTGCGATCTCACAGCCAAAAGAGGCTCAAACAGCAATCCCCACTCGCCATCCAACGGACAGCTAAGCCTGGGACACAGATGTATCCCAGTAAGTGATAGGAATAGTGGTCAAATGACGCCAATAGTAAAGTAGAGCCGTGATCCCACTTGACTTTTTAAAAGCGGAATGAACCAAAAAATGGATGCGAACATTTGTTGTTGTTGTTGTTAATTCCGCTTTTTTAAAGTCGAGCGTGGTGGTAGCAGTGGCGGATGAAAGGGAGGGAGGGTGAGCAGGCAGGGCTCTCGCTTGCTCTCTCGCTTGTCACCTGATGTTCCTCCGGCAGCAACTGAAAGGACAGGTAGCCGGGCGGGTGGGAGAGCAGCTAGGTGGGCAGGTGGGCGAGGCAGTGGTGGCGCGGCGAGGCAGTGGCGGTGGTGGAGCCTGAAAGGACAGGTGGGCGGGTGGGCGAGCGGCCAGCTGGGCGGGTGCAGCTGTGGCCAAAAGGGCAGCCGGGCATGCTAGTAGGCAGGATACTGCGAGTGTACCATTCCCAAAGGAAAAATAAAGTGTGTTAGCAACAAAAACGGGAGTGAGAGTTGTTTAAACAAGTGGGTTTTTCATGCTTTTTTTTTTTTTCTGATTTACTCCTCTCCAAGTGTGGGAAGCCAATTTTTAATATGGGCAAAGAATTTTCAAGACGTTTTCAACGCGCAATAAAACCCCAGCGGGAATGCGGCCCAGTAAGTAAAATAGTAATAGACCTATTGAAGCAGCAGAAAGTTTTATTCCACACTTTCTTGCAAGGATGGGTGCACTAAACTAAAGACACGTCTCAACGTAACCCTCTGCTCTCCAGTTTGCTCTCCCGCTGAGCTACAGACACCCGCAGACTCCATGGGCACCTCGGTGCAGTTTTCTTGGCACGCACACCGAAGTAGTGTGGAGAAGCTTTTCTGAGGAGAAGCTGAGGACTGAACCAGCAACCCTCTGTTCTCCAGGCAGTCTGCATTGTCACTGAGCCATAGCTCCCTTCTTCTGTTTTCAGTCAGGGCGACACATTGTGTGTTCCTTATCATCCACTCCAGTTGAAAGACCCACATCGTTGGGACTTTCCTTACCTGCCAGTGACAAGAAGCTTTGTCTGAAAAGTTGCACAGTCATTAGCAGGACACCCTCGTTGCCCGCTTTTCATGCGACCCACACACAATGGATATAGTCAGAACGGCACCAGATGAAATTCCATCCAGAGTGGAATAATGAACTAAACTCACAACCCAGCAGAAATGCACCCTATGAACAGGAATCACTCTGTTTTGATCTGCAGAACCTCACGAAACACACCTGGGAAGGAGCAAACCCGGAAGGCCGCCTCCCTAGGAGGAAAAGCTATAACCTGTGGGGCTTCCAAAGGGGAAGTGAAGAAGAACGTGGCAAAGTGGAGATCTTCAAAATAAAGGAATAGGGAGCTGGTTCTCTTCTCATTCTGTCCAAATAAAGAAATACTGTGTACCCAGTAAAACAGCCTCTGAAACTGGACACCATAAGACTCAGGTGGCAGAAGAAGATGCAATGTCCCAATGATACACAGAAATGCTCAGAGCGATTTCAATCTCCTTGGATATGTATATATATATTTGGAAGAAAAGTAATAAAGCATGGCAGCCAGCCACCTCATTGCAATGTGCGTAGTCATGGGAGTAGTAGCCCAAACCACTGTGAAAACCCATCCTGAACCAACGGTGCTCAACTGTAGCCTCCAGATGTTCGTGAACTACAACTCCCAGCATTGCAGCAAACTGTGGACCTGTTTGGCCTAGTGGTTAGGGAGCTGGACTCTCACCTGGGAATACTAGGTTTGATTCCATACTCCTCCACAAAGCCAGCTGGGTGACCTTGGGCTAGTCAGAGCTCTCTTCTGAGCCCTCACAGCCCCACCTGCCTCACAGGTGTCTGTTGTGGGGAGAAATTTGAGTCCCCTTAAATGGGTAAGAAAAGCAGGGTAGAAACCCAACTCCTCCTCCTCCTCCTCTTCTTCTTCTTCCATGTCAACCACAATCAGACCAGAAATAGCTGAGGCAGAACGATGAGAACATTTGGACGGTGATTTAGGTTCTCATTGCTGGGGAAAACCTCTAACTCTGTGAGAATTAAATAATTTAAAATCAAGTTGGTCTCCCAGTCACTGTACTAGTAGTCACTACAATATTTTTCACAATGGCTGTGGTCCCACTTTAGGTTTATTCCAGCTTCAGTCCATCAGCAAAGTGACCAGTAATTTTCCTTCCACATTATCTATCCCAAAGGTGAATTTTCTGAGTTATTTAACACTGAAAGAAAACAGCTTGTCACTTTGCTGATGTCTTCTCTCACTGAAAGTGGACTGTTGTAAGGACTACAAAAACTTATTAGCCAGCCGTCCCACCTGTTTATAGGGTTTTTTTCCTTCTAATTATTATTATTACTTCATAATGTATTAGAGGTTATAACATGTAATGTAATTTTGATGTATGTAAACTGCCTTGGCAAAGTGTTTTCAATTTGAGTTGCTGATTATTTGTTATTTGTTGTATTCTTTGATTTAATTGATTTAATTTGTATTGTACCTTGTTCTTCCATTTGTTGTAAACCGCCTTGAGCAAATTTTACGTTTGGAAAGGCGGTATATAAATAAAAATGGAAATGGAAATGGAAAATGAAGCTGGATTAAACCTTAGGCGTAACCACCGTCAATAACACTTTTGACCCCTAGTCCATCCAATTTTTAATATGCTTTCCATCAATTCTAAGTGTTTTTATCTTTGTTTTAAATGTTTACGTTTGTAAACCAGAACTGAATTCCAGAAAGGGAAATGGCATAAAAATGCTTCAAGACTGCATCCAGACATCACTTACTCATTCTAGTATATTTGAATATTCCGAAGTATCCAAATATAGTGGAATAAGTCAGCAACGTCTGGATGCAGCCAAGACAATTAACTAGAAAAACAAATATTACAGAAATAATCACCATTCTTTCTCCCAAAGAAATTCCAGGGTCTTTTTTGTGTGCTTGCTTGGAGTTAGAAAAGTCACATGTGAATGTTCTGCACGAATGTTTTCCTCTTGTTTGATTCAAATCAAATAGAACGCAAGGAAATTCACATTCATTCAAATACAGCCGCTTCAAATGTGATAGGATTTGAATTAAATACAAATGTTCTCTGAATGCTATTCAAATCCAATTCAAATCCCTGCTATCAATCACGCCTACAAATCTCCCACAAGTCCCTTATGAATCCACCCTGAACGGGGGATGGGCACGAATTTATTTTTGGCGTGCAAAACGAATTGAATGTGGTAAAATTCTATTCGATATGAATCTATTTGTATGTATTCTTACGGACATTTAATATGCATTAGATACGAACGGATACGTATCTGATACGAATAGATACACATCTGATATGAACAAATACGTATCTGATACAAACAAATACATATCTGATACAAATAGATACACATCTGATACAAAGAAATACGTATCTAACATGTATCTGATACAAATAGATACATATCTGATATGAATAGATACATATCTGATACGAACAAATGCATATCCAATATGTTTCCCCAGTATAACAGATGTCTGAACTATTCGTATTCATTCGAATGGTGGCATATGAATATCATAACATTCTATTCAAGTTCGAATGTAGAAATTCAGCCAAATTTGGCTGAATTTTGAACGTTACTAATATTCGTGCATATCTTTACTCTGAACGCATCAAATCCGCTTGGAATCTGCTGCGAATCTGCTCTACATCTGCTGCAGATGTGACTGGGCAGCCGCTTTCCTGCCTCCCCAGGTCCGCAAATGTAAAACGAAGCTTTGCGCAAATGTACAGAATGTCCATCTTCGAATTCAAATGTCTGAATCTGAAGGAATTCATATGAATTTTGAATGTGACGAGTATCAGTGCACATCCCTAAAACTTGCCAATAGAAAATCTGTGAGTTTGAAATTATTGCCCTAAAGCAAACAGGGCCATGGGAAGCGTGACCCCAAACTCCATTGAAAGCGACAGGAAACAGACACTTCTCACTTCAGGTCATTTGCATCTCCATTTGAAAGCAGAACAAAAGGCACCAGTGTGCACAAACCACAAAATCTGAAGACATTTAACATACCACAAACACCACAGTACACAGAACTGTACAACTCGTTCAGATTAAAAAATGAGACCGAACCGTGCCTCTGGGCGAGGCTGAGCCTCTTGCCAAGGGAGCAAAACTCTACTGCGTCCTTGGAGCAGGTGGGCAGCCAGTGGGACCATCAGCTCCCACCTCTAAACAAACAAAAAAGCCAAAGAAGAGAAGGGAATTTGGGCTCCCTGTCACACTGGTGCTTTTTGCAAGGCTGGTGATCCCACGAAGGAACAGCAGACAAGGTAAGAGCCTGGCATGGCCTCCTGGCATTTGGCAAGGGTAGCAAGAGGCAACTGAAGCAAGAGGATGCGGCAGGGTCTTGTTTGGATCCTGCAATCTCCTCCCTCTTGCCATCTGAAGGCACCTAGGAGAAGTTGTAGCCTCAAGCCCACGGCTTGCACAAAGGCTCCATATCCATTTGGGACAGAAGGAGGAGGAGATATTGGTTTTTTTCCCACGGAACAGCTGACCATATGCACATCACCTCAGTCTTAACAGAATTGCACTGAGTGCCAATTTACTACCAAGCCCAATTCAAGTTGTTAACCTGAACTTACAAAGCCCTAAATGACTTGGGCCCCAAATATCTAAGGGACACCTTTCATACTGACCTGTCTGTGCCTTCAGATCTGGAGGGGAGGCCTTCCTGGTTGTCCCACCACCCTCACTTGCAGAAAGGATGGGCACCTGGGGTAGGGCCTTCTCAGTAGTGGCTCCCAGATCATGAAATAGTCTCCCCACCTACCCACCCTGAGGTGTGTCAGAACCTTCTTTGCCTGGGCTTTTAGCTAAATAAGGAAACATCTTTTCTTCCTCAACTTTCAGGCATTGTTATGGTCTTAATGTTCATTTTATATTTAGCCTTTAATGTTGTAACCCGCCCTGAGACCTTTGGGTATAGGGTAGGGATGTGCCCGAATCAGGTTTTTTGCATTCGAATTCGAGTCAAATCGAATGTCCATTCAATTCAGTTTGAATGTTTAGAATTCAGATGCAACAAAATCCGTTTCGAATCAAATACATTTGAATCTGTTCGTTCGAATGTTAGATTTGAATCTGAAGATACAAATGTCGACAACCTTCATACGTGTTATACGTATCTGTACACATTTGCACAGATAGTATGGGACAAAAACGGGATCCATGTGGGATAAAACGGGATGTGTACGAAATGCGTACAGATACGTATCTGTGCTTTTGAATGTTTCGAATCATCTGAACGAATGTTTCGGAACATTCAAAATTCATCCAGATGTTTAAATTCAAATGTGTAGACATTCAATTTGAATTCAAATGTCCACATTTGATTGAATTTTGAATGTTTAGAAGTGTTGGATTTTCCCAGAACTGGAAAAAGAACTCAGTTTTACCTCTATGCAGCAGGGCTTTGTTGGGGTTGGCACAGATACATGGGGCAATCCCAACATAGCCACACCATAACTGTGCTTTTCAACCCCCTGTCTGGACTCCTGTCTGGACACCATGGAAAGTTCTGTGCAGTTTGCTTATTTCTCCAAGAGTTGGACATCCCTTGCACCCAGGATGGCATCTCCTTGGGGTTCTCCTTCAAGCAGCAAAATGTCTTGAATCTCTGCTTGCTTTTCCCTTTATGACCCTGACTCTCAACTAGCCTTTCTACCAGCCCCAGCCCCGTTTCCTGTCTCTTTTACAACCCGTCTTTCCTTTATGGTGCTCTGGAGATCTCATCTCCCCAACCTTCAGCCCTTCTCCATCCAAAGTTTTACTATCCACCCAGATGTCCTCTTGGGCTTTTTTTTTCTTTCAAATTTTTCAACTCCATAATTTATATGCTCTGTTTAATGTGCATCTAGTCATTTAAATGCCCAGAAAATGCCCATTTTATATGCCCAGCAAAGTGCGTGGATTTGTTCATCCAGACATTAGGGGTACACACCAATAGAAGAGGGAGGAGGGAGGAGGAGAATTCTTCCCTGGCCATAATTCAAAGATGCGTCCCCATTTCACCTGTGGAACATTTCTCACTGGCCTGGTCTGTGAAGGACCACTACATGGATGCCAATTTCATTCTCTCGCCAACATGAATGAGGCCTCAGAAGTAAGGTATTCAGGTAAACCATTTTATGGAGATGGAGACAGAGTGAAGCAACTCCGGTGAAGTCATAACCCTTTTACTCACTAAACCAGGCATAGGATCTATCGAATTTAGTGGAGCTGACTTCTGAGAAGGCATGAATTTCACCCATGACGCTGAATCCTGAACAGATATTTAATACGTATTCCATAACACATAAAGTTTGGAATCGTCTACAATGAGATCCAGCCAGCGTTGCCCACTAGCTTGGATGGTCTCAGGATGGTTGGACCAATCGACGGAAGACAGGACCTTTAATAGCTGTTAGCCCTGATGGCTACTGAAGGTGGCTTGCCTCCGAAGGGCAGCTTCTATGAGGACTGTAAGCAGAGCAAGCTGTGTGCTCAAGTTCTACCGGTGGGTCTTCAGGTACAGCTGTGTTGGCCACTGTGAGAACAGGCTGCCGGAACAGATGGACCATGGGTCCAATCCTGCAGACCATTTCTTATGTTCTTATATTTATGGAAATCAGAGCTATCCATGACTATTAGCCAAGATGACTGTAGGGCATAATCTGCTTCTGAAGGGCCATCAAGGGCGGGCTTCCCTTTGCAGCTAGTTGGCTACTAGGAGAGCAGACTGTTGGACAGATGGACCATGGGTCCAATCTAGTGGGTCATATCTTACATTCTTATGAATACATATATTATATTGCCTATTTAGGGAAGTGAACCCTCCATGATGCTGATGGATAGGAAAGCTAGATCACACAAGGATAATCAGTTCTATGGAATTTGATGACAGAAGAGGTGGGGACAGCAGCCAGTCTGGACAGCTTTAAGAAAGGGCTGGACAAATTCAAGTATATCAGTGGTTACTGTGGAGGAAGTACCTAGGCATCCATTCTATAATAAAGAATAGAGAAGCAGGATACCTCTAAAGACCAGAGCAAGTGAAGGTTTTGCCTTTGTCTTCTGCTTAAGAAGAAGCAGAAGAAGCAGAAGAGTTGACTTTTCTACCCTGCTTTTCTCACCCATTTAAGGGGACTCAAAGCAGCTGACAAACCTTCTTCTCCCCACCACAGAACACCCTGTGAGGGAGGTGGGCCTGTGAGAGCTCAGAAGAGACCTGTGACTAGCCCAAGGACTTTCTACCCATGGTTCATATTGTTGTGAATGGAAAGTCTACAAATAAGGCAGATAGGAATGAAAAGGTGTGAGCAGCCAGGCCTGAAGGTGCTGGCCTCTCACAGAAGACACCCCAAGGAAGAAACTGTTGAATTTCAGGAGTCTCAGAGGAAACTGGCTGGGGCCAAGCTTGGAAGGAGTGATAGAAAGGGCAACTCTGAGCATGTCTGAAGTGCTAACTGGAACCATTTATAACTCCCTTTCAGCCCAGATACCTGTACAGAGTCCAAAGCATTATTATTTTTTCTTAAAAAACAAAAAAGTCAAGCAAATCTTAAAATATCCACCACAGCCACCTAAACTCTCCACAGGCCTCCAGCTGGCCATTTCTAGATTCAGCTGGCCATTTCTAGATTTGAATCACACTTTTCTTTCTTTCTTTCTTTCTTTCTTTCTTTCTTTCTTTCTTTCTTTCTTTCTTTCTTTCTTTCTTTCTTTCCTTCCTCCCTCCCTCCCTTCCTTTCCCTCTCTCCCCTTCCCTCCCTCCCTCCCCTGTTCCTGGCGTGTAAGGCAACGATCGCTACCTAGGCTTTCTATGTGTCTCTCTCAAACACAAAAGCCGCCGCCTCGATTCTCCTTTCCTCCTTCCGAAAACGTCTTAAAAAAACCCAAACCAACACAAACACACACACAGCCAGGCCAGCAGGTTTCTTCCTCTCGCCCACCAGCATCCCCCTCGCCCCCTCGCCATTGCCTCTCCAACTTGTGCCCGAGTTCTAGGCGCAGCGTTGGCACCTTCCTTCCCTCCTTCCTTCCCTCCTTCCCTCTTCCCTTCCTTCCTTCCCTCCTTCCTTCCTTCCCTCCTACCTTCCCTCCTTCCTTCCTTCTTTCCTTCCTTCCCTCCCTCCTTCCTTCCTTCCCTCCCTCCCTCCTTCCTTCCTTCCCTCTTTCTTTCCTTCCTTCCTTCCCTCTTTCTTTCCTTCCTTCCTTCCCTCCTTCCTTCCTTCCTTCCTTCCCTCCCTCCCTCCTTCCTTTCCTGCTTCCCTGCTTCCCTGCTTCCCTCCTCCCTCCCTCCCTCCGTCGAGCACCTGCTCCATCAGGCCACCCCGCGGGGCGCGTCGAGGTCCCTCCACCTGTCGCCCCCTCGCTAGGGCAGGGAAAGCGCCCTGCCCAAGGACGCGGCGCGCCTTTCGCTCCGTCGAGAAGCGAGACTCCCGTGCGCCGGGCGCCTCCGTGCCAACCTGCCCGGCGCCCTCCCGCCCGCCTCCTCGGCCGCCCGGACACCCACCTGCTCTCGGAGCGGCTCAGAGGGCGCGGGCGCTTCTCCTCCTCGGGCGGTCTGGCGCTTCCATGGCGCGCTTCCCCTTCCCTCGTCGCGGCGGCGTCGGGGACAGCCGCACTCGGCTCCCTCGCCCTGGGCAGGAGGAGGTGGGCGGCTACGACGGAGCGGCCCCTCCCTCCCGCCCGCCCCCCGTCGCTTCCAGGTGATCCCGACCGAACTGGGTCTGTGCCAGGTCCGAACCCTCGCCCGCCGCCGCCGCCGCCGCCCCCAGGCCGAACGCGAAAGACGCCGCCTCGCCTCCGGTCCTCCTCCTGCGCGCCGGGGATCGCCGAGATCGCTTAGGAAGCGCACCGGGGATCGCCGGGATCGAGGACGAGGAGGCTCCTGGATGGCCAAGCGGGGGAGGGAGGGAGGGCAAAGAACGTTCCCCTGCGCATATGCAGAGTGGAGCCGGCACTCCGCGGCCCCTCCCAACCTGCACAACCTGCTGCCTGTGTCATTCCCTAGTTCGGTGATGGCGAACCTTTTGAGCCCGGTGTGTCAAAATTCGCAAGGAAACCTCGCTTAACTCGAGTGCTGTGTCCATAATTTTGTGATATTTGTAGCTCTAGTGAAAAAATTATATTTTTGATATATGTATTTTATTAAAAGCAAAAACAAATAATTCTTTGCATTAGTGACTTTTGTTGCTAAATCTTCAATTGAAAGTTGGTATTTCGTACCCTTCAAGAACAAGCAAGCACTAGACGCCCAGGTGCCAGGGTGACCAGGTGTGTCACCCAAAAGGCCTTGGCGTGGCACCTGTGACATGTGTGTCATAGGTTGGCCATCACTGCCCTGGTTGCTGCATTTGCACTTTTGACTCGCCCCGAAGCCCCCTCCCAGTGCGCTTTAGATCCATAAAAACAAAATACAAATGGATGGTCCTAAAAAATAACCGGGCTCCAAGTGTGGGCAGGAAGCCCTGTTCTTGTTGCTGTTTTAAAGATGTGTGCGTGTGCCGCTTCTTTAGGATTCTGTGCCCTGCATTAAGAGCATAAGTAGCATAGGAAGAGCCCTGTTGGATCAGGCCACAGCCTGCCTAGTGCAGCCTCCTATGTCTCACTGTGCCCTGCCTGTCCACCCACCCTGGAAGCCTTGGGTTGCTTTGGGAGCTGTGGGAAAGCAGGACGGGGCATATCTAGAATGAAAAGAATTTCCCATCAGCCCAAGCCAGAAAATGTCTTTTCTCTGTCGCACAACACTAGAACCAGGGGGCATCTAGGAAGCTGATGGGCAGGAGAGTCGGGTCAGACAAGGGGAAGGATTTCTTCACTCGGATAGTTTATGGAATTTGGTGTCTGAAGAGGTGGCAACAGCTACCAGCCTAGATGGCTTTAAGGAAGGGCTAGACAAATTTATGGGTGACAGATGTATCAGTGGCTTCTAGAATGGATGCTTGAGTACATCTTTCAGGCTGGATGCTTCTAAGGCCATTTGCTGGGATTCGAGAGCAGGAGAAGGTTTGCCCTTGTCTCTGCTTGAGATACCCATGGGCAACTGGTGGGCCACTGTGTGTGAAAGGATGCTGGACTAGATGGGCTGTGGCCTGATCCAGCAGGGTTCCTCTTATGTTCTTTTGATGTGCTGGCTGAGTTTGAAGGGTTGTGTAGCTCAGGTCATCAGGAGGGCACAAGGCTGGGGGAGATAATATGGTCCATAAGGCTTGTATTCTTAGTAATGAAGACAGTGTCAGTTCACAAAAATGTATCTCCTTCTGCACTTTCACAGCAAGCCATGGACCCTACATCTTTGTCAAGAAGAAAACGCGTCTCAGCCATCTCAGGACCAAGGGCTATCTGAGGGCCCAAAACATCCGTGCAAGAGCAAGGGACTGTTTTTTGTCCTAAAGTCCTTCTAGCAAAGATTGGGCCATGCCAGGTAGTTGGGCAAAGAGACTTTTGAGTGGCGTGTGATGGACATTAGCGCACAGAATGATACTGCTAGTAGGGATGGGCACAAATGCAATTTTTGGGATTTGATTCGAATTGAATATCCGAAGATTCAAATATAGTCAAACATTTAAAATTTGAATGTATTCACATTCGATTCAAATGGTATACATTTGAATCTATTCGTATGAATTTTTCATTCATATTTGAAGATACAAATGTTGACACATCCGTACACGTCCCATTTTTATCCCGTATGCATCCCGCTTTCGTCCCGTACAAATCCATGCAAAGGTGTACGGATACGAATAAGATGCATATGGATATGTACGTAATGCATTATTTGAATGTCTGAGGTCCCATCTTCATGCAATAAAAAGCCCGTTAAAAAGCTTCTTTTGCCATGGAGCGTCTGCATGCAGAGCTTTTCTCCGGGCTTCCAGCGCCACAAAGGAGGAAAAGGCGCAGAAGAAAGACCCCCCTTTAAACAAGACTACCAAAACACTTTTTGGTAGTCGTGGTTTTTTTTTAGCAACATGGAGCATGTAGACGCTCCTGTGGCAAAAGAGGTATTGGGGGGCGGGGATTGCCGGCCAGAGAGATCATCTCTCTCACACACACTCTTTTTTTGCCTCTCACCCACAGCCAGCATTCAAGATCTATGAAAGCAGTAGGCGGGCATTCCAATCACATAAGATACATTGTAATGAATTGCTTCCGCTCAAAATTGAAAGTGTTGAGAGTGAATGAGCGCACGATTGTGCGATCGCTGGCTGGGGAGGTGTTTTGGCCGCCGGAGATCTTGTGAATAGCGTAATGAATTGCTTCCGCCCGAGCGCTGGCTGCAGCCTGGCAGCTGCCTTTGCCGGCGTGGGAGACGTTTTGGCAGATGGAGCCGTGCCGGTTGCCCAGCTGACTCCCAATACATTAAAGGCTTTCTGGCTGCGGCCGCATGGACCCCAGTCCCTCCCAGTTCCTGCCGGCACCCTATCAACCAGAGAGGGGGTGGGGAGAGAAAGATGCAGGCAAAGAAAAAATGGCTTCCATAGGGACAGAAGATACGTTTTAAATGCACTTTTTGCCGAACCTCATGGGGACGCTTATTTCCGAATTGAACGGCATTTTTAAAGTCCGTTGGAATAGAGGGACAATTAGGGACAATAGAGAGACAAAAAGTTCCATGTAGATGGGGCCTGAATAATTCATAGGAATGATTCAAGATTCAAAAATTTGTTTGAATGTTACATTCAAAGTTGGAGACATTTGATTTGAATTCAAATGTCCAAATTCAATCAAATTTTGAATGTTTTGAATATTCATGAATATCCATAATTGCTAGCCATTCTAACATAAAATCACTAAAATGGCTAGCATGATCTAAATCTATTTTCCAACTAAAAAAAAAGTTTACAAAATGCCCCAGCAGTAAAGGCAACAATTTACTTAGGAATGCTCTGAACTTATTGACTCCATGATGAAGTATGGGAGATACCATCAGGTGCCCTATGATGAAAGACTGTGCATTTGTGGTGTAGCAACGGTTGAAGATCTTTCTCATATCTTGTTTACCTGTCCCTCCTATTCCTCAATAAGGGGTGTTTTTCCACTGGCAGAAAGTACCCATTTTTTTCACCCTTTAAGGACCCATTTGGGTGTGAGCCCATTTCCACCACGGCACGCATTTGGGACTCGATTGTTTCCACTTCCTCTGGGGAAATCCAAATCAAATGGGTACTTTCTGGCTATTAATCCGGATTTTCTGTAGACCCCATTAATGGGATCTACAATGTGGTCTTCAGCCAGAAAATCCGGATTAAAGAGAGCCTGTTTCCACGCTTCTGTGGCAATGGGGTCTAGAGGAGGGTAGGGGAAGGGGGCACCCATTGGGGGGAGCTCCCAAACCTAAGCTTCGAAGTCATTTTGAAGTCACTTCGAAGTCTGTGCAAAATAGCTCTGGAGTGTCTTTGAAGTCTGTGGTGATCTTCAGAGTGAACTTCAAAATGACTCCGAAGTGACTCCGAAGCCAGCACAGACTTCAAAGCCGCTTCGGAGATTGCACCCCCTGTCCCCCCAAACACCTGGGGTGACAGGCAGACCCCTCATGGGTAGATCCGGATTTTCAAATGGGTGCTCCGGTGTTTCCACAGCAGGGAGGCTAGCACCCATTGCTATTGGGTGCTAGACCACCCATGGAAACACATTGGGTACTTCCCTCATTCCTTAGATCCGGATCTTCTTAGATCCTGATTAAAGGAGCATGGTGAAAAAACACCCAAGAACAACTTGTTTGGGCCCCTTTTACAAAATGTGTCCCACTGGAATGCAGAACGTAAGGGGACTTACCTTCTGCAGGGAGAAAATGTCCAGGTAACCTATAGGGTAGTGTCATGTTTTGTTAAGGCTGACTAATATAGGAAATTATTCATTGAGTTGAATGGGGTGTCTTGTAAGGGTGATAGTGACAAATAATGATGTTATTTTTTATCTTTTTATGTTTTATATGATTTTATCTTCTGCAAACTTGATATGGTCATATGACTAACAATCATCTATAAAGTCCTTCTATGGGGGTGCCATAGATTGAAACTCTGTGTTTTCAGGATCTTGCTCCGTGGCAGACCTGTAACCGTCTCTCATCTCAACCAAGAACAGGCAGAAAACCATCTATGGAAATTGTGCTTCTTCTGGGAACCAAAATAGCAAAGGAGCAGCTTTGTCTCAGGCCAAGAGGTTTGCAATTGTTTACACAGCCACCCACAGGGCCCTCGGTCCAGACGCTGTCTTTGGGCCTGGCTTAATTTGTGGTGTTTAATTTTAATTTAATTTTATTTTTGCTCATGCAAAGCTGGCTTAGCAATTTAACAAAGTAACACCATGTGGCCGCATGGAAAATATTCACAATGCCCAAAGCTGACGGTATTACCAGAAAGGTGGAACCAGGCAACCCGAAGGGGAAACATGGTTACCAAAATATGCATGTGCACATAGTAAAAAGCATTGTGCTCAAATCTTCTAGGGCAATTTCTTCCTTACTTCACCAGGCAACCTTAAGCAATATTCCCAGCTGACGAGAATGGCATACATGCTCTGGGCATCATGAGCTGTTGTTTTCCAGCTTCACCAAGATAACTGCGATATCTGTTTCACACAGCCACCTCCTGTCATTTTCTACCCTGGGCTTTCATTGCTTGGGGTCTCATCAATTCTTGGACTGCAACAATAACATCATCATCATCAATCATCATCATACCAGCGGCAGCGGCAAATTACCAAAGCCAGCATAAATATCTTGTTTGCTGTGTGTTATTTTATGTCAATCATCATCATCATCCCCCCGATGGGTGTGGGGCTTGAGTGCTCCAATGAAGCTGAGACCTGGGCCGGCGGTAGTGCAAACTACTGGCAGGTTCAACCATGCCAGAGTGGTCGAAGCAGAGGAGCCAGACTAAGTGCACCCAACCCATTTGACACAATGGAGACACAAACAAAAAAGAAGTCTATACTGGCTCGGTCGTCGCCCAGGATAAAAAGGACCGCGGCAGTTGCTGAGGAACCTGGGCACCCGTCGACAAATGGGCTCCAGGAACAAAGTTCACCAACACAGAAGCAGCAGAAATTCTCAAGGTCTCTCACACTGTTGTGAAAGCATAACTGGATCCCACTTGGATGGCCAACTGACCATCTGAAAATCCCAGGAGATGAAACTTGGCAAAGTTTGGGTGAGAAGCAGTGCTGCATAACGGCTACAGCACCAAGACAGGATCTAGGAGTTTTGAGGTCCAAATCCCCACTTTGCCATGAAGCTCACGAGCTTACCTGGGGGCAGCCTTACCTACCTCACAGGGCTGTTGTACAAATAAACGTGAATTGTAGAGAACATTGTGCACAGGCTTTTTTGATGGAAAGACAGGATACGAATGCCACAATGATGATGATGCCAGGATTGAAAAACCATCAACGGATGCAGAATCTCAGTTGTGCAAGGATCCGATGACATTGCGCACACTGATTGTAATCAGTGGCATAAAATGGTCACTAAAATGATACATGGCAACACTCTGTGTTTTCATGATCTTGCTCCGTGGCAGACCTGTAACAGTCTCTCATCTCATCTGCCAACAACAAAAAACTAGGTGGAAGAGACTACTGAAAAAATTATAGAAAATGACCAGAACAAAATACTATGGGGATTTTCAAAATCAAACCATCAAAGTTTTGGCACATAATACCCAAGATTTAACTGTGGTTGAGAGGAACACATGGCTTTTCAACCTAGCAACATTTGGTGACTTGAGAAGGTCACAAAACATCAAGATTTGAATATAAAAACTGATTGTGGCACAAGCCAGCAGTTGTGGTCTCAGTGGTTACTGGCACACTGAGTCCCATTCAAATGGTTGGTACTTAGAGCATCTGCGAATTGACAAAATCTCCATTGGTCACCTGAAGAGGCAACGCTAGGGATGAATGGGTTTTTTTGACATTTGATTTGTAACAAATTGAATGTTAGAAAATCCGTATCCATTCAAATAGATCCCCTTTGAATGTGATAGGATTCTATTGAATACAAATGTATTCGGACAAATTAATACGAATATCTGATACGTATCCGGTACAAATGAATATGTATCTGATAGGAATAAGGATGTGCACAAATGTTCTAAACATTCGAAATTCAATTGAATTCGATCGAATGTGGACATTTGAATGTGAATAGAATGTCTACACATTTGAATTTAAACATTCAAATGAATTTCGAATGTTCCGAAACATTCATTCGAAGGATTTGAAACATTTAAAAGTACAAGTACATGCGTATTACATACGTATCTGTACGAATCTCATATGCATCTGTACACATTTGCATTGATAGCATGGGATGCATATGGGATAAGACGGGACGCGTACGAAATGCATACAGATAAGTATAACATATGAATGTTGTCGACATTCGTATCTTCGGATTTGAATCCAACATTTGAACGGATAGATCTGAATGTATTTGATTCAAATTGGAGTTTGTTGCATTCGGATTCTAAACATTCAAATCGAACTGAATGTTTGCATATTCGATTCAATTCAAATTTGAATGCAAAAAACATTTGTGCACATCCCTAGATACAAATGAATATGTACCCTATATGTATCCCGTAATGTATCTGTGCTCTGAAAGCATCAAATCCGACCTGAATCCACTTTTAATCTCTCAGTCCATGTCAAATGCAATCTGGATCCGTCACAGATCGCTTTCCCACCTCACCAGTTTAACAAATGTTTCAACTATTCATACGAACGTCCAAAACATTAGTATTCGTACGAATGTTAATATACATATGTCGTGACATTTGATTCACATATGAATGTCTGAATTCGGATGGATTAGTACGAATAATGAACATTATAAATATCCGGGCACATCCCTAGGTGACACTTTTCAGATCTGCAAACATCATACCCTGAAGCTGTTTTCTTTCAGTCTTAAATAACTCAGAAAATTCACCTTTGGTATAGATATCGTGGAAAGAAAATTACTGGTCACTTTGCTGATGGGTTCTCTTGCTCTGAAGATAGACTGCAGCTGGATTAAGACTTAGGTGTGACCACAGCCAAAGTCATCTGAAGACCTCTGATTATCTGAGGTCCTTGGGAAGGATCCAGTGGTCAGAGAACCGACCTGGTCATAAACATCTACTGTGTGATGAAGATCAGAATGACGATATACAATCCACACATCAGCAACTCAAAGGTTTGGCAGCTAACCTAACTTTGCTCCTTTGCTTCAGATAAAGAAAGATTCATCAAAAAATACAGTGAGTTGTTCTTCTACACAGTTCTCCTGAATTTCTCTGCAGCCCACAGGAATGTTGCAACCCATACTTTTGGAAACCCTGCCAGGAGGCAGAACCTAGTCTAGAAAGAAGCAGTGAAAAACCTTATTTGCATCGAGATAGCCCGCCAGTGTTGATTTTAAGTTTCCCTTCTTTACCAGCACCCAGATCCTTTCATTCCTCATGTTCAAGTTCTGACTTGTTGGTCTTTGCAGCCAAACTAGAACCTCGTGGGTCCAAAAAAGGAGTTGCTGGAAGATTCAGGCCTCAAATAGACTGCAAATAGAGAAGAAACCAGCTTTAAGTAGTGTCTTTACTTTCTGCTGGGTTTTCACCTTGTTTTTTAAATTTAACGCTAACTGATTTGTGATTTTGAGACAATGGTGCAGCATAGAAATGATTTAAATGCAAGGAAATGGTGTTTCCCTTGGCTTGCATTCCATGCCTAATAACTGCAGACTGGTAGCATACAGAGTAGGAAATCTGAGGAAGGGGTGAAATGGGGCCCCACTGTGTTTGCCCCAACTCCAGCAGCTTGGCTAATGCCACTACCACCAAAGATGGTTGCTGTGCAAGTGGCCTTCCTTTAATTCATCCTCTGTGTTCCTGGGAAACTGTCTGTAGCTCTGAAGTAGATAAATCTTTGGCACTGCCTAGAAGAAAAGATGGAGAATTCTCCCATATCCTGGCCCAGGAAGGAGACAGGGTAGATGGATCCATGCAGTGAACCAAACCTCAGTTTTCAGGATGGCCGAAGCCTCTTTTCATTCCTTTTCCATTTATTTATTTGCATTTTCATCCTGCCCTGTACCTGAAGGTCTCAGGGGTGAGTTACCATATTAAAAACTAGGGATGTGCACGAATATTCGTAGACGTTCGGAATCCGATCGAATGTGTCAAATTTTGACATAGAATGTCCTGAAATGTGAATGTAAACATTCGAATTGAATTTTGAACTTTGGATCTAGTCGTTTGAATTATCCGGACACTCGTGTGTGTACAGGTTTGCTCACGATGCGAACGGGATGATCCGCATCTTTCCCACATCCGTACAAATACAGGACGAAAATGGGTTGCATACGGGATAACTACGGGATGCCTACAGATGTGTACAGATGTGGGAAAGATGCGTATGTGCACATACGAATGCTGCCGACAGTCGCATGTGCAGATTTGAATAAAAAATTTGAAGGAATAGATTCCAATTTGTTAAATACGAATCAAATCTTGTTAAATTTGAATTTCAAAGATTCGAATCAAATCAGAGTTTCGGGTAGTCAGTTCAGTTCAAATAGAATGTCAAAAAAACATGAGATTGCATATCCCTGTTAAAGACCAAATGTAAAACAATAGTAGTCTATCTTAGGATGGACCAGGAACTGAGGCTATTTTCGGTCTGTTCACACCTACCTGGGGTGGATGTGGGTGAAGCCGCTCCAGGGACAGCACAGCCACGTTGCAGCCAGAGGTTGGTGCGCAAGCACAAGGTCAGCTTGGGTCACTTCCTTCAGTGCTGAGCCCCAGAGCACACAGGTGGCCCTCCATGTTGTGGCTGTGCACAAAGAGATACCCTTCCCCAGGTGAGATGAGGCAGCTCTGTGGGCAGCACAACCAGACTGTGGTCCGCGACGGCCAGCTCAGGTGCCCCTCGGACTCCAGTTACCAGAGCCCACTGGAGACCCTCCACACGGAGGCTGCGCAGGGCAGAGATCAGCAGCCCTCACCTGGGGCCTCTTCTTGCAGCAGAAATGGAGTCGATGCCGGGATAAGCCGACAACAAGCCAGTCCCAATTGGGGAGGGAAGGTCCACAGAAGAACCAGAAAGCCCCTTCTCATGTGATTCCTGGGGATGGAGGACGACCGTGAAGCTGATCAAAGGAAATGTGTGACCACATTGTAGGGGTGGCTGGCCCATAAGGGCAAAATTGATAGTATCCCTCACTTCTACTGCTCTCTCGCTCCTTCTTCTGCTTGCATGGTTTATGTCAGTTTGCTTAATACAGATTTGCACAAAATTGCAGCCTTTGAGCACCTAACCTATCATCAGCTCTACCTGATCTGTCCTCGTCTAGCTATTTTGTCCTTCACCCCACCAGTTCTAAAGGGCACCAGCCACAGTCTTGACCATGGAAATATAGCAGTGGGGAGGGGGGCAGAATAAAGACTCTGGAAACCCTGGGGGCACCTGGGGAAGGCCTTCTCAGTGATGGCCCCTAGGTTATGGAATAGTCTCTCCCTGAGGTGTATCAGCCACCTTCACTATGCATGTTTAGGAAGGCAGTGAAGACGCATCGCTTTGTCCTGGCCTTGGAGATACACTTTTTCTTCCCACCTTCAGACACTGTAATTGCTTTAATATAGATCTATATTTTATTTTAATTGTCGTTGCCCGTTCTGAGAGCCTCAGGTATAGGATGGGACAAAAATACAAATGATGATGATGATATACACTGGGCCAGATATATTTATTAGGAACTTCATTTTTATTTTTTCCACTGTAAACCATCCTGAGACTTTGGGCTATAGAGCCAAAATTCATTTGTTTCAGATATGTATTTGTTCGTATCGGATATGTATCGCCTATTCGTACGAATACATTCGTATCGAACAGAATCCTATCACATTCGAAGGGGATCTATTAAAATGAATAGATCAATCAATCGATCGATCAATTAAAAGTAAGTATGTTGCTGCCAGACACTGCAAGAATGCCAAAAAAAGTCTTCCCAAAGCATGCTTCTGTTCTGTTTTCCTTTGCAAGGAGTCTTACTTCTATTTTATTGATGAGGAAGAAGAAGAGTAGATTTTTCTACCCCGTTTTTCTCACCTACTTAAGGGGACTCAAAGCAGCTGACAAGCCGTCTGTTCTTCTCCCCACAACAGACACCCTGTAAGGTAGGTGGGGCTGTGAGAGCTCAGAAGAGAGCTGTGACTCACCCAAGGTCACCCAGCTGGCTTCATGGAGGAGAGCGGAATCAAACCCTGTATTCCAGGATAAGAGTCTGGCTCCTTAACCACTAGAGCAAACTGGCTACTGAAACATTAACCCGGATCTCTCTTTCTGAGACCTAAGCATAGTTCAAAGAAACGTTTCTGATAAAGACTGGAGCCAGGCCAGGCCCATTCAAGATAAAGAAGAATCACGGCCCCAGACTCAGACCGTGGGTGTATTAGCAGAGTGTTGGCTGTGTCATTACAAAGGTTGTTGCGCCCTTGCAAAACAGGCAAAAGGGAAGGCAAATTCTCTGGCCCTTTATAAATCACCAGAACGAAAGGGAGGTTCTGACGCTCCCGTGTTTCTGAATCTTCAGGAAGGAGAGACGGCTGTTGCCACTGGTTCTAGCTGACTTCTGAGCCCTCTCTGTTCTCCACTCTGTGCAGACTAAAGCAGCAATGCTCCCTGGTAGCACACTGCAGCTGGATTAGAGGCAGTTTGGCCTGCCCTAGGTGCCCAAAACGGTATCTTAAACTGGGATACTGTAGATTGTGTTTTAAGAGCCAGTTTGGTCTAGTGGTTAAGGAGCTGGACTCTTATCTGGGAGTACTGGGTTTGATTCCACACTCCTCCATGAAGCCAGCTGGGTGACCTTGGGCTAGTCACAGCTCTCTTCTGAGCTCTCACAGCCCCAACTATCTCACAGGGTGTCTGTTGTAGGGAGAAGAATAGGAAGCTTTGTCAGCTGCTTTGAGTTCCCTTAAATGGGTGAGAAAAGTGGGGTGTAAAACCCAACTCTTCCTCCTCCTCCATGAAGCCAGCTGGGTTACCTTGGGCTAGTCACAGCTCTCTTCTGTGCTCTCCCAGGGTGTCTGTTGTAGGGAGAACAGAAGGTTTACCAGCCCCTTTGAGTCCTCTCAAATGGGTGAGAAAAGTGGGGTAGAAAAGCCAACTCTTCTTCTTCTACTACTACTGGTGCCCCAGGGGCTGGTTTAGCATGGGGTCTCATCTTGAGTCCCCCTAGGATGCCAAGGCCAGGAACTTTAATCCCTGCCCATCGGAGCCTTCAAAGCGCCCCCACCCCCGCCTGTCCTAGAATGGGCCATACAGGTACAGACAGTCTTTTCAGGGCAACTCAATTAATTCCCTCCCTCCCTTTAAAAAAAACACACAAAACGGAGGTGGTATACAGGAGCCTTGTGTTCGTTTTTACTAACTGTGGCTGTGGCCGCACTTAAGGTTTAATCCAGATTCAGTCTACTTTCAGAGTGAGAGAACACATCAGCAAAGTTACAAGCTGCTTTCTTTCAGTGTTACATCTCAGAAAATTCACCTTTGGGATCAATAATGTGGAGAGGAAATTACTGTTCACTTTGCTGATGTTTTCTCCCACTGTGAAGGTGGACAGAAGCTGGATTACCCCTTAGGTGTGACTCTGGCATATTTCCCTTGCTGTGCCTCCAGACGCATCTTGGAGAGTATGGTCCATCTCACTGGCAGTGAGCAAAGCACCCAGTTTTCTGGTTCTCTCGCTGTTTGCGCAACTCCATAATTATGCCCCTTGGTTGAAGCTCTGGCATATGCCAAGGCTCTACTGCAACAGTAATAAATTGAGATGGTTAATGTTTGACTTGGGGATTTATGTCCTTGGAAATAACCCTAACTCAGTCATTTAGAGGGATAAGGCCATCAGCTGCTACTGCTGTGCTTAAAATAGATTTATATTCTCCCCAGTGCTACTGTCCAGCAATGAATGCTGTCCAGTTGCCTGGGCAATGTGGGGTATGACCCCTACTCGGAAGCTTCTCGGAGTATGTGGTTGAAAAAACAGCACCCGTTTTCAGGCTGGCGCCTGGTCCGAATCTGCAGCACTGTCCTAAAATCAGCACAGTGGCTGAATAATATGCAGCCTAAAAGATCAGGGGAAGAAGAGTTGGCTTTCAACCCTGCATTTCTCACCCTTAAGGGGACTCAAAGCTATGGACAAACCTTCTGTTCTTCTCCCCACACCAGATACCCTGTGTGGTAGGTGGGGCTGCGAGAGCTCAGAAGAAAGCTGTGACTAGCCCAAGGCCACCCAGCTGGCTTCTTGCAGGAAGAAGAGTTGACTTTTATATCCTGCATTTCTCACCCTTAAGGGGACTCAAAGCTGCTGATAAACCTTCTGTTCTTCTCCCCACAGC
>MTQE01001424.1:8337034-8347150 GCA_014337955.1 Aspidoscelis marmoratus
ACCATTTGGTGAAGGGTGGGATATAAATTTATTAAATAAATAAATAAAATATACCCAAAAGAGACTATTATGAGCATTGCTGTAGTTAAAGCCAACGAGTTTATAGTCTGGGAAGCAGCCACTTCTTAACTGAATAGATTTGCAGATTTACAGTGCAGTCCTATGGAAAACTTTCCCAGGCAAAAGTCAGATCCCAATCAATTCTCAATCAATGATACAGAGGATTGTACAATTATTACTGCACATTTAGTGAAGGGTCAGATGGATTTTTAAAGACTTGGCAGCCCAAGTCACTACTATTCATGACTTGAGGAGGTGGAATTTGTAAAATGAGAAAGCAGATAGGAAACATGCAGCAACTCCAAAACTTTAATGAATATTAAAGAGCATGTTACACTCTCGCTTTAAGGCAACGGTTTGCTTTCCACATCCATAAGAAAGCTACATGATTTTTGTTGTTGCTGCTGTTTTTCCTCAAAAGGACCTGGGATCAGTATGATGGATCAATAGACACATTCATTGAAAACCCCCCAATAATTCTGTGTTTTCGCTTATGAACACAACACTGTTCAACTATCAAGATGAGAAAGGTGAAACATCTCAAATGCCTGGCTGAAATGAAATGGGAAACTGTGTCTCTCCCCAGTTACGCGAGTGCAAAATGCAGAAAGCTTCAGACATGGACGTTTCCACTTGTCTTTTGGCAACCTGAAGAAAAGATTGACAGTACCCTCTCTGGATCTTAAGGTTTAAATGCACAGTGGACGAAAGGAAGTGCTGTCGCAACGATAAACAGCAGAAAGAAATAATAAAGAGCAGCAAAAATATAAACACAAAAGCAGGGAAATAACACATAATACACACCTGCAAGCAATGCGAGGCAGCAAAAAGCTGAGGGTATGAGAAATGTAAGAACTAAGACCAACACCTATTCTTGGAAATAAGATTCATTTCTGTAAACAGGAGGTGAGAGGGTAGTTGATGGGCACGCTTGCAAGCAAAAACAACTGAAGGGGAGATGGTGCGCGGCGAGGGGACCGACACAGAAAAGGCAAACATACAACAAGGAAAGAACGCAAAGAAGGCAACAGGTGACTCCCAGAGTTGCTGAGGCGGTAAAAGGGCATCGCGCAGAAGACTAGACAGCAGCAGAGCAAATACTCCCTTTGGAAAGGGAGAGATGGCGCTTGGGGGCTGGTAGCAGAGGGTAATGTTTAAAAGGGGTCTCTGCAGATAGTTGTTTTCTATGGAGAGGCCGGGGAATAAAGGGATGGCATCAGGACACAATGCCCTTCCAAGGGATGGGTTGCAAATGCAAAGGGGCGGGGGGGGGGAGAGGGACAAAAAGAAGCAGGTCCTCGCAGGACGAAATGGGCTAGGGGGTCAGGTCTGTCGGTTACCCACGCAACCCCAGCTCCAGAAGTCCACCTTGAAAAGCATCCTGGCCAATGTCTGCAGCAGCCCAGACCAAAGCAGGGGGAGAGCAACGCAGTGGCCTCTCTCTCCTTTCTTATCTGCCTCCCCAGAGCAGCTATTATGGGGACAGTGCTCAGTCTATGGGGATGTGCATGCGCTGCCCCTATGCACGCTCCATAGGGACACGCGCTGCGTCTGTGCACAGTCTAGGGGGGCATGCAGTGTCCCTGCCCACTGTCCATCTTGGCAATGGAGGGCTTTGCTCTTTCGCCCCTCAGGATGCTGCTGCGCCTGAAATATCTGAACGAGACCTGGAGCAAAGCCTGGTCCAAAGCCCCCCTCCTTCCCCCCCCCCCACACAACACACACACTCTGACCAGAGCAGGGAAACAGCCGGAGTGACCTTGGGCCACTGGCTTCCTGCCTCTCCCCCGACCTACCTCGCAGGGATGTCGTGCGGGGTGAAACCGGAGCGGGGTCAGGAGGGGGAGAATAACCTTGGCCGCCTGGAAGGAGGAGAAGACGCCGAGAGAGGGAAGCCGCAAACAAAAGGGCCAGAGGGGAATGGCGCTGGCAGGGGGGCGAGGAAAGGCCGCTAGCCACGAACCCCCCTCATTTACCCCCTCCCCCCCAGAGGGCCACAAGGGCATCGGGGCAGGAGGGGACAAGAGCGGGAGGGGGTCCGCAGGCACGGGGAAGGGGGCTCCCGAGGGGCAACGGGGAGGTCCAAAGCGGGTCGTCGTGGGATGGGGGAGCGCTAAAGGGGGAGGGGCCGCCTGGTTCCCTCAGCGCCGCCGCTTCACCCACCTTCTCGCCGGGCTCGCTCGCCCCTCAGTCTGTCAGCCTCTCTCGGTCGGGGCGCGAGGAAGGAAGGAAGGAAGGGAGCAGGGAGGGAGGGAGGCGCGAGCCGCTGCTGCTGCCTGCGAAGCGGTAGGCGGCGGCAACACCTCAGACCGCCCGGCCGAGCCCCTCCCCCCTCCCCGCTCGCTCCTCCTCCAATTCGCCGCCGCCGCCCTGCCTGCTGCCTCAGTGAGCTCCCGGCGCGCGCGGACCCGACGGAGCATGCGCGCCACCGCCGCCGCCTGCTTCACTCACGACCTCGAGTCGAGAGCGCGCTTGCGCACTCGGTAGCCGGCGGCTCGCCCGCAAGGACCCGTATGATGATGATAGATTTTTAAAAAGGGAGGGGGAAATCATGGGGGTGCCCCTCCCAGTCTTGCTGGGAGTAAGAGGGAGAAGAAGAAGACTTGGCTTTTCTACCCCGCTTTTCTCACCCATTTAAGGGGACTCAAAGTAGCTGACAAACCTTCTGTTCTTCTCCCCACAACAGACACCCTGTGAGGTAGGTGGACGGCTGTGAGAGCCCAGAAGAGAGCTGTGACTAGCCCAAGGTCACCCAGTTGGCTTCGTGGGGGAGGGTGGAATCAAACACGGTATTCCCAGATAACAGTTTGGCTCCCTAACCACTAGACCAAACTGGAGGGAGGGAGGCAGCGTCCATCATCATCATCATCACGGTGGGGGTTGGGTGGGGAATTGGATTGGTCAGGTGGTGCAGAAAAGGTGGGCTTTCCCGTACCCATCTCTCATCAGCGCCCCCTAGTGGCGGCTGGCTCCCTCCTACCACTGCTTTTTCTCCGGGCTGCTGTTCATACCTAAGGGTGTTTCTGTATTGACTGCGGAAACCGGATTAACTGCCGCTAAGGTAAGATTAAAGACACTAATCTTAAATGGCTTCCGCATTGAGGACCTGATTAGAGACCCTTTGCGGAAGCCGTATCTGCATTTCGGCATGCAAGACCGGTTTTTAAAACCGGCTTTACTGCCAAAATCCGGATTAAATGTAAGACCTGAAAAATCAGGTCTTACATGTGTCACTTCCCCAGAAGCAGGATGCTTCTGCATACCGTCAGGGGAAGAGCCGGATTCCCGGCGCCCGCCCTTTTGGGAAGGGCGGAAGCAGGACTGCCTTCTTCCAAAGCCCTTCCCTTGCATGCCGGTCACCGCTGGAAACATGCGGTGACTGGCAGCTCCTTGATCCAGTCCCACGGCTCTGGGGGCGGTGTCGGCGGTGCAAGAGCCGGAGGACAGATTGGAATGGGTGCTGGTGTGATGAAGAACACTTGCTGCATAGTATTAACTCAGTTCGAATCTTCCCGCCAGTCTGGGCAGGACGACAAGAAGAGACAATAAGAGCAGGGTGCGATTTCCCCCTTATTTGAGGATTTATTCCGCAGGTCTGGAGCAGGCCACAATGAAAGGTTTGGAGAAGATTTCTAAGTGCCATAGCATATCATCATGGGTTTGGGTGTTGCACAGATTTAAAAACTGGGCAGTGAAAGCAAGACCAGAAACATTGGAGACTCTTTTGAACTTTGGTCCTGGAGAAGGCTCCTTAGGGTACCATGGAAACAAACACAATGGCAAGGCTTAAATGGGTATACTCTGGGCACGTATTGAGAAGACCAACCTCCCTGGAGAACATGGTGATGCTTGGGAAAGTAGAAGGGAGAAGAAGAGTTGGATCATCTCCCTGGCAAACCTAAGAACGATAATAGAAAACCAGATAGTCTTCTGTGACCACAGTTTCTATGGATGGGCCATGTCAAGCTCCTATTTTTTCATTCTGTTCAACTGGACTGGGACCAAATAGGTCCTTACAGCAGTACTTTGCAAATTCCCCTCACAATCTCGAAGTTCTAGGGTACGCTTGGCTTAATATTTCATGAAGGACTTTGTTACCTTCTACAAACCGAGGAGACATTTTACATGTTGTTCTCTGTGCCACTAATGGAATGGACTTGTAACTTTCACAGACCCTAAACCGGTGATGGCCAACCTATGACACTCATGTCACAGGTGACACGCCAAGCCCTTTTGGGTGACACACCTGGTCACCCTGGCACCTGGGTGTGTAGTGCTTGCTTATTCTTGAAGTGTATGAAATATCAACTTTCAATTGAAGATTTAGCAAATGTAAAGCATTATTTGTTTTTGCTTTTAATAAAATACATATATCAAAAATATAACTTTTTTACTAGAGCTACAAATATCACAAAATTATGGATATTTCTAGATGTGACACAGCACCCGAGTTAAGCTAGGTTTTCATGTGAATTTTGACACACTGAGCTCAAAAGGTTCGCCATCACTGCCCTAAACGCACAGCAGAAAGGAAGAGAAGCTTTCTAAGAGATAGTACTACTGCTTTTCCAACATCAGAAGTTGCCACTATTTGCAGATCTTGCTCTTATAAGACCATAAGCAGCACTTTTCTTTGAAAGTGAGTGCTTAGCCAGGTTCATCCTTTCTGCAGTAACCCTGGGGTGTAATTTCATGCACAAACCAATACTGATGCACTGAGCACATGGCTCAGATTGAGAAGAATGTGCTCTGCTAAAGGAGACCTGAGATCTAGTACTTTTTCCAGATAAAAACCCACTGGCATTTGTAACTTTTCAGGAACAAAGATATTGATTGTGAATGTGGGCTATATCCTGCACTGAATTCATACCAAAGGAATCGTGCCTATCCTCCTCTGTATCTCAGGCATTAGGATGGATACTTCAGAGCTCAGGATGGAAAGGGGTGAACATGAAAGCACTGATGATATGCCCAGTTAGGTTAGAGTGGGACTAGATAGACCACCCTGGGGTTGTGGTCACACCTTCATTTTAATCCGTCTTGGGTCACTAAGCACTCACAACTTTTTAATTCAGTCCGTTTTATTTGTGGACTTTCTTCCCTTCAATTGTACTTTCCTGAGTCTTGATTTTTATAAGTCTCAAGTAGGGATACGCACAAATGGGTTTTTTTGACATATAATGAATCGGATGCTAGAAAATCCGTATTCGTTCGAATAGATCCCCTTCGAATGTGGCAGGATTCTATTTGATATGAATGTATTCATACAAATTCATACAAACATCCGATACGTATCCAATATGAACAAATACGTATCCTCATGAACACTTTTGTATCTGATACGTTTCTGATATTCGTATCTAGTAAAATATCAGCTCTAAAGCGTCAAATCCGACCTGAGTCCACTTTTAATCTGCTCTCGATCCATGTCGAATTCAATCTAGATCCATTGCAGATGTGACTGGCACAGCTGCTTTCCCACCTCCCCAGTTTAACGAATGTCCAAACTATTTGTACGAGTGTCCAGAACATTCAAATTCATATGTATATTAATGTACGAATGTCCTTACATTCAGTTTGTGTAAGAATGTCCATATTCGGACAAATAACGAGCATAGAGCGTCGATCCATTTTCATTTTCTGGGTGTGATCAGGGAAGAGGACTAAAGGAGGCTGAACTGGACTATAGTGGGTGAATTCTGCATGAATTTGCCTTCCCTTTCACCCAGTGTATGGTTACACACTGTTGAGTGACAGAACCTTTATCCTATCAGAGCGCAAAGAATGTTGTGGAGGTGAAGAGGGTTGGAAATCTAAAAGAGTCTCATAAAGGAGTCTCAGGATGGGAACAGAAAGGTGTGAGCAAAGTGACCAAACTGAGGAGGAACTGAAGAAGCATGCTCCGGTATTGGTTGTAATTGGAGTTAGTGTGTTTCTTAATGAGATGGACTATTTCAGCAACGTATGACCATGACCTGGTTGAGGGACCCTGGGCCAGGCATTGCCTGTCAAACTAGTCTACTCGAAAGGATTGCTGTGAAGATAAAAATAGAAGGGAGCAGAGTTATAATCGCTGCCCTGAGCTTGACGGAACAAAGGAGGCAATATAAAAGCAAAACAAAAACAAAGCATTTACTTCAGTCTCCATTGGCTAACCCTAAACTAATTCAGTCTCCGTTGGCTAACCCCAACCTGACCCAACGCAAGAAATTGACCTGAGAGTTGTTCTCCCCTGTCTGGAGAAAGGTTGCATAATTCCAGGCTTAGAGGCAGGAGAAGGAGCATAATTTTTTATTTGAAGTCTCTCTCTCGCCTCTCCAATGCACCTCAAAGATGATCCTAAACACACTGGTGATCACAGCCTGAATATAAAAGATAAAGGTCTTGTTTCGGTGAATATGGGTGTTTCTGCACCTGCTGCCAGGAGACGGATTAAAGTAAATCCATTTCTCGGCAATTTGTCCTCCCGAGAGCCCATCCCAAATACGGACGGATCCAAGGGTGTTCTGCGCGTCCACATACATGCAGGGAGGACGGATCAGGCCGGACGGATCCCCTGAGTGCTGTGTGGAGGCCGCAGCACCCATTCCAAAGGGGATCTGGCCTCCCACACCACCAACGCCACCCCCAGAACCGCTGGACTGGGGCACGCATCCGCCAATCACTGTGTGTTTCTGGTGGTGTGCGGCACCCAGGGGAAGGGCGGAAGGAGGCAGACTGGCCTTTTTCCGCCATTCCCAAGATGGCGGCTGCCGGCACATCCGACCCCTTGCCTCTCTGTGTGCAGAAGTGTCCTGCTTCCGACCAGATCAAGGCGAGGAGCCGGATGGAAGACCAAGTTTTTGAGGTCTTCCTGGAAGCTGGATCCTTCAGCGGCAAGACCCGATTAGGGTCGGATCTTGCGCGCCGGAATGCGGAAGCGGCGTCCTCAAAGAGTCCCAGATCCGGCCCCCAGTGCGGAACGTACGTTTTCCATGTGTTCTATATGTGTCTTGTATGTGTCCTTAATGTGTTTTTAAGGGCCTGTGTGGAAACACCCTATGTTTTAGTTGACCCCACAATGCAGGCTGTCCAGGTAATTAGCCAGACTAATTTTTCCTACATACAACCTTATCTAAAAAAGCCAGGTGTGTCTTATAGACTGGCTTATTTTGGCAAAATCTGGCAACCCTGCTGCATGTGTTCTTAGTGGGTAAGCTTGTCTTACCCACCTCACTTCTTCAGACTGAAATGGAGACAACACCTTTAGGGATATGGCACCAGGCAATACATATATATATATATATATGGCAGTATATATTTTCTCTTCTTGAAGATTCATTCATAGGTGTGAATAAGACAAATGTTGCCATGGAAACTCTGACGATTCTTTCTCTCAATTACACACACCAAGCGATATTTTTCCATCATCCACTCTATCGCCAGACTACAGGTCCAGAGTGAACGATCATTTCCATCCTGTTCAGTGGATCAAGGAAAATACTTGGAGGAACAAATGATGTAGAAGAAAATAAAGGTATAGATGGCATTTTTGCCTGCAGACACAGCTTAGTCTTTTTAAGCTGGTACAGCTTAGTCTTTTTAACCCTGGAGCTGGGCATCCAAGTGGGCAATCTAGCTTAAAAACCTGACAGAGCAAAATAAACAACCCCCCTCCCATGTCTCACACCTGGATAAGCTTGGAAATGCTCTGAGAACAGGAGCAAAAGAGCTTCATTAGCACAGTATCAACAACAAAAGACAATCCCTGGCTTTTAAAAAGCACCTTTTAACATTACGAAACAGCTTATTTATTTATTTAGCACATGCTCAACAGAAGAATATTTTGTCAGCCTACTTTTTTGGTTCAATTATCTTTTCATGTTTATCTGTTTGATATAAAATAACTTTGCAGCCATCTGCATTCAGTTACAAATGAAGCAAGGGATAAACTTTAAAATTGTACGTAGGATTGCCAGACTAGTGTTGGAGAATTATTGTGTGTGCAACAATTCTTAAAAGCACAATTCCTGATTTAAATGAAATATAAACAGCACTATGACCATTTCAACAGTGATGTGGTATAAATATTACCTTTTTTCTTATCTAAACGGCAGTGCTCATTAAGAGACTGGCAAAGTGGTAAATAATATGCAATACATTGGATTTCTCCCCCTTAAATGTTGACATTTAAAATACTGAATGTTGAATTCAATCTGGAAGCAGAAGGAGCAGAAAGCGTATTTATTTCTATGTGGACTATTTCAAATAAGCAATCATTTCCCTGTATTTTTCCATACATATGTAGCTCACTGCAACCATTAACTAAGCATTGCTTAGTCAGGTGACAGATGGTTTCAGTTGCTCCCCCCCCCCCTTTCTCACAGACTGGTAATTCAGTGCCCAGACATAAATGAATGAAAAAATGTTCCCAGGGTAAGTTTCTATTTACTTCCTTGGAACAAAATCCATATGGCCAGTATTAACTGTGTTGGCAAGGCCTTCACTGCTAGAATGGACAGTCACCGATTAACCTGATTGCATTTATTAGCTGTAGCCTTTCAGATATCTGTATTATTTCAGAGACAAGAAAGGTGAATACCATATAGCTTCATTTTGTGTGTGGGGGGGGAATCTAATCAAACAGGTCCAGAAGGGTTGTTTAATCTTTTCTGATTAGTGAACCTTGTCCACATCTCAGTTTGTGTAATTTAAAATGGAAGTTTGCATTTTAATTTCAGGCTGGAACATTATTAACAAATGACGTTTTACCAGACCTGCATTGGCTGAAGTAATCTGAATGAATGAAAATGCCGGGGCCATTTCAAATGCAGATAGCCTGCTTTTACCTGGGTGGGAGGCAGTTGTGAAGTTGGAAACACTTTTAACCTGTAGTTGGACCATAACTACAAAGTATTAAAAGAAACGATTTGGAACATTTTCACCATTTGTTTTTTATTTTTATTTTTCCTGCCCAATGTCTGAGCATCATTTCCTTGGAAACGGTTCAGATTTCTACAGGGGCTTAAAAATTTGTGATTATTACTGGTTCCAAGTAACTGTTTTAACCCAGCTAACAAACCTGCCCAAACCTGTGTGTGTGGTTTCTTCCATCTTTCTATGTAATAATATGGTTTCTGGACTAATAAATAAATTCTTCAATATTGGCTCCATTTGTAGCACTTGAGAGAAACCAAAAGCTAGGAATTTACCATTTAACTTCTGTGCTGTCCCCTGTACTAGAAAATAAGATTATAGTACCCTGTGAGGGCAAACATTCCTGTCAATATCCCTGTCCTATATGCTGGCTGGTTCCCCAACCTGGTTCCCCAGATGTTGTTGGTCTTCATTTCCCACTCAGATGAACCTCCAGGGGTTTTCTCTCTGTTCCCCTCCACTTCCTAGGCTTGACTGCTTGGAACTAGGGGGAGAGCCTTCTCAGTGGCTGCTCCAAACTTTGGAATGCCCTCCCTGAGAAGGCCAGGCTAGCCGCATCTCTCCCTGCCTTTTGTAGGCAGGTGAAAACATTTTTATTTTGAAAAGCTTTTAACTAAATAGTTAACTCTTAACCCATGTTGAGTGTAATTTATGGTGTTTTATATTCTTATGGTATTTTAATATGCTTTACTTCACATTTTATTACAGTCGGACTTCCAATATCCACCGGTACAGTAACCACGGTTTCAGTTAACTATGGTTACCAGATTGTCCCCACTCCACCCCTGGGGGAGCCCGAAAAGAAAAGCACCTAGAACCAGAAGGCCTTTTTTGGCCCCCAGAAGGCCTATTTTGACTCCGGGGATCATTGGAATAGGCACATGACGCCACCGTAGCCCATCCCAAAATGTAAGGAGGCGGGTGGGAGGCATCTGGCGGTGTCACACCCTAATTCCAACACTCTCTGGAGGCTGAAATAGCTCTTCCGGAGGCTAGAAAAGCACTTCCGGTTCTGGGGATGCGTGACTCCAGACCCAGAAGTCCTGTACCCAGTTATCCACGGTAGGAGCCAGAACGTATCCCCAGTGGATATGGGGGCCCGACTGCATTTGTTTATATATATATATATATATATATATA
>MTQE01001424.1:8353685-8371439 GCA_014337955.1 Aspidoscelis marmoratus
CCACTGATTCAGTAACCACGGTTTCAGTTAACCATGGTTACTGGATCAGCTGCCCCCACGCCCCCCACCAGGCAACATAAAGAAAAAGCACCCAGAACTGGAAGGCCTATTTCGGCCTCTGTAGAGCATTGGAGTAGCCACATGATGCCACTGGAGCCTGTTTCAAAATGTAAAGGGGCCCAAGGGTGGCGGGTAGAGGCATACGGTGGCATCACATTTATTTATTTATTATTCCAATGCTCTATGAAGGCTGAATTAGGCCTTCCGGAGGTCAGAAAAGCAATTCCAGTTCTGTGGTTGCACAGCCCCAGCACCAGAAGGCCTGTTTGCAATTATCCACGGTTTCAGGTAACCACGGTAGGAGCCGGTGGGTCTGACTGTATTGGAAAACCTGCAACTAGTGCTGGGACTTCCAGCAACAGTAAAAAGCACTTGTCGTATGTATCCGTACAAATGCGTATGGATACAACATGTGAGGCAACCCCATCAGAGCAATGCCTTAATGGTGCTACATTCCCCAGCCTGGGATGCAGCCCAGATCGAAAACCCAGACCAGACTGTGCCAGGCTGAACTCTTCCCCAGCTCTCCCTGCGCCAGGAAGGCCCTTTATTTAAGCAGCACCTGAGAACACCTGCATATAAAGCATTCCAGAAAATAGAACGGCACCCCCATAAGACCATGGTAGCTGACACGGAAGTCCCTCCTCCTGGCGAGAGCAGATTCATGAGTTTCCTCTGAAGTCCACACAGGTCAAAGGAAGTTCATGAGAACCTGCCTTCATCAGGGGGAGGAGGCCCCAGCTGCACTCACCTGGGCCAGCCACCATTAGGGGTGTGCACGAATGCACTTCTTGGCATTTGATTAAATTCAAATCGGATATCTGAAGATTCAAACCGAACTGAATGTTTAAAATTCGAATGTATTCACATTTGGTTCGAATACATTCATATCTATGTGTATGAACGTTTAATTCGTATTTGAAGATACGAATGTCGGCAACATTCAAATGTGTCCATACCTATCCATACGCATCCTGTTTTTATCCTGTATGCATCACATTTTTGTCCTGTGTGTATCTGTACAAATGTGTACGGATGCAAATGAAATGTGTACGGATACATATGTAATGTGTACCTATACGAACGTCCGAATAATTTGTAACAATGATTCAAAAGATTCAAAATGTGTTTGAATGTTTAATTTGAAATGTAATTTGATTCGAACTGAAATGTACGAATTCGAACGACTTCGATCAGATTTCGAATCCTTCGAATATTCATGCATATCCCTAGCCTCCACTGCTATAACATTCTCCTAGGACTTCTCAGTATTAAGACAGGGGAACCCCTCTCCTCCGGGGAGCTACTGAACTCTGACCACCACAGCCCCAGGCAGCAGGGTCAGGGGTCAAAGATGGCAGATGCCCCCCTTTGGCAGCATCTGGAGGAATGTGTGGGCTCTCCACCCTGATCGAGACCTTTGAGAGGAGCACAGCTTGAAAGGCCACTTCAAGTAACAGATTAACAAAAAAAGTTTTTGTCTAAGGACTTGTAAATAATTAAGAACTTAAGTATGCCTCCATAATCCAGAACTGCCAGGGGTGCTTTCCAACAGTGCACCATTGTGCGCCACTGAAAAGTATCCCCCAGAATCCGAGACTAGGAACTATCGTTGCTAGCCTTTGGAGGCATGAGGAGAAGCAGCTGTGGGACGTAGTCTGGATCAGCACCATCAGTGCAGATAATGTGGATTTGGCCCAAGCCGCCAAGTAATCCAGATCCGTGGAGCTCACTGATCTGGATTAACAGACGATAAGCGCAACGAGTGTTAATCCTTAAAACACAGTGCAGGATTTAAACTGTTAATTTTTGCTTATATAACAAAAGGACACGTTACTTGGCATAGCATCCATGGAGATATATGGTTCAAAAAAGATAGATTTCCTCTTGCTTCTAGTGATCAAGAAGACACCTAAAAATGCGATGAGGCACCTATAAGGGGAGGGGGAGGGATGGAAAAAACACACCCATAGATTATTGAAATGTCAGAAGGAAACAAGGAAGTGGTACATTGCGGAGGAACATAAACCACAAAGTGACCTCACGGGATGGTTCGGCCATTACGAGATTCCTTTTTGTAAGCCGCAGAGCTGTTGTTGTTTTTTAACATCACAACACTGTTCATAAGGCAACACAGCACAACAGTTCTGTGTGCGTCTCCAAGGCTCCAGTGATGCAAGCAGGCCAGTTTGTAGATTGCACCAGGCGCAAACTCTGCACCGATTAGATTTCCACATCCTGTTTAAAACGATTCTCGCCAAAGTTATTCATTCAGTTAGATATTCTATGGAGTTCTCTTCGTTACTTCTTTAGCGCTGTCATGCAGCAGACGTCCATTTGCAAAACATATATACTGTATTTTCTGGCATATAAGACTACTTTTTAACCCAGGAAAATCTTCTCAAAAGTCGGGGGTCATCTTATACGCCGGGTGTTGTCTTCTTATATGGCGAGTATATCCCAAACTCTATATTTCAACTGGAAAGTTGGGGGTCGTCTTATACGCCCAGTCATCTTACATGTCGGAAAGTACAGTGTGTATATATATATATATATATATATAAAGTCAGAGTTAACTGTGGCTCACAGGCAGGTATAAAAAAAAGGGCACTGGAATAAGATTTTTTTTCAGTTCCTAGACACTGCGGCTACTCTTTACTAGAGATGTGCACAAATTTGTTTTTGATATTCGAATCAGATCAAATATCTCAAAATCCAATTCAGTTCAAATCTTTTAAATTTGAATTTAACAAGATTCAATTGGAATTTGGTAAATCAAATCTTTTTTCAATTTTTGATTCAAATCCGCACATACAAATGCCGACAACATTCGTATGCACACGTATGCATCCTCCCCACATCCGTACACATCTGTACATGTTCATATGCATCCTGTAGGCAACTCATTTTCGTCCCGTGTGGATCCATACAAATGTGTACAGATGCAGGAAATATGCGGATCTTCTCAAATACGCATCATGTATGAGCCTGTACACATACGAATGTCCAGATAATTTGAAATGAATAGATCCAAAGTTCAAAATCCGACTTGAATGTTTACATTCAAATTTCGGGAAATTCTGTTCGAGTTTGAATGTTGAAATTCGGCACATTCGATCGGATTTCAAATGCCTATGAATATTCGTGCACATCTCTTTACTGCCAGAATATCATGAGCTCTATATACCCAATAGCCTCTAAAATCTGGGAATATTGAGATTAGCTCACATATCCAGATGAGGCCTGGCTGGTGGCAAAGACGCCGATCCACAGTAGCAACATCTCAATGAACACACGCAGAAGTAACTATGCCAAAGGAAAATAAACCATTTCTACTGTTCTGAGTGTATGCTGGTGTTTCAACTAGCGTATAAGGGACAGCTACTGTTCTGAGAGATTTGGAGAGGAAGAAAACCTCTGGGGGTGTGGGTTGAAAGGCAACGTTGACAATGTTAGAACATAATAACATAAGAGGAGCCCTGCTTGATCAGGCCCATCTAGTCCAGGATCCTGTGGCCCATTGATTGCTTCTGGGTGTCTCAAGCAGAAGACAAAGGAACAACCTTCACCTGCTCTTGAATCCCAGCAAATGGTCTTTAGAGACATCCTGCCTGTCTCTCCAACCTGGAGGTAGTACCTAGGCATCCATTCCTGTAGTCATTGATACACCTGTCTTCCATGGCTTTGATAAGAACCTATGAGGTGCCCTCCTGGATCAGGCCACAGACCAACAAGTCCAGCATCCTGTCTCACACAGTGGCCCATCAATTGCGTCTGGACATTTCAAGCAGAAGACAAAGGCAAAACCTTTACCTGCTCTAGAATCCCTGCAAATCCCTTAGAGGCATCCTGCCTGTCTCTCCAACCTGGAGATGGTACTTAAGCATCTATTCTAGTAGCCACTGATACATCTGTTGTCCATGAATGTTGTCTGACCTGGAATCTTATTTCCCAACAAATATAAAGTTGATAAACCCAAGCGTGAGTAACAAGCCTTTCATCCTAGCTGTGCAGGACTAAGGAACTGCTGATAATTTAATGTCCTTTCAATGAAGTCTTTGGTATTTCAGGTAGGAGGCATCTGCCGGTAGTTCACGATCTTCCCCCTCCTTCCCAGTTTTACATCCCGCCCTTCACCAAAAGGACTCAGGATGGGTCACTGTAAGAATATTCAAAATATTCTGGGGCACTTCTAAGGCCATCTGCTGGGACTCGAGAGCAGGAGAAGGTTTGTCCTTGTCTCTGCTTGAGATGCCCGTGAGCATTTGGTGGGCCACTGTGTGCGACAGGATGCTGGACTGGATGGGCTGTGGCCTGATCCAGCAAGGCTTCTCTTATGTTCTTATGTTCTTATATTTTTAAATGTCAAGTTGCATGCTCCATTCATGAGTGGGAAAAAGTGTTGGCACAAGTTACCTGCTGAGTTTTCTAGTTTGCTGGCTAGCCCAGAAAACTGGCAGCCTGATTGAGACCAGCACCAGGGAAAGCAATGACTTTGTGTGACATGGAAGTAGATCATACCAAGCCTTCCACCTCCACCCTGACGCTGCAGGCAGCTGAGGAGTGATCCCATGATACTTTGGATCAGAGATCTCAATCCACGCCAGAACGGGTAACAAAGCAAGGCCAGTGGAAATGGTTCCAAACTGTGCTACATAGCCAAGGTTAAAAACTTACCCTAAGGCAAACATACATATATGAAGTACATCTTCCCCAATAAAGTCCAAGTAAAAAGTTGCACCTGCCAAAAGAGAAAAAAAAATTAAACCATTCAGCTCTTTTCAAACATAATCTCCTTGCCAACAGCCAGAGCAACATTCCATTTGCAAAATAAATGTATTGGTAACTATGAAGTTTGGATTAAAAAAATAATGGAGAACAAACAACACATGTTTCAACTTCTACACCTCCATAAGAAGAGCCCTGTTGGACCAGGCCTCAGCCCATATCGTCCAGCTTCCAGGCCCAAACAGTGGTCCACCATTGCTTATGGGCATCTCAAGCAGAAGACAAAGGCAAAACCCTCACCTGCTCTCAAATCCCAGAAAATGGCCTTAGAGGCATCCTGCCTGTCTCACCAGCTTGGAGGATGTACCATTGATATATCTGTCATTCACAAATTTGTCTAACCCTTTCTTAAAGGGTGAGCCAGTTTGGTCTGGTGAGTAGGGAGCCAGACTCTTATCTGGGAATACCGAGGTTGATTCTGCCCTCCCCCATGAAGCCAGCTGGCTGACCTTAGGCTAGTCACAGCTCTCTTCTGAGCTCTCACAGCCCCACCTATCTCACAGGTTGTCTGTTGTGGGGAGAAGAACAGAAAGCTTTGTCAGCCACTTTGAGTCCGCTTAAATGGGTGAGAAAAGTGGAGTACAAATGCCAACACTCCTCTTCCTCCTTCTATTTCTCCTTCTCCCACATTCCATAGGCCAGTGACTCTCTAGGTGAAGAAATACTTCCCCTTGTCTGATCTGACCCTCCTATCCATCAGCTTCATAGACTGCCCGCTTGTTCTAGGGTTGTATGATAAATTTCTCTATCCACCTTTTCTATACCCTTGCATGATTGTATATACTTCAATCAGGTCCCCTCTTAAATGCCATCTTTCAAGGCCGAAGAGGCCTAGACACTGCAGCCTGGAAAGTGTTCTTAGAAAAGTCTTCGAGCCCCTTGTCCACTCCACTTCCACAATATCCTTTTCCAAAGTGTGAGGACCAGAACAGTATACAATATTCCAAATGTTGGGGAGAAACACAGCCAGGTTATTTACATTTTGAAACATGTAATTCAGGTGAGCTAAAGATAAAGATAACTTAGGCTGAGCTTCATTGCTGGTAAGCTCATGAATGCATTCATGCAGTTTTCTTAACAATGATATGGAACTGGTTTGCCTTTTCTGCCTTCTGGACGATGCTGAGCATCAGAGACCCCTGAACTATGCTATGGTGAACTCCCGCAATTCATATTAGATTCCTTGAAAGCTAGGAGAACATTTTATTGAAGTAGAAAAGGAGGTCCGTGTTACCCCCCTTGCCAACAAAAGGACTCCTGTTTCACCCAACGTTGATTTTACCTGCAGTAATTGCTATTGCGGTTGACAGGATGTAACCTACACTCGTAATCTGGGAACTATCATATAGCTGTGATGCTTGGGTTAAAAACCTGGAGCCATAAGGAGAAAAGAAAGACAGAGGAAAAAAATATTTTAGGAGTATTTTTTTTTTTTTAAGGAAAAGAACAGATTAAAAATATTGAAGGCTGACTTTACAATAACTCAGTCCATCAGGAGTGTGGTTTTGACTCTGATCCTGCAGGGCAATTCTGAACATTGTAACTGCAAAAGCATTAAATGCCTGCCTGAGAAATGAATGCCTTACAGGCTGCACAATCTAATTGAACAGAGCTGATTTCTCGGTTCCAAGGCAGACTTAAACACGCCGATTCGGCCTCCACAGTGTGAATATCGTCTCGTACTCATAATTAACATTAATTGTTTTATAGCAAGGCTATAAAACACAACAAACACTTTGAAGCCGGCGGGTTGCTTTAATTCAGCTCCATTTGTTTCAGGCACTATGGAAACCCAGGAGCAGCTTCTATCACAAGGCAACATGGGGTGTTTTTCCACTGTCACTAAAAGTACCCATTAAGTACGTAATGGCATTTTTTACTCATTAATGGGTACTTAATGGGTACTTCTAGTGACAGTGGAAAAACACCCCTGGATGGCTGTTCTCCTTCCACTGTGGACACCCAGAGGTCTCAGGGAAGCAGGACAAAATAGCCCTCTTGGGTCATGGCAACAGATGCCAGGGGTTGGCTTCCTGAACATGGAACATGAGGTTTCCATTTTCCATTTCTATTTTCCATTTTTATTTATATACCGCCTTTCCAAAACAAACTCTTGCCCAAGGCGGTTCACAACAAATGGAAACCAAATACAAAGCAAAATACAACCAATATATCAAAATACAAAGCAAAATACAGCCATTACATTTTTTAAAAAGCAAATATAATCAACAACTTAAGTCAAGACAATTGTTCCCTACGGCAATTTACATAAGCAAACAATATATAGCATAACTATAACAAATAAAACATTATATAATAGTTAAGAAGAAAAGTATTGTCTGGAGGCTGGCTAGTCACACACACACAGAGACGCACCCAAAATTTAAAACAATATTAAACAATGAGAGGAATATTAGAACGGTACTATCTAAAATTACACACACACACACCCATACACAATGCCTTTCCACGCTAATATTTAGTGCCAGAAGGGAGAAAACCCCATTAGGCAGAGCATGCTTCTTGTCCGATTGTGTGAGCCACTGAAAGAAGTTATTCCCTAAGATCTTCAATACACATTAAAAGGAACGTTAAGAAATGCCCCACTATCTATCTACCAGGTTGGTTGGTTGGTTGGTAGGTAGATAGGTAGGTAGGTAGGTGATAGACAGACAGACAGACAGACAGACAGACAGACAGACAGACAGATCATAAGGAAATGTCCCGCTAGGTAGAATTTGTGGTTCTTCTAGTCCAACAGTCTGTTCTCAACAGTCGCTACCTCCGCTCACAGTCTCCCAGCAACTGGCCTTCAGAGGCAAGCCATTTCTTTCTCCTTCCAGTTATGCACTACCCTCACCCACCCACCTTCCTCTGCAAAAACCACAGGGGATTAAACAAGGCTCACTATAGACACAGAGCAACCCTGCAAGGAAGCATTGTAGTAGTGACCTGTTTCAGAAAAGACTGCAAACAGAAGCGAGAGGGGAAAAAAATAAAATGTGTTAAGCAGAAAGTAGCATGACTGCAGTTCTCCCTAATGGGAAATTTTCCATAGCCAGCAGTTATGTGCTTAATGTGGTCCTGCAAAGCACACTCCAGGATAGGCAGGGGAAACCACACTGGGCTCCCACTGCATAACCCAAATTGCGCAATGGGGGACCACATTAAGCAGGGACTTAAGCCCTCAACTTCCGGACCGGCAGTGCAAAAAAAGTAAAACAGTTTGTCAACAACAACTACATTTCTCCAGCAACCAAATTTGAAAAGAAACTCCCCTGTAAGGATCTTCGGAGAAAGGGCATGTAGTCAGATAAAAGTCTCAGTTATAGTTACACGACACAACCTGCTACTTTTCAAGATCTCTCTTAAATGCCAGAAGCGGTCTTGCAGAATCCAGAACAATTTAAGCAGCATGCTTTTTGCTAAGTGTCAGGGAACAATATAACCATAGCACACAATTACTTAGTTTTGTGTCCCCAGGCTATTTTTTTTAAAAAAATTTAAACCCCAAGGCTTGTTTTAATTAAACTTCCATTACAGCTGGGAAATCAAACAAAAGCAGACGTTCTGAACCACTCACGTTGCCTGAAAGGCAGCTGTTGTGACCATGCATACAACCATGATGTAGAAGATAGGGTAGCCCAACTGGAGATTCCCCTGTATTGAAACAATGACCATGCCGGCCACTGCCTTCACGGTGATGACCGTCATGGAACCTGAAAAGACATGGAAGACAAGGACCTCATGGCTAGAAGGCAAGCAATGCAACCAGTAAGAACATAAGAAGAGCCCTGCTGGATCAGGCCACAGCCCATCTAGCTCAACATCCCATCTCACACAGTGGTCCACCAATTGCTCAAGGGCGTCTTAAGTAGAAGACAAAGGCAAAACCTTCACCAGCTCTCGATTCCCTGAAAATGGCCTTGACAGGGATATCCTGACTGTCTGTCCAGCCTAGAGGAGGAACCTAGGCATCCATTCTAGCAGCCATTGATACACCTGTCCTGCATGAATTTGTCTAACTCTTTCTTAGAGCTATCTAGGATGGTTGCTATTACCACCTCTTCTGGCAGCAAATTCCATAGACTGATTACCCTCTGGGTAAAAAAATACTTCTCCCTTTCCATCCTAACCCTCCTTCCCATCACATTTAAAGAGTGGCCTCTGGCCCTAGTGTTGCATGACGGAGATTTTTTTCTCTATCCACCTTTTCTGTACTATGCATGATTTTATATACTTCAATAAGGTCCCCCCCCCTTATATGTCGTCTTTCAAAGCTGAAAAGGCCTAGACATTGCAGCCTGATTCCATAAGGGAGATGTTCCAACCCCTTAATTATTGTGGTTGCCCCTTTTCTGCCCCTTTTCTAGTTCCACAACATCCAACTGCACACAGTATGCTAAATGTGGCCTTATCAAAGATTTACAAGACAGGTCTCAGCACCACAACTGATTCACAAGGTCCATGTGTAAGTGACTAGGGCCACTGCCCATCCTGGTTGTTCTGATTCTGAAGTTTAGCCTTGCCCGCTAGCGTTCCTAATGGGCCCCAAGTTTCCTTTAGTCTCAGCAGAGATAGCCAGGCCATGGGAGCTCTTAGGCCTTTTTGCACTACAGCCAAACAACTGTAGTGCATGAAGGCTGGCCAATCAGAGCCAGCAGTGCACACAGACCCACAACGCCGTGGCTGGGCAGGCCACTTTGAACCTGGCGACAAAGAGATAAGTGCTGTGCACAGGTGTGCACTCCCGAGTAGGTCCGTGTCCTGGGGGCCGGTTCCTGCAGACTCTAAGGGACCTGATCGCATCACCTGGAGCACACAGGAACCCAGGGAGGGGACGAGACAGGCCTGTTTGCCCCGGGGTCGAACCTGACCCAAGGGCGGCAGGCGGGGGCAGGGCCCACAGCTGTTATGGGGGGAGCATGCAAATGCTCTCCCTCCCAAAAAGCTGTGGGATGTTCTGGGATGGCCGGGAATGAGTGTAGAGCATAATTTCGTGCTCTACACCCAGAACCTGTGTATGATGCCCTGGGGTGGCTTGGGGTGGTTCTGAATAGAAGCGCCGGCCCAGCAGAGCGAATGCTCCATCCTGGCGCATTCTACACGCGTTCCAGAGGCCCTCGTGTGAATAGGGCTCTGATCTCAGTTACGGTATAGAGGTGTTTGTTTGTTTACATTTCTATCCTGCCCTAGACCTGAAGGTCTCTGGGCAGGTAACAACAGATTAAAACAAGATACACGTTAAAAACAAGATACAGATTAAAAAAAACTTGTTATATAACTATAACAAGTAAATATACATTCGTGCGGACGAATATTCAAAGGTATTTGAACTTCAATCAAATTTGTCTGAATTTTGACATTCAAATTTGAATTGAATGTCCATAAATTCGAATTTAAGAATTGGAACGAATTTAAATTTCATATCTATTCGTTCGAATTATCCAGACATTCATACGTGTACGGGTTTGTACATGATGTGTACTTGCGGTTACGCATCTTTCCCGCATCCGGACGCATTTGTATGGATCATTATGGGATGAAAATGGGTTGCATATGGGATAACTACAGGATGCATACGGACATGTACGGATGCATACGGGATGCGTAACCATGCATATGGGTACATACAAATATTGTTGACATTTGTAAGTGGAAATTCAAATTGAAAATTCAAACAAATAGATTTGAATTTGCTTAATTTGAACCAAATTTGGTTAGATTTAAATTTTAAAGATTCGAATCAAATTGAATTCTCAGCTACTCTATTCTAATCAAACTGAATCCCCAAAACTGCATTTGTGCATACCCCAAATGGTACTGCTGGAGGGACCTTGAGCAATGGGGTGGGAAAGATTTTCTAGTAGCCTGCTTGAAATGTTCTCTGCAACCCTCCATACTTTGTCTTCTGCTATTGACAATAAATGGAGGGACATGGTTTGAAGGAACTCTTGCCTTATTACTGACTCTTGAGGACACTTGTCCTTGCTTGCTGTCTTAGGTATTTCTGCAAAAATTGCATTAGAATGACATCATCTTAAGGTAAATAACCTGGGGCTCTGGCATCCAGTTCTACAGCTATGTGAAAATGAAGAAAAGCAAGAGCAACTGTGGACGGGACCACTCTCAACTTGTCCACTGTGCCACCATCTTGGTCACTCACAAACACAGCCTTTCCTCTTAACCTTCATTACAGATTGAGATTACTCGTCTTAAAAACACTAGACTCACTAGGACATCATTTGAGAGGGAAACCAAAGACATTATAGAACAAATATGCAAGACCTTGCATGCACAATACATAAGCTGAGTAGGTAAGGCCAATAACTGAAACTTACCCAGGAGAGCTACCAACAGGAGAATCACCACTATATAGTTAGCTTTCTTCTCTTTGTAAAAATACAGCAGCAAGCAGAAAAGGATGATCTCTATCAGCTAGTGGGGGAGAAGGAGAAGTAAGAGCATTGTTTAAAATCTAGTACTCAGCACCGTCACAGGGAGAAAGTACTATGTGGAGGGTTAAAGGAGAAAAGGATACTGTGGTTTATGAAGATAAGAACCTAAGAGGAACCCTGTTGAGTCAGTCCCACAACCCATTTAGTCCAGCATCCTGTCTCATACAGTGGCCCACCATTTGCTTCTGGGCATCTCAAGCAGAAGACAAAGGGAAAACCTTCGCCTGCTCTCAGATCCCTGCAAAGGGTCTTTAGAGGCATTCTGCTTGTCTCTCCAACCTGGAGGAAGTACCTGGGCATCCATTCCAATAGCCTTTGATACACCTGTCCTCCATGAATTTATCTAATCCTTTCTTAATGCTGTTCAGACTGGTTACTGCCACCATCTCTTCTGGTAGTGGCTTAGTTTACAAGCAACATGGGAACTAGAGTCCATCTTCACCCATCTTGAAGGTTTGTGGCAAATTGCAGTTGTCTTGTGATTAGAAACTAAGAAATGAAACTAACATGTCCACCCAGCAGTTTAAGGCTTATCTTTTGCCCCTTGGTGCAGCCTGTGCCATTTCCAGTAATTTTGGAGCAGACTGCTGGAACAAGCCAAAGGTTCTTCCAGAGTAGCATCCAGCTTCAAGCAACAGACTTCTCTAGGATGTTCACACAGAGACTGTGAAAGACCTCCAAATGGTGCTGCCCCCTTCCAGTTCCCAGCATGATGGCTATACACGATGGCTATTATCCAGGCTAAGTTCTTGGGGTGGTTGTGTGATACCACAGCCAGTCCCGCTTAGCTTCTGGAGACTGGTGGGCCCATATGTCTTCAAGACAACATCCTGGGATCTTCATACACACCACAATCCATATTCTCCTCTTTCTTTTAACACTGCAGTGTTAAAAGTGAGCTGAATTTGAAAACTGGGTTGAAGGTGGCACAAGGCACTTTCTTGTTTTATGTCAACAACAAGAAGTTAAAGAGCAAAGGTCGCCTTGTATGGACAGCCAACAGGCATTGACTTTCCAGTTATTCACGATCCTCTTCTCAGGAAAGATGGACAATGGCAAGAGACAGAGAACCTCTTCCCTTTTCCTTCTTAACTTAGGTGGGGTTCTTAGGTATCATTAGGTGGCCAAACACCTAAACTAGACTCATGAATAGTCCACAGTTAGTAGTAGACTGGTTAAGAACCATGTAAGCTCTGTTTTCACATATGGCATAGAAGTAACAAAGTCTTTTGTAATATGACCAGCCTGAAAATAGAGGGCATAGATCTTTGGCAGAGTAGGAAAGAAAGAAAAAAAGACGGATTAAGCAGCCAGATTCTTCTCACTTCATAGGCCTTCCCAACCTCTGTGCAAAGAGTTCTGAAGTGCCTCAGGCCTCAGGCCCATAGCCCAGTAGACAATTGTGTCGAAGCTGGTTTGGTGAAGTCTCTAAGCTGACCTGACTGGCTTAGTGAGTCCTCAAGCTGTTCTGGTTAGTTTGGCGAAGTCCTTGAGCCAGCCTAGCTGGTTTGGTGAGATCTTTAAGCTGGCCTTAAGCCGGCCTTCAAGCTGACCAGGTGAGGTCTGATTTAATACAAAACCAAACCTGCCAAAAATAGTTTGTATACACTGCTAGCTGAGGTTGAACCCTTTCACTCACTGTTATGAAATAACTGGGCACCATAGGTTTTTAAAATGGTGTCTGAGCCACAATTTCAAATATGGCGCTGTGGTTGAAAACGCCAACGCACCATCATGCAAAGTAGCTAATGGTACGTCACAGCAAGCTGACGTGAACCATATAATCCAGGTGCTGCACTTCAACATTCTCCTTGGTATGGTCACCCCTCATTATAGGAGCACAATCCATTTTGTGGAAAACTGTTTGAAAAGTGGAAACCCGTGTGGCAAGTTCTAAAACTTGTATAGCAAGTTGCCACAGGCATGGCTCATACTGTAGCCTTGTTCCAGCAAAATATGTTTGCTTAGAACAACAAAAAAAAGGTAGCTTAAACAAAACAAAACAATTCCTTAGAGGTTAAACCTACTAAAGCCATTGTTTGCATGAGTGATTACTGCATTGTGGCTAAAGAAACTGCACCTGGTGGATAAATGCTTTGACTTTATATATGGTGACTGCAGCTAGACTGTTATATGCCCAGAAATGGAAGAAGAGATACCTACAGAAGAAGAATGGTTAATTGATGGAACTGGCCAAAATGGACAAACTGACAAATGTACTAAAAGATAAAACAATGGACAAGTTTTTGAAAGACTGGAGCCCTTCTGTTGACTATCTTCAAGAATTGGAGGTAATGACGGAGGGTTTTGGCTAAAAATTAAAGAGCAAGCTGAAAAAGAACAAGAGACATTATGGGGAGCAAAGAATAAAATGATAACAAGAAGTAAACATTAAAGCAATATAGTAGTTTGATATGGGGAAATTATATTCTTTGAAGTTGTTTGAAAATGCTTTGAATAAATAAAATATATATATTTTTAAAAGAAACTGCACCTGGTGGGAAGAATTTAAGCAACATCACAGAACAATGCCATGTAAGATGCTGGTAAGTTGGAGAATTTAAGCAACCCAGCCAGATGCTACACATTCTGTGATTTTCTAGCTGCAGTTCTTGGGCTCATGGAAACCAACAGATGCCTGGCACCAGTGGAAATGCTACCTTGAAAGACATCTTGCATGCTTGCTACTACAACTTCAGACACAGAACAGTAGACAAGTTTGAGTTCCTCTCAATTCATAGACAGCTATAATGATCCAGGCCCAGTGAGAGATCCATGTGAACACAGTGTGAGAAATAAGATAAAGTTTTTCTTTTTAATAATAAATTAAGTGACTAACAGCCTTTTTGCTTCTGTAACATGCTTGCATATAGAGAAAAGTAATAGAGCTAAGATGGAAGAAGAGTGGGCCTCTATCCCCTGTTCTCTTCTCTAGCAGCTGGTCAGATAAGAAGGATGAGGGAGTCTTCTCGAAGACCATCTATAAAAATAGTTTTAGTAATTAGTTAAAGTCGACACCTAAATGTTGGCTGAACTTGGTGTACAGGAATATTGGCACACGAGATGGAGGAAATCTTGGCATCCGAGATGAACCAAGGAAGATGGTGGCGTCTCTCTGCTTGCTATAGAGATAAAAGAAGACCCGCTTACGTGGGCCAACTCAGGCAGCTGTAGAAGCTTCAAAAGATGAAATTGATATTTAGCCAAGTAGGTGACCAGAGTATGAACTATGGAAGGGAACTTTTGGTAGATCAAGCTATAAAAGATCCTGAATTTCTGTGTAGAGTTGAGTTGGCTCTAGAGAGCCAGCTCCCTCCATCCTCACTGCAATGACAAAGGAGTATTAAGGGGAAATATGTTCCTACATTTGCAAATGTTGTAATTTCTTGCTTTTCTTAATACAACTATATTTATTAATATCATCAGTCTGATTGAAACTGAGTGATATTTTTCTAACAATAGGGACAATCCATGCTCCACACCACATCTCATAATCTCCTGACATACTCATGGCTTCCATGACACATTTGCTTCAATAAATAAGAACATGCGGAAAGCATTTCCTGCGAGAGAGTTTGAAAGCTAACGCTATGAGGAAAAGCTAACTTTACCTCATTTCCCAAGTATGCACTTCACAAGCAATTGTGTTAATCAGTCTGGCCTACTCAAAACTTTCCTTGAGTACCCAGTAGAAAGCAGACTGTGGCTGGGTTCCGTTATAGCAAAAGGGGAGCCTCAGAGAGACGGGGGTGGCCCTTATGTTCCTAGTCCTTCTCTAATCCACCTTTTCTAGCACAAAATGTTCATGAGGGAGAAAAGGGCCAGGCTGGTGTGTGAACAATTCCTGTTCAAAGCTCTCTCTAACCCACCACAGAAGCACCCTAGAGGCACTTTTTTTTGCAGTATCTGATCGCAACCTTAGCATAAACAAAGAGTATCCAAAGTTCAGTTATGCATGAACAATGAAAATATTATCTCCTGATCCTTGTCAAACAGAAAACACGGGCACAAGCAAGTTTTGTTTCTGTGGCTCTTCTTACCATGTACAATAGAAACGGCCAGCTGACTAAGTGTTTGGTGATGTTCTCGCCCGTCATGGTCTCGTGACTGTTAGGCCCAAAGGTTATCAGCAGGTATGTCCCCACAACAGCCAAGCCACAGCCTACGAAAGACAAAACGTAGCGTCCTTTGGCGGAAGGACAGGAGAAATTATGTTAACAGATTAGTTTACAGTTGGACTCACAAGTGTGGGCAGCCTCACAAGGGAACATGCAAGGAAATACATGTATGGGAATAGTTATTGGTTAGTTTCTCATGAACAGGAATCATAGAAGGTCCCTAGAACCTCACTGGCAGAAGATGGTGCCCAAACACTGCCAGGCCACTGTCAAGAAAACCACATAAATGTGCCAGTTTAGTCACTGGTACTCAAGTGTGACTCTAAGGCCTCTTTACTCCTTATGAGTGCAATAGAAAAGCTGCAGTGTTGTGAAACAGTATCCGTGCCTTTTCTGATTCCTTCTGTTTTTGTATGTTTGTCACACTTAATTGTTTTGGATCTAGCAAAGGGATGCCAATTCACACTCGGCCTTTGGCAAAGGAAGTAACTGCTTCTCCCCAATTTCACAATGGTTCTTGATTTGAGTGTTTTTACTATTTTACTATAGCTTTCGGAATAGGGTGGGATCAGTCAATCAAATACTGAAGTCAATTTTGGGTATCATTGAGTTGTGGCCAAGTCCTAGTTGACTGCATGTGTGCCCCCATGGACAGCTCTATGCAGTTTTCTTGGCAGAGATACAGAAGTGGTTTCCCATTGTCTACTTCCAGGAAGAATCTGGGGAGGAAACCAGTGACCCTTTGCTTTCAAGGCAGTTTGCTTTACCACTGGGCTACATCCACTCTCAAATACTGCAGAACAGTATTGTATGTTCCCCAATTGCCTCTTCCACTCCCTGAAAGACCAACCCACCTTATTTAATCAGTGAATGTGCCACACTGCGTTGAACTCCTGGCACAGCCCCCATAGGGAGCCATGCTAAGCTTCCAAGCACTCCAAGATTAAAATTAATTTCTTGCATCCTTCATACATCCAAATTCCTCAAAGAAGTCATTAACACAGGTTATCGCTCTATGGGAAGTGGTCATATGAACCTAAGAGGAGCCCTGCAGGATCAGGCCATAGCCCATCTAGTCCAGCATCCTGTCTCACACAGTGCCCCACCAATGCCTGTGGGTGTCTCAAGCAGACTCAAAGGCAGATGGCCTCAAGGGCATCCTGTTTGTCCACCCAGCCTGAAAGATGTACTTAGGCATCCACTCTAGTAGCCATTGATTCATCTGTCATCCATAAATTTGTCTAGCCCTTCCTTAAAGCCATCTAGGCTGGTTGCTGTCACCACCTCTTCCAGCAGCAAATTCCATAGACCGATGACCCTCTGGGTGAAGAACTAAGATTATAAGGACCCTCACTGCTGAGTTCTCTACCTGCAATCTACTTTTCTTGCTCCCTTGAACACTAACTCTGTCGGCTCTCCCAGCCCAAGTCCCCAGAAGCAAACAAGCAACTGTACGTGTCCTGGTCTATCAACGTGCTGCAGAAATACTACCCTGTACAGCCAAATGAAGCAGCAACGTTCACAGAATTAAGCTCAGCAACTCCAAAATAATGAAACACTAAACTGCCCTTGGAAGATCATTCCTAACAAATTAGCAGGTGAGAAACAGACAGGAAAAAACAATTTGCAAGAACAGCAGGTACTTCCAGGACTGAAGACTAGTGACCAGCTTTTGCCAACTTGTACAATATGTGCAGGACACACCGTGGAAGCAAAGGATGAGAGGAAAAGTGAACACCACGATCAATACATAAAGCTAAACAAGGTAGTTAACAAAATGCATGCAGAACTTACTCAAGAACTCTTTGGGCTTCCATTTTTCCTTAATGAATATTATTCCGATTATTGCACTAGCTGAGCAAAAAGAAACAAGGGAGAGAATATTGTTCATCTCAGGTAGAAAACCTAATCTATTTACACAGCCTCCCCTTTACAGTGGGAAACTTGCAAATTTGGTACACGCCCAAAGTCTGTATTATCTGCTAATGTTTAATCTTCATCTAGACAGTGCTTATTTGGATAATCTGTAATGAAGGACGGATAATCTGGAGTAAAAAGTATCTGGATGTGGTCTACTCCAGATCATCCAAATAATGTAGATTAAGTAAGAGCTGTCTGGATGAAGATTTACATTTCTTTTCTGCCCCATGCCAAATATATTGTGAGGGATACACCCATCCACAGTGAAGGTTACATATATATGTAAACATTTTTTAATAATACAGAAATACCATTAAAAAACCAAGCAGACATTGAAATACAATATCAGCATCAAAGCCTCTGAAATATCATGGGAAAACAGGCATCTCAGGGAGCGGGGGGGGGGGGGG
>MTQE01001424.1:8380866-8393747 GCA_014337955.1 Aspidoscelis marmoratus
TTAAGATCCAACAATGAGGCCCTCCTGGTTGTCCCTCCACCTTCAGTAGTGACGTTGGTGGGCACCCGGGAGAGAGCTTTTTCAGCAGTGGCCCCGAGACTGTGGAATGGCCTCCCCCTCGAGGAGGGCCGTAAAGACATACCTGTTTGCCTCCGCCTTTGGCTGAGGTTTTATTCTCCCTCCCTAGTTACACTGACATCACTATTAATGCACTATGGAGTGCACAGTTTTAAATTTGTTGAATTTTTAAGGTGTTTTCAAACGTGTATTTTGTTTTAATCTGTATTTCATTTTAATCTGTATCTGTTTTAATTTGTATCCTGTTTTAATCTGTTTTAATCTGTTGTTACCCGCCCAGAGACCTTTGGGGATGGGGTGGGATAGAAATGTAAATAAATAAATAAATAAATAAATAAATAAATAAATCTTCTATTCCACATCTACCAGGCACCTGTTGTTAGGTAATTCCTCTGTGTCTTGCAAGGCACTTTAAGGAAAACACAGCTCCAGCATGTATGCAGCCGGATTGGATATTATCTGGGCGCTAACTCTTTCCACACTGCTTTTTTGTAAGGGCCTAATTTCTAATAATGTGCTCTCTCCCCTCCCCCCCCCTCCTCTCTTCATCCACAGAATAGCATTGATATGCCATGTACTGATCAAGTGAGCTCTAGGCCTCTGGCCACAATGCAGCTGGGAGCCCTTTTGCTGGCTTAGTTCCGAACGAAAATTTTTACAGCCCTGTAAAAATGGCCTTTTCAGGAAACGTCTCCAAAGGTAAAACTGAACTGCAGTAGCAGTTGATCGCCCTTGCGCAAAAGCAAGTTTCCATCCATTCATCCCACTTCCGGGTTGGGCTTGGTCCACCTTTGCTTTTCCTTACGATCTGAAGCCTTAAGGCTCTCAGGTAAATAAATCACAGGTGGATGATGCCTTCCCCACAAGGTCGGTACCTACCCACCAAAGCACAAGAAGAATGAACAGGGTCACCTGCGCACAGGTATCCCAGAAAATATATTTTTTCAAACCCATTCATTCCCCAGCCCGATCTCAGAGAATCTCTTCCTGCAAACCCCCAAATACTCACTCGCTTTTTGCCTCCTGCTTTTCCAAGCCACTGCCCGCGTTACTTCTCCTTCGCCATCCAAAAGCAGCAATGCGCGAAGAGGCACTGCTTAAAACACGCCGGGAATGTTGTTTCTCCAGCTGGAAGATTTTTTTGCAACACACACACACACACACACGCAAGGAGGGGCTTTGATCTTCCAAAACAAGCTTTCGATTGGAGGCCAACGCTGCCAATCCACACCCCAGAAACTTGGCTGGGCAGATGGTTGGCTGGCCCAGACAAGGACAAAAGAGATCAAAGTCAGGCAGGAGCCGCTGCTGCTGCGCACAACCTCTTTGCGCGTACCGGGTAGGAGTAGGTTTGCTTCAAGGCAGGTCTAGAGACACCTAGTGGCTATAGGCAGGAAGTGGAGAAGGTATGTTCCCTCTTGGAGGTTATTATTGTACTCTAGGTGTTAATATTTTGGGAAGTCTTTCACTTGCGTAATTGCTGTAGAAGGCAGTGGGATGAAACCAAAGTGTAATAAAAGTTGGAATGATTGAGAAACACAGAATCAGTCCAATTAACTATCAGGATGGCTAGACATCATCATCATCATCATCATCATCATTCAATTTTCAATAAAAATATTCACGTTCAATAAAAATATTCACATTCAATATTCAATAATATTATTATTCAAATATTCACATTTCTCACATTCCATTTGCTAATAGCAAGTCATCATAATGGGATTCTCTGACCCAGAATATTTTGACACTTTTGTAGATTTTTTTTTCCCCCCAGTGATCCTAGAGGACTAAGCTCTGGCTGCCCAACAAGAGTTCCTGAGTCCTCTTTCCAGGGACTCCAGCACCTGATGTGGCCCTATTTTGCCCAGGCAAAGACAAATTCAGAATGGATTATTTATTTAGTTGTCTGGAAGTGGAAAGAGAAAGCATATCCCCATTTAACCAAAGGCGCTGCTTCGCTGTCTTCCTAAACAGAGAGACTACTCCATAGTCTAGGGCAGTGATGGCCAACCTATGGCACGTGTGTCACAGGTGACACGCCAAGCCCTTTTGGGTAACACACATGGTCACCCTGGCACATGGGCATGTATTGCTTGGTTGTTCTTGAAGTGTACAAAATACCAACTTTCAATTGAAGATTTAGCAAAGGAAATTCAGCAACAAAAGTCACTAATGTAAAGAATTGTTTGTTTTTGCTTTTAATAAAATACATATATCAAAAATATAACTTTTTCACTAGAGCTAAAATATCACAAAATTATGATGGCCTAGGGGCCATCACTGAGAAGGCAACAGTGCGTGGAAAAGGGGGGCAGGTCTCCGAGTGGTGCTGAAGGCAGCTGACAAGCAACAAATAAAACAATAAAAATGAAAAAAAATGAAAGGGCAGTTATTAGTGGGTGGCTGCAGGTCAGTGGTAGAGCAAACTGCTTGGGAAGTAGAGGACCCCCAGCCTCTCCCCAGAAGTAGACAATGGCAAACCACTTCTGTATCCCTACCAAGAAAACTTCACAGAGGTCAGACACAAGCTGCATCCTGTAGTCTTCACAAGCATGCATTTTTGGGTCATAATTCAGAATAAAGTCCAGTACAGAAAGGTTCATGCCTTCACCTACATCTTTATTATTATAATTTCCTCCTTCTGCTTTTCTCTGTCCAGTGCTTGTTTTCCTAGGGACCGCACAGTGTCAAAGGTCATAGGTCATATCACATTTTTGCACGCTCCCTAGACTGCATGAATTGAGGGAAGTCTTGTTTTACTGACTGTATAAGAGTATTACCCGGCTGGATATTGCTTGTCTAATGGCAACACAATTGAGATGCCAGTAGGCAGTCTGTACAGGGGTGATTATAGCAACCAGCATTCTTGGAGTGCTATTATATCTCCCCCTGGTGGTTGTTAGAACTGGGTTTCTCTGCTCATAATTCCAGAGCCAGGATAATCAGTGGATAGGGGGGTCTGACTGTATAACATATGCACTAAACACACACACACACACACACACACACACACACATCAGGCTGTGTCCACACTTACGTTTTAACCCAGTTTCTGTCCACTTTCAGATTGAGACAACTCATCAGCAAAGTATCAAGCTGTTTTCTTTCAGCATTATTTAACTTGGAAAAGCCACCTTTGGATTAAATAATGAGGAAAGAAAATAAGTAGTCACTTTTCTGATATGTGGATCAGTCCAAACTCTGATAGTGGAGTGGACCTGGATTAAAACTTAAGTGTGGATGCAACAAGGGTGTCAGTTTCGTCAATCCCATCTAAACAACTTAAGGTTTCAAACTGTAGCATGGTGCAACAAATGACCCACCAAGACTCAGAAAAGTGGATGGGGCTTAGAGATCCTTTCTCTTTCTGCTCCCTTCTTTGCAATGAGAGAGATAGCCAAAATGAACAACATAGTAATTGTCTGAGCAACAGAGTTCATAATGACCAGATGCCACACATGTGGTAGGCACAACCAAGAGGACAGCTCTATTCAAAAGGTAAATTATGAATCTATTTTGGGAAAACCTGCAATCAGAGTTGGGTTTTTCCAAAATAAACTGTAATGGATTTTTGCCTCCACATAGCTTTGTTTTGGGTGGGGTAGCGCTCTCTCTCTCTCTATGCTTCATCTGGATGGGCCAAAATCATGCACAAGGCTCCAGTTAATTTTAACTAAACAACTGTATTCTAGAACAGAATTAGGACCGCACAGTCTGAGTTTGCGTTCACACCTAAGTTTTTAATCCATTTCCAGTCCACTTTCAGAGTAAGGCCACCCATCAGCAAGTGACAGCCTAAAAGTGGATTTTCTGAGTGAGATAATGCTGAAAGAAAAACACCTTTCCATTTTGCTGATGGGGTTCTCTCCCTCTGAAAGTGGACTGAAGATGAATTATAACTTAGGTGTGTGTGGATGCCACCGGCCTCAAAAAGACGGAACGCAGACATGCACTGTATCTTTAAGGAAGTGAGGCCAGGTCGAAGAACCGGTTTATGTGGGATCCTCTGGAGCGGGAAGCCAGATGGTGGAGCCTAGGGGATAGGATCGCTTCTGACGCGCTCCATGATTAGGAACCCCCCAGGGAAGGGAAGTTATTGAGTGAGAGGCTGTATTAGCCAACCGCTACCCCTAAAGGGAAAGAGCCCAAGAAAGTTCGCCTTGGCGAAAACACGGCTTTCTGGAGTGAAGGCGGATTTATCCCCCTGCGTGACAAGAGGTTCGCCCAATCAGAAGCCTAGATAGGAGTTACCTGTTGCAACCTGGAGGCGCGCCTGCCGTTGCATCCGTGATTTCCCTGGCACGGAAACATCTTGCTAGACAAGGAGTGTCCCAAAAAAAGAACAAACAAACAAACTAAAGGGATCGGGCTAGGGATCGAGTTATGGAGCCGATTTCCACCTGGAATCCTCAAATGGTGGTGGCCTGGATGCGAGGTGAGAGGCAGGCGAGTCTGGACAGGTGTGTGTGTGTATGTGTGTAACAGTCCAGCCTCAGCCAGACAGGTGTGTACCTTGAGGAGGGCTTCTCCCCCCTCCCTCCGTGACGGTGGGCTTCGGTGGTTCCAACCCAAAGCTTTGGTGGGAACTTAGAGGCATTATCGGGGTTCAAACGGGACGTGTCTCAGGATTCACGGAAGCGAAAGAGACCCAGATTCCCAGATTTCCTTTAAAAAAAAAATCAGCCCACAGAAATTAGGCTTGGCTGGGCAGGGTTTGCCCATCTTCCGTCCCTGAGATGGAATGGAATGGAGGAGAAACCGTTTACAATATGGGGGAAATCGTGAACAAATTCTTAGGCTTGATTCACACTGATAGTAGAGCAACTGGTTGAGAATTGGGGGCAGCCATCCTACAAATCTCTTCTTCTTCCTTCTTCTTGCATTTGGCCTCTAGCCACCCTCCAGAGCCCTTTTAATTTGCAAGTCTGCATGAAAAGCCTTGGGTGTTGGAGCTGAGAGATAATAAGGGGCCGGCAAGGTGAACGGTGAGGGCAGTTTTCAGAATTTCCTTTGATGTGCTTCAGTCAGAGTTTATAATGCTCCTGCAATCTGGCTTTGGGGAAAGAAACTGAAGTTGCTAAGGTATGTAGGGCAGGTTGACGCTTGACGCTCCCCTAGCAGGTTTTGTGAGCCTGGTTTAAAGTTTTATTACTCTTCTGCCTTTTGTCTACTTGGAAATGACTTTGGCAATGTAAAAAGTGAGATATTCTGTCTTATTTTCACCTGGGCTGTGGTCACACTGAGGGTTTAATCCAGCTCCAGGCCACTTTCAGAGTGAAGGAACACGTCAGCAAAGCGAGGAGCTGTTTTCTTTTGGTGTTAAATAACTCAGAAAATTCACCTTTGAGATAGATTATGTGGAAAGAAAATTACTGGCCACTTTGTTGATGTGTTCTCTCGCTCTGAAGGTGGACTGAAGTTGGATTAAACCTTAGGTGTGACCACAGACTGGTCGCTATTCCAAACACACAGAGAAACAAGGTTGTCAGAACATGATTGTTTTAGATTTGCTGAATTTTTAGAGTGCTTTTTATGTACTGTCTTTAACCTGTTGTTTTAACGGTTGTTACCCGCTCAGAGACCTTTGGGTATGGGGCAAGATAGCAAGGGAAAGAAAGACATTAAATTTGATAGAAATTAGGTTTTCCTTCTGTCTTTATGGCAGGTATTTTGTGTATGGCATGTATGTATGTATATTTCTCCTGTCTGAAATATGTGTTGCAAAGGCAGGCTCAGCCAGGAAAGTGGCGATGGGGTAACAGCTCACAATTCAAGCATGTGGCAAACCTCAACCCTGTCCTCCTGAATCCGTTGCTGGAAGAAGTTAAATTCAGATTCTGCTTGTGGGCCAGAAGTGCTTGGTTGTCCGTGGCTTCAAAATATAAGAGAGCACTTAATGGCTTGTTAATGTTTTTGTTTGTTTTCAACAGCAGCCCTCCAGATGTGCCTAAACCACAACTCCCAGAATTCCCTGCCAACTGGCACAGACAGCTGGGAGTTGTAATTCAGGAACATCTGGAAAGCTTCTGCTGCAAACCACTAATGTGTATCAATGGCTACTAGAATGGATGTTTAGATTTTGCCTCCTGATGGAGAGGAGAGGCCTGTGGGCTCCTAAGTGAGGCAGGATGCTGGACTAGATAGACTGTGGCCTGATCCAGTAGGGTTCGCCTTATGTTATTATCTAGAATGGATGCCTAGTTCCTGCCTCCAGGTTGGAGAGACAGGTACAGTCGGACCTCTGTATCCACTGGGGTAACCATGGGGTGAATCCCCACAGCAAGCTTATTTCACTTTCCCTAAACCGAAATAATAGAACCGGATGCAAACGCGAATTTGCCTGTTCCCATTACTTTTAACTTAATCGTGTTGGATCCGGATTCTGAGGATCGTACGTGGGGTACGTGACTCAAGGGGGGACTCAAGTGGCTACTTTTTAAAAGCTGCTTTTCGGGCTGCCCTGCCCTCTTCCTCCTGGCATGGATGCGCCACCCATAAGGGACCCCTTCACCGAGCCTGGCTGGGTGGCTGCCGCTTCCATGGATGGAGGGAAAATAGTAGCAGGCAGCCAGCGATTCTTTCCCCTCCTTTCCCCATTGCTCAGGGCACACAGCAGCAGTGGCAACTAAAGCCCCTTTGCTTTAAACATTCACATTCAGCTGCTTTCCTTCCTTTCCCTTACTAAAAGTCAGAACTTTTAGAATTGTGCAAAATTGCAACATTGTTATCAGGTTGAAGTGGTTCCATCACTACAGTTTAGCACTGCTGTTAAGGGTGGATTTTTAACACTGAAATCACTGTCTTTGGGAGAGGGAAACCCTAAACATGAATTCTCAACCCTTAAAATGGTACTGTCCACACAGTAAAAAATGTAAAACGTTTCAAGTGCACGATCCAGAGTGAGACCTGTTGAAATCAGGACTGAGATTCACCATGCTTTGCGGTGGTTTAACACAGGGAAAGCGTGTTAAGCCAAACTGCCGTGCGGACTCTGAGGACTGAAAACGTTTTGAATCCGAGATAAGGTTGCCGTGAAGACACGGCTTGTTAACCACAGTTATCAGATCAGCCCCTACCCCACCCTCCATGGGCATCATAAGGGGACAGCACCCAGAACCAGAAGGCCTATTTGGGCCTCTGTAGAGTGCTGGAATAGCCTTGTGATGCCACCAGAACCTGTCCCAAAATGTAAGGGCACGAGGCATCTGGTGGCGTCGCATGCCTATTCCAACGCTCTCTGGAGGCCACAATAGTCCTTCCGGAGGCCAGAAAAGCACTTCTGGTTCTGGGATTGCATGACCCAAGTCCACGATTTCAGGTAACCATGGTAGGAGCCGGAACGTATCCCCAGAAGATAGGAGGGTTTGACTGTAGTTCATGCCACAAATTCTGGGCCGGTTTCAGGGAAGGCAGGGAATCATTCTCTCTCTCTCCTACCTTCAGGGTTGGATCCTGTGTTACAAGACTATCCATTTGAAATGTGGGGGCTGACTGGGAAAGGGTTGCTCCGTCTGTCCTATCGAGACCTGGAGGACCTGGGCGTGAGCCGTGTTGGCCACCAGGAGCTGATTTTAGAAGCTGTGGAGCAACTCTGTGTGTTGGTGAGGACATTATGTTTCACTTGTTCTTATACTCGTCTATTCCTCTCTACTAACAAAGCTCAAAGCAGCTGTCATCGTTCCTCTCCTCCTACTTTTCCTGTTCACAATAACCCTTTGAGGTAGGCTAAGGTAAAGATTGGTGCCTGAACCAAAATCACCCATGGAGCGTTGTTGCTTCTAGCCTCCTGGATCCAAATCTGACCCTATAATGCTACATACAGGCATTACTAAATGCCCCAGTTGGATATGACCATTGACTTATCTAGTCCAGCAGCCTATTCTAGCAGTGGCCAGTTAGTTGCATATGGAAGCCCATGAGCAGGATTGCACACAACTAGCCTTGTTCCTTAGTCTCCCAACAGCTGATTTTAGGCCTTTTCTGCACTTACCATGAGCTAATCCAGATCAGTGGGTCTGGAATAACAGGACCCACTGATCCGGATCACGTGTAGGCATGGGTCTCATCCGTACTTTATCCCCCCTGATGGAGCCCACTATAATTCTAGTTCACAAGTGTGTGCCATCTGAATGCCTCCCATGATCCAGAACAAGGCCCTTGGTCCACATGTAGACCAGATTAACTGGGTCTACCATAGATCTGGATTAAGGGCTTCTAAATCTATCTCTGTCTCTGTCTCGTGCGGATGGAGCCAGACTAATGGAGGTGGGCAGAGCTTCCTTGATCCACATTCACGTCCAAACTGAAGGCTTGTGATCTGGATTAAGAGACTCCTTGATCCATATCTAAAGGGAGTACAGAAAGTGTCTTGTGTTATCAGAGGTCCTTATGCAGTCATCAGTAAATGCAGATAGCCTTATCCTTTCTGATTCAATCCAGACTTTCTTTTGAAACGATGCAATATCTCACTGCTCCTTGTAGTATGTTGCATGCCATTTTGTGGTTGTGAATTCTGTGGTTTAACTATGTGTTCTGGGTACTGGGAAGGAAGAGCTCCTTTTCTCTATCCTGAAATTAGCTATACTGGGTGATCCCTGGGTCTAATAACTCTGGAAAAAAGATTTTTCCCTTATCCACTTGGTTCACACTGTGCTTAATTTTATGTTACCTCCTTGCTGAACTAATAAAGGCCCATATGTTTCAACCTGTACTCAGAGTATTCCTCCAGGTCCTTGATCAATTTAGTTGCCCTCTTCTGAACTTTTCCTGACTCCATCAGAGTCTGCACAGTTGGGCGGCCACCAGGCAGCAAGAGACAAAGTGGGATATAAGCAAGATCCCACTGTTCCTTCTTGCAGTGTGCTTTGAGATGCACGATCCCAGATTACCTGCAGATCTGGCAAGCAGCATATGGGATCAGCCCACTGGGGGCTTCTGCCTGTCAACACCAACCAGCTGTTCAAGCATTGTCTGGCTTCCAGAAGTCCCCAGTGGTCTTGCCACAACATGCAGGTAAGTGGGCTATGATGGGGTACCCACTCTCATGGCTGACTTTCCCATAATAGTGTTACTGGACACTGCACCAGGAATGCCATGGGTAGGTTATCTCGTATCCGGAAGCACTTGGGCAGATCAGACAAGGGGAAGGATTTCTTCACCCAAAGGGTCATCAGTCTATGGAATTTGTTGCCAAAAGAGGTGGTAACAGCAACCAGCCTAGAAAGGGTCAGACAAATTCATAGAGGACATGTGTATTAATGGCTACCAGAATGGTTGCCTGGGTACGTCTTCCAGACTTGGGGGGGACAGGCAGAATGCCTCCAAAGGCCATTTGCTGGGATGCCCATGGACAATTGGTGGTCCACTGTGTGGGACAGGATGCTGGATTATATGGGTTGTGGCTTGATCCAGCAGGGCTCCTCTTATGGTCTTGTACTGGGCTACAGAAGCCTACGGGAGCTTTTCACAGTGGTCTCAGATTTCGCAAAGATGTGGTGGGTTTTGAGAGTCTTTGACCGAGGTGGTGTGGACCATTTCCCTCTCCCTAGAACTATGACCTCACAACGCTGAACCTGCGGACTCTAACGGAGAAGCTGCAGGGCTTTGTCCAGACCATCCAGGCTTTCATCCTCAGCCACCGGAAAGTGAGCAGCTACAATGGAGATGCTGTTGAGGAACCGTCTTCAGAGCTCCTGACCTGCATTGTTGAGCTGATTGGGGCTGCGAAAAGCCTTTTTTTATGGCTGAACAGGTATTTATGGAAACAGCATTGAGACTGTTTCACTGTTTATAGGGCTAAAGAACAACAACTTTGGATAAGGTGGAGGAATCAAAGCAAGATCGGTTGGGAAATGGTGGTTGAGATGATACCTGGGAGTAGGGTTGTGCGTGAATACTTGAAAGATTCAAAATTCGATCCAATTTGGACATTTGAATTTGAATTGAATGCCTACAGTATACATTTGAATTTAACATTCAAATGAATTTTTGAATCTTTTGAATCTTTTGTATGAATTATTCGGACATTCATATGTGTATGGATATGTACCCATTACATACGTATCTGTATGCATCTTATTTATATCCGTACACATTTTTACAGATATGTACGGGATGAAAACGGGATGCATACAGGATAAAAACGGGATGCGTATGAATGCATACGGACGCGTATGGACACATACGAATGTTGTCGACATTTGTCTCTTCAAATTCGAATTGAATATTTGTACAAATAGATATGAATGTATTCAATTCAAATCATATGTGAATACGTTTGAATTTTAAACATTCGAATCTATTAAAACCTTTGGATATTCAACTTGAATTGACTCGAATCCCGAAAACTGCCTTGGTGCACACCCTACTTGGGTGCTGTAGAGCTGAAGAGGAACAGCTAAAAAAAAAAATGTAAGAACTATGGAAAATAAAGGTAAAGCTTCATCCAGACATCAGTTACTTATCCTGCTATATTTGGATATTATTCTGGAATATCCAAATATAAAAAAACAAATTCTGGATACAGCTCAAGAATTGTTCCTGGCCTTCTAGTAGAGGTGGCTAAGAACAGTGGCTAGAACTCATGGCTGCGGTCACACCTAAGGTTTAATCCACTTTCAGAGTGAAAGAACACATCGGCAAAGTGAGCATTACTTTTCTTTCCACGTTATCTATCCCAAAGGGGAATTTTTCTGAGTTATTTAACACTGAAAGAAAACAGATTGTCCCTCTGCTGAGGTATTCTCTTGCTCTGAAAGTGGACTGAAGCTGGATTAAACCTTAAGTGTGACCACAGCCCTGGAATCCCTTGGCTGGAATCCCTGCTCTGGTATAGGAGCTCATTGGGTCTTCTCCGCTAAGGGTAAAATAGCTTCACTGGCTGCATCCGGATACTGGTTTCTTATTCTGCTAAATTTAGATATTCCAGAGTAAAGCATGGATCTTCTGGTATGTCCATGCTGCATTCTGGAATATCCAAATATAGTGGAACAAGTAAGCAATATCTGGATTTCAGGCTCTCTACAATATCACAGTTTGCCTCAAGGTTCTGGTATAGTTGTGGGGGTGGATGGGTGGTAAAAGCCCTTTGAGGGAGGAAATTATGTGAAACAACCAGAATTCCTGGCCTCGAGCAATGCTGTAGGAGGAAGATCTTTACAGGACAGAGGTTTCAAGAAGGTTTTAGTATATATATAAAAATAGACATGTCTGTGTATCTTGGAATGAATTTTCTTCCATTGTATTCTCTACCAAAGTGAAGATCAGGGGTTTCCTATTTGCTCCCAAGCCCAGTTCAAGGTGTTGACATTTTAACGTACAAAGCCCTAAACAGCTGGGGCCCTGGGTATCTGGAGGAGCCTCTTCTCCCATGTGCCAACATCTGAAGAAGAGGGATCTTGTAGTTCCTTCTTACAGAGGTACAAGGCACAGGGACATGCAAGAGGGCCTTTTCTGTGGTGGCCCCTAGGCTCTGGAACAGCCTTCCTCTTGAGGTTCATCAGGCGCCTACACTGTATAGTTCTCAGAGCCTAATGAACATGTATCTTTTCACCCAGGCTTTTGCCATTTAAAAAGCTTCCTCAGGGTGCTGTCCGGTTAGGGAGGGAAGGTGGGAAGGAGGGGGGGGAGGAAGGGGGTTACCTTTTTAATTATGTTTTAATATTTGATATGTTTTATTCTTATTGTATCCCACCCTGGGATCATTTGGTGAAGGGCGGGATATAAATTCCTTAAATATATATATTTTGCCTACTATTTATTTATTTGCATTTGTATGCCACCTTATACCTGAAGGTCTCGGGGTGGGTAACAACATTTAAAACCAGCAGCTGTGTGGAAGATGGTGAAGCAGCCAACTTAGTGGGTTTATTCTTGCAGGTATCTCTTCTCCCACCTGAATGATTATTCAGCCAGCCGAGATATCATCTGGTTGTGTCGAGACTTGGCAGAGGCTGTTCAGAAGGTGAGTTTTCAGGTCATTGCTCAGAAACAATGCCTGTAAAGTGGGAACAGCCACAACGCCGTCCCCTTCTGGGATTTGATATTCTGTGGCATCTGATGGGGACGGCAGAATCGAGGAAGAAAAAACGAGGTTTCTGGCCATATGGGGGAATTCTCTGGGAAATAGACAGATCATCCGGTACAGTTTCTCTTTCCTTGCTATCCCTTTTATGTGTCAGGTAAGAGGAAATGCCTGCGAAAGCTCAGATATGGGACCTTCCGTTGCTGAGCATGGGGAAGCCGCAAAACCATGATTTTTTGAGTGTATATACCCATGATGACATCGGAAGGCATTAGGGATGTGAATGAATGTTCTAAAAATTTGAAATTCGATTGGATTCAATCGAATCTGAGCATTCAAACTCAAACAGAACATCTGCACATTCAAATTTAAAAATTCAAATTAATTTCGAATGTTCTGAAACATTGAATGTTCAGATATGTATGTATGACATCAGCATTTGCGCTGATACTGTGGGATGCGTATGGGGACGAAACGGGATAAGTATGAAATGTGTACAGATACGTATAACACATACGAATGTTGTCGACATTCATATCCTCAGATTCGAATCTAACATTTGAACGAATAGATTCAAATGTATTCGGATCGAATCGGATTTTGTTGCATTCAGATTCTAAACTGTTGTGTTCCCTGGTGCTTTTGAAAGAAGAGACGTGGAGACAGGAATTGCAGCAGGAAAAAAAAAAGACCAAGGGTTTAATTTTCCCAGGCTTAAATACAGCAGCGAGTGGAGGCAGGGAGGAAATGATGTAAAGCCACAATCCAGGGATGGGAT
>MTQE01001424.1:8427167-8440759 GCA_014337955.1 Aspidoscelis marmoratus
TTGTTCCGGTTCATTTATTTCGGTTTCCTTAAACTGAATTAAAGCATGCCGTGCGGATGCAGCCGAAGATGAACCAAAGAAGGTTTAAAGAGAAGGTGTGGTTGTGCTGTAGGAACCCATTGCACTGTGCCAGTCATGCCGGAGAATTGGCTACCAACAGCTGCCTGCTTTTCTTGCTTAGCAGTTGTTTGTATAACATGGGCCTGTAGAGCATGGCTTTTCACTATACAAGTGATTTTGTCTTTTATCAGTTACATAAAGGCAAAGACTACAATATGCAGGGGACAACTGTATGCAATTTTGTCCTTTACATATGTAGCGCTTCTAGAAGTTTTGAACAATACATTAATCATGTCTCGCTTGAATTTGCTTGGAATATTCAAAAACTTGTGGAGACCCTGAGAGTCACAAACACTGTTCTATCTCACCTTTCCAGCAAAACCCGCGTCTTTGAACTAGCAGCACACCTAAAATTTATAAGGCCCTAAATGACTTGGGCCCCAAATATCTAAAGGAACGCCTTCTCCCATACCGACCTGCCCGTGCCTTAAGATCCAATAATGAGGCCCTCCTGGTTGTCCCGCCACCTTCGGTAGTGAGGCTGGTGGGCACCCGGGAGCGAGCTTTTTCTGCAGTGGCCCCAAGATTGTGGAATGGCCTCCCCCTCGAGGTGCGCCATGCCCCCTCCTCATGTTTATTTAGGAGGGCCTTAAAGATACACCTGTTTACCTCGGCCTTTGGTTAAGGATTTATTTTCCCTCCCCAGCTATAATGGTATCATTTTAATGCACTACGGAGTGCACGGTCTTAAATTTTGTTGAATCTTGAGATGTTTTAAAGATGTTTTTAAGTGTGCATCTTGTTTTATTTGTATTTCATTTTAATCTGTATCTGCTCTTAATTTGTATCTTGTTTTAATTCATTTTTACCTGTTGTAACCCGCCCAGAGACCTTCGGGTATGGGCGGGATAGAAATGGAAATAAATAAATAATAAAATAAATAATAAAATGTGCAACAAAAGCATGAGGGTCATTAAACACTTGGCAAGACCTCCTAAGCACCTAGAATATGGTGGGTAGTGACCAAGGCTGTGATCAGATAGGGTAAAAGAGGTGGCCCCCGGGTGAACTTGAGACTCAAGGGACAGACAAAAAATATCACTTTACTGAGTCCTGATTTTGCTTGAGTGACCCTTTCCCAAATGCAAAATCAGCGTCCTTAGGGTCAGATGGTATGGGATTCTACAAAGAATCCTGTATCAAATCCCAGTCTGGAAATGGCTGCAAAGGCTGGCCAACCAACTGGGCCATGGAATCTCAGGTGGCCAGCAGCCAGTGAGAGATGAGCACAGACAACGACAACGAGAAAGAAAGGTTAGGTAGGAGCTTTTAGCTGCTTATTTTTTGCGTCCACAAATGGGGCGATCTCTTGTAAACGGTTACTCCCAAAAGCTCTGTCTGATTTCACCCTAAGTACTTTCAAAGTTTGGGAGTTGGGTGGGGGAAGCATTGTGAATTTGGGACACTGCCACACAAAGAAGATGCCACTATTAAATTCAATAGAATATGGTTAAAACATAAGCCAGTATAGATTTTCATTGAGCCTTTACTTTCCTTTCCTTTCTTTTCCAGATTGCTATAGTGAAACGGAAGCAGAGGATCCCGAGGAAGATTCCCCTAGACATAGCTTGGATCTGGTAAGTATTTGATTAATTGAGTCCTTGGTCTTCCCATAAAGCATGGTTGCAATAGCACAGCCTGAAGGCAGAAATGAAATTTTCATTTAAATACAAATGGCTTGAAGTAACATCAGTAGAAGTTGTGTTTTGCTTTTTCCTGTGGTTATCAGGAAACTGTAGCCATCTTTGAAAACCTGTCCAAATTTTCTTTAGTCCAATTCTTTTCAGTGTCAGCTACATCAGTAACTTAATTTTGCACTTCACTTCCATAAGTATCCTTTTTATATTTTCTGTCTGTAGAACCTCAAAGGTGCCTCAGAGGCATCCATTTTTGTCTGTTTGAACATACCCTATGTTGTGTTGTTATTGTTCACGCACACAAGTCTCTTAAGTGCGTTTTCCTATCGGTTCCCACAAGACTGGGAAAAGGGTGATAGAACTGAAGTTGACAACACCAGGATCTGAATGACTGTTGTCTCCTTCCCTTTTCAAAGCCATGTAAGCCGGCATTGCCCTAAATCCTGGCAGTGTGGCAAAATACTTCCATTGGCCTTTCTTAAAATCTTCTTGCTTGCTAGTTTCTGAAATCTACTACTGGGAAAGGACTTTAAAATCTCCTTTTATTCTGTTAATTGGGGAATTTCCACTTTACTCTGGTGGGCAATACTCCTTAATTCCTTCCGTTATTGTTTCCTGCCCCTTACGATTTAGTGTTCTTTTCTTTTAGCCAAAACGGAGGGACCTGGAAAAAGACCAGCTGCCAACAGGTGCCACATGGAGTAATGAATCCCCAAGCTTCAGCCCTCTGGGCAGCCCCCTCACAAGGCCAAAAGCAGACCAAAGCCCAGCACCATCTTCTCCCACAGGTGAGTTTTGTTTTGGCTCCCTTTTGAAGAGAAGAAAGATTTGGGGCATTCCCGGCTGAAATTTTGTTGTTTAAGGCCGCATTCCCATTACAAGCTTAAAACGGTTTCAAAACGGTTCGATCCTCGCAGTCCCTATGTCAGGTTGGCTTAACACGCTTTCCACATGTTAAATCTCCCCAAAGCGTTGTAAATGTTAACACTCATTTCAACAGGTCTCACTCATTTGAAACATTTTACATTTCTTACTGTGGGAACCGTACCATTTTAGTGGGATGAGAATGCATGTTTAGGGTTTTCCTCCCCTTCCAAAGATAATGATTTCACTGTAAAAATCCACCCCTTCCAGCAGCGGTTACACTGTAGCAATCCACCCACTTCACACCTGATAACAATGTTGCAATTCTGTTCAATTCTGGAAGTACTGACGTTTAGAAAGGGAAAGAAAGGAAAGCAGCTGAAGTTTCGGTGAGATGTGTGAATGTTTAAGGCTGTAGTGGGCGAAGGGGGCTTGAGTTGCACTGCTGCTGTGTGATCTGGGCAATGGGGAGAGGAGGGGAAACCGCTGGCTGCCCAGTGCCATTTTTCATCCATTCAGGCAAGCGGCAGCCATCCAGCTACCCAGCTAGGCTCTGTTATGGGTGGCGCATTCATGCCAGGAGGAAGAGTGCAGGGCAGCCCCAAAAAGCGGCTTTTAGAAAGTAGCCACTTGAGTCCTCCTTGAGTCATGTACGCCACGCACAATCCTCAGAATCCGGATCGAATGCGATTAAGTTGAAAGTAATGGGATCAGGCAAATTCATGTTAGCATCCAGTTCTATTATTTCAGTTTAGGAAAACTGTTTTAAGCTTGTAATGGGAACTGGGCCTAAGACTGTGGGAAAGATTCCTGAGGTGATTTAAGGCTGTAAACAGACAACCAAAACAAGCATCTTTGAAGTGCCTCAGAGAAGGTTTCGAGGTGGGATTGTTCACACATCAGTCTGTCCCTCCCCCCTCTTCTGAACATTCTGTGAGGCTGGGTCCAGATTAGCGGGTTAATTCTTCAGTTATAACAAAATACGCAGCTTACCTTGCTGCGAAGCCACGTTGGGCCATCTGGACTCCAGCAGCCTCCCCGCAGCTTTCTCACAGAAAGCTGCGATACTTCCATGAGGCGCACTTCATGTGGGATGGGGCAGCCAAAAGGAGCTCAGCTCTTGTTGGCTGTTTCCGCCGTCCTGTCAGGATGGTGGGAAACTTTGAATTTACCTGATACTGTGGAGTGAGTGCTCATTGTTCTGCAGTAGGTAAATTTGCAGAAGTGGCGGCATAATGTGCTGCTGCTGTGAAGTAGCGGGCATCAGGTGTGAAGCCCACGCCCTGACTGCGCATCGGAATGTACAGTATTCCAAGTCTGGACACAGCCTGAGAGAAAAGATGGATTAAAGAAGGCTTGGGAACACAAGGGCCACACACTGTCTCTCTGAGATGCCTCTGGGGCACCCCTTTTGTGATGTCTGAACCCAACCTGAACACACATAAGGGTCTTATGAGAATGTACTGAAGAAATACAATGTCAGTTGTTGCTCACCATAGACTTCTGGGTAAAAAAAGAGAGAGCGAGAAGGGAGAAGGATTGTTTGGCTAGCTATCTTTCTATGTTCCCCTTTGCCAGATGGACTTTGATGACCTGATTTCAGTTCAACCTTTGGAAACAAAAGCACTGTGATTATAGAATAAATTATCTGGGCAGAATTATCCCTCTAAAATCTTGGCTAGTTCTGTCCCTAGCCTCTTCCTGAAAATAGGCAATGACAAACCACTTCTGTATCTCTGCTAAGAAAACTGCATAAAAGTGCCCGTGGAGTCTGGGAATGGTTGTATAGCTTAGTAATAGAGCAAAGTAATAAAGAAAGTAGAGCGTTGTTAGTTTGCTTCCCAGCCTCTCCCTAAAAGTAGGCAATGGCAAACCACTTTTGTTTCTGTGCCAAGAAAACTGCATGCCCATGGAGGTGCCCTTGAAGTCATGTATCAGTAGTACCCAGCAACAACAACAATATTTCCTAACTGCTTTGCTTATATCTTATGAAGATTCTGCAGGAGAAGACCTGGAGACGCTATTCAAGTGCCTGAAGCAAGGTGGAGTGTCTCTCATTGGAAAGCAGCAGGTGTTCAGCCGTGAATATTACCGAAAATCTTTCATCAAACGCAACAAGAATCCAGTGATCAACGAGAGGGTGCATCTTGTCCGGACGCTGCAGAGCACACTCAAGGTAAGTGGCATGCTTGCTCTCTCACTAAGCAGACCTGCCTGTCTTAGGGATGGCTGGAGAATGTTTGTCATTTTCGCAATTCGTATGCATTGCGAAGATTCAAAACTCCCCTTTCGAATAGAATATTGACTGCGAAGTGAAAGCTTTTGGGCTGTTGTGAGCAACTTCAGATTTGGAACAGGTTCAGAGGGGCAACTGGTTGTGGCAGGGATCTGAAGTGAATTTGAAGACTAGCACACATTCAGAGTGGCTCGAAGTTCTGTCCTATTGGCTTCCCAGTGCAAAGCAAATGGGAAGGGAAAATGTGCAAACTGCTAGTCCCCAAGTGATAACTTTGGAGGGGCAATACTCTGGATTATTGCTTGCTAGTGGAGTACCTGGCCAGTGTCCAGAGACAGCCCTGCTGTCGCCTCAGAGGGGGACAGTTGCTCCAGATGTAGAAGGCTGTAACTAAATTCATGGTATCTCCGGGTAGTTTCAGGGAAAACATTTGCCGGAAACATGAGGAGTCACTGCTAGCCAGAACAGACAGTGCTGAAACAAATCTGAGGCAGCTTCCTTAGCACAAAGAAATCCTTGCTGGTTGTGGATTTTGCTAGCCTTTGAAACTGAATATTGTCACAGGTCAGCATTAAAAGGGGAACATTTATTCTCCCTTGCTACAGGCAAAAACAGCTGAGCTTCAGCTACTTGATATCCTTCTGAATGACTCTGAACTGACCTCCGAGAAGTTTAGGGCTTGGAAGGAGCAACATCAGGAATTGTATCAGGAAATTCAGGCCTGGTGGGCCCAAAGGGCAGGAGGAGGAGAAGAAGAAGAAGGCACACAAATGGATTCTGTCTCAGACATCAGTGCAAAGGACTCCACATCTGCCGCCACTGCTCCATAGATTCTTCTAGCAGACTGAATATACTGTGGTGTACAGTTGCCCCGTCATCTGTACACATTTCACTTGGTCCTTTCATTCTAGAGAGAAGATTTGACTACAAAAGGACCTCTTTCCAAAACCATAGGAGGAAGAAACGTTTCATGCTGCAGTGGACATCTTCTGACTCTCTTCTCTTTTTAAAGATGGAGACATCCTAACAGGATATTTAAAAAAATTCTGACCACAGGAAAGATTGATGTCTGTGAATAAAAAAGCTGCGCAATGAAAATATAAAGATTCAATGGATCTTGCATGTTACAGCATCTTTTTTTCTATTCAGCATGGCTGAGCAGATCATCCAGCATGTTTCAGGCTGAAACTCAAGTGACCTTGATAACTGAAAAAGGCAATTTGTGAAACGCAATTAAACGTTGATACCAGTTTGTATTGACAACTTTTTGGCTTTTAGAAGCAAGATAAGCATATTTAGGAGTCAGAAATTTTCAACCCTGTTAAATGTTTTTTCTCTGCCTTTCTACTACTATTCATCATATTTTTAAAATAACACATTTTCCAGTTTCCCAGCCACGAACATGGAAATATATATATTAAGCTGTTACAACAAAGAACACGTTGGGGTTAAGAATTATAAATGCTATTTGAACCTTGTATACATTCTTGAATTCTTAGCAATATTTCCCATTTGGGGGACAGGAAACCTCCTTCAACCTGTGAGCACACCTTCACTTTAAACCTCTTTCAATCCATCTTCTGGTCTGACTGGTCACATCTTTTCATTTCTATCTGTGGACTTTCCACCCTCCATTTGGACTTTCCTGAATGGAAAGTCCACAAATAAAATGGATAGAAATGAAAATGTCTGAGCAATCAGACCTAAAGGTGGACTGAAGAAGGTTTAAATTGAAGGTGTGACCATGGCTTAAGAGACACAAAGCTGTTGAAAAGTCAACCCAAAACCAGGCTTGGGTTATAGAAGTTTGTACTACTTTTTTCAGAGTCTTTAGAGTTGAATTACCCTGGAAAATAGTCTGCAAATGTAACACAGCCAGAAATGCATTAACTCCTTGGTAACTGTAACCTTTAATTTTGAAAACATGTTTAATTCAGGAATGAGCTTAACGAAAATTGTTCTCAAAGGGTTAAGTGGCTGTGGAGCTTAAAAGAAAAATTAATTCTTGTTAGCAGGAGGCTTCAAGGAGTGCATTTTCTTGTGAGTCAGTTTTTAATTTATGAATAAGCAAATATTTTATGATGGTTGATAGCTACCTATCTAGCTAATGAGGTGTGTAACCTATAGATGTATCCAAGTATAGCAAAGGTTGCAAGAATCCATCAGAAAACCATTTTAAAAACAGCAACAAATGCTGTTTACATTTCCACAAATATTTGTGCAAAAAACACACACCCTGCCTGAATATAGCCGTAGTGGGAAGTTGTGTATTTTATTGAACTGTCCTCTTTTTGATGGCTTGTTTGATTTTACTGCCTTCCACACTGTTTGTCTTTTAAAATGATCTGTAGATGTTTGTGTCTTTCAAGGACAACCATCTGTCCTCCAAAGAACCAATACAGTGCCTTCCTCTGTGACCCCAGTTTGGAGGTAGAGTTGCATTTACCTGCTTACCTCCTTACTCCACTTTGCAACTTGATAGGGAAAAAGCCAAAGAGATTTGCCAATCACAAATATATATCCAATGACTAATGGTCTACCAGGAAGAAGGAATGAGAAATCTGACGTGATGTTGGGTTATTTGCTTCCCCTTGTTCGGGCATCTTGAGCAGACACATAAGTAAACCTGGATATATCTCCTCCATCCCTTGTAGGGAACTGCGTTTCCACTCAAGAACAGCCATTCTTTATATAGCATGGTGATTCCATTCCAGGAAGCAGCTGTGTTATACAAATTGTACTAGGGTCCTTTCTGCACTTGGCCTTATTCTGGAATATATCTCGGGATAGGGGTCTGTTGTCCAGATGCTAATACAGCCTATGTTAGGCCCATGTTCTGAGGTATGTTCCAGAATAAGGCCAACTGCAGAAAGGGCCAAGGAGTGCTGGAAGTGATCACCCATCTTCATTAACTGCCAATTTTTCAGGTCTACATAATGTTACAATATGGTTTTACATACTGTAGTGTGATTTTGCATCATGCAACAAGTGTCATTTCATCCATTGTGCATGCTCAAAACTGTTATAGGAAATCATGTCGTGGGGAACGATTAGACTAGTAATTTGTTTTTAGTTGGCGTACATGAATAAAAATCAACATGTGCAGATTGCTTAATGGCCATTTTCATAAATTAGTGACCACTATAATAATTTTAGGAGTAAAACATTGCAAATGTATGGCACTAGAAGCCTCCCTTTTGCCTACCAGTATAGTCTAAGTCAGGTTTTTTTTCTACTTACCTCCCTTAATCTGGATCTAATATGATCTGGATCTAAGAAATGGGTCCTTCAACTAATCTGGATTTAGAAGATCCGGATCTAAGGAAGTACCCGATGTGTCTCCACGGGCAGTGTAGCACCCAATAGCAATGGGAGCTAGGCAAGCTTGCAGTGGGAATGCTGGAGCACCCATGGGGGAGTCCGTCTGTACCCAAGTGGGAGAAGTCTGTAGGGCAAGTTTTGGAGGGGGGGGCAAACTCCAGAGCCGCTCCAGAGATTATTTGGGGATTGTGGCAAGCCAACAACTCCAGAGCCTGGCCAAAGCTCCGTAGTACAGCTCCATAGACAGGGCCAAAGCTCTGAAGTTAAGCTACGGAACGGTTTCCGAGCCCAGCCCTGTCATGACTCCCTTTGCATGGGTGAGGAGAGTGGGGTTGAACAGGCATCTATTTTCCTCTTCTCCCTCTTTTTCTTCGGAGTTCACCGGCAGACAGCTTTGAGGCCTGTGCCATTCTTTGGAGACTTCTCCAGAGCCGCCTTTGGAGAATAGGCACCGGCTTCAAAGGTTTGGGGGCACCCGCCCCCTGACAAGCTGCTTGCCCTGGAGTCTCCCCTCCCCCCCGGACCTCAGTGACCCAACTGTGGTGCGAATGCACACCGTCTAATCCTGATTTGATGCCTGAAGACCGGATTGTAGACCCTTTTAATGGGGTCCACAAGAAATCTGGATTAGAGGTCCTAAAGACCCATTTAATCCAGATTTCCCTAGTACAGGTGTGAACAAGTCAGGTTCTAATGCGTCTTTGTGCTGTGAGCCTAATGGGTCCCTAATGGGTACTTAATGGGTACGTAGTGCTAGTGGAAAAGCCCCCATAGGCTCCACCCCCAGGAGGTGGGATATAAGGGGGCAGGGTCTCTCTTTGACTGCACCTGTGTGCAGAAAGGAAGTTCCTGTTATCATTGCTGGTCTGGTATATTGGCCAGTGAGGAATCACCCATTCTCCCAAACAGCACCACCGCCCTCTTCAGCCCCCATAGCTCCGTGTCACCTCAAAGGTTATGGTGATACCTCTATCAGCCAGTTGATTCATGACAAGCACTGTACAAAAGTATTTGGGGATTTGAAAACCGCACATGATTTAACTGGATTCCCTTAATTTTTGTTCATTTTCAAATGTATTTCCACTTGTTCTTCAGAAATAAATTGTTTTCCTGGCTGGTGGTTACTGTTCCCATTAAACGTACAAAATGTACTAAGTATTCAAATAACACTGAGTTACTCTTTAGCATGTTCGTTTATAACCTGTAGCTCTTTCCAATTTTGTTTTATGTATTTTAATTGTTGAAACTCACCTTGAGATCTCAGGGCATAGAGTGGGATATAAATGTAAATAAAATATAATTTCACAGTTCAAAGAAAAGCCATTGGTTTTAATCTAAAGAGCTTTCCTTTCGATAGCAACTTTCATTGCTGGAGTAATGGGATACCTTGAATATGTTTGTTTTGGAGACTGTATTTGTTTTGGAGAGAAAACTGCTATGAACGTTCTAGCAGGCAGTAGTTAATGCTTCTTTTCTCTTGCTGCCTCCACCCATGAATGAGTAAGTAGGAAGGAATGCTTCTGTGATAATTCCTCTGTTCTGATAGTACCAAAGACATTTACAATTTGAGAGGGTGTATAAAAGCCTGTAGTGTTTAAAGGTATGATCATACAGAGCTTTCTTCAGGTGTCCCTTAGAGGAAAAGCGTCCCTTCCATAAAATCATAAAAAGCCATTGAACGGTCAAAACAAATGAGTGCCTAAAAGCTTAAATCATTTTCAGCACTTTGCTCTGCATTTACCACCAAGTCTGGCAACACCAGGTGCTACTCACTGATTGGGCTCTTGTCTGTACAGCTTCCTGTGGTCAATCACCCTTAGCAGCATATATATGAGCCTTTGTGGCATCTGGATTATCTTTCAAGCAAGCTTCTCAGTTTCTTTCCAGTTTACTGTGGCAACCTGCATATATATTTTCTTACAATCTTAATGATCCATCTTAACTCATGTACATTTGGGGGGTATATTGCTATCCCAGAATATCTGAAAACTGATTATTTTGTAGTTATTAGTCCTATCAGTTTGTACATTTAGGATATTATCAGAAACCCTGCTGGGAGCCAACCTGACAAAAGCCAGCCTTTTAAGATATATAGTTTGGTCTTAAGGGGGGGGGGGCGGGGAGAGAGAGAGAGAGACCTTTGGGGTGAAAATCTACCCCAACAGATGTCAATGTCACTTTGACAGCACTTTATGAAATGCTCTTTTGAGTCTTTCCTTGCAGTCTACCTGTTCTTTATTTTGAAGATCTGGTTTATCCAGAAGTCAGGCATCTCATTATCTTGACTGAGGCCAGGGTCCCACTAGGCAATTTAATCCAGTTTTAAATCAGGTTTTTTTTTTAATCAGCAAGGTCTGTTTTTTTGCGTTCCAACTTAAAGCTTATAATGTGGGTTCACTCTCCATTCTTCAGTGCCCAGTAGGGGAGGAAACCCCTCCCCTCTGCCCTTCCCCTCAGCAGAACTCCCTCTCCGTACAGTCAGCAATTGGACACCGTTATACCTTGACTTCATCCCGGCAGGCAATTCAAAACCGACTCTCTATATAAACCTGCTCCTGGAGATCATGCAGTCATTTGGCAGTAGCTTTTGTTCACCGCTTGCCCCCCCCCGATCACCATAGCACAGCTTCTTATGTTAACAGAGCAGTAGGAGATTAAATATCACTTTCCCTTCTTATATTGGTGTCTTGATCAAGATCAATAGATCAGAGCAGTGCGAAATGGCAGGAGTGAGGCAAAAGGGGGAGCAGGCAGGCTTTTACACAAGAGCCAGCAGGTTTGGATCTTTCATGATGGTTGATCTCTTTATAAAATCAGACACTTCACTCCTTGATACATTGTTACATCTCACTCCCAATACTCTTCATTCTTCACTTCCCTTTCAGCCAGGGCAATCTCCTGAGCATATAAAAGCAGACATCTCAGGAAGAAGGGGCCAGGGCAGGGGAGATCACAGCTTCTCATTGAGTCAGGGGAAACTAAGGAGAATGGCCCTAAAGCATGGTTCTCTCCCCCCAAAACCCACCTGCATTCCCATTTGCTAAATAAAGTGGAGTATTTCTAAATCCAGCAACAAGACCTCTCTTGATCCGAATATAGATAATCCATGTTTCGGGACCTTTAATCCTCAGAAACTGGATTCTTTTAAAACTTTGGGAACGGTGAGCGCTCCAAATGGTCTCAAAGGTCTTTAAATCTTGAATGGGAACACATTTTAAAAAAACAAACAATTTTGAGTCAGGTGCTAATTTCTTTCCAGTCTTGTTGGCTTCACAGGGCAAATCTCTTCACATAGTCACCTCTTCAGAGCAAGGTAACTATTTCCTTTAAATGCCAACATTTAAAGATTTGAGTTAGTTGCGAGCTGTTTTCTTGAACTATCCATCTTTAGCAATGGGAGGAGTGTACATCTTTCTTACAAAACTTTTTGTTTGTTTGTTTATTTTTCAACATATGAAACTCTGGGATGCGACTCAACCCTTCCAATTTAAATTATTTATTTTTCCACCTGTGTAAATAAGGGTTAAGCTGACCTGCCTCCTTTAGTTTTATCAGATCTATGATTTGAGTTTTTCTTCTTAAAATACATACTTTTCAGATGACTTGAAAACCAAAGATAAAATTATAAACCAGTAAGCTATACCCCGGAAGTGTTTTTAGAGCAGCTATGCTGTTCTCAAAACAGTTCTGCAAAGCTTGAATTATTTATTTATTTGTATTTCTATCCTGCCCTATACCCAAAGGTCTCAGAGCGGGTTACAATTAAGCTCCAGTTTTGCTCCTGTGCCATTCAGTTGCCTTGGCAGTATAAGAATGCAAGAACCCCCAACCGGACCGGAACAATAATTTATTTAAAAAGCTTTCTATGCTGCCCTACATTAAAAAAGAAAAAAGAAAAAAAATCAATTCTCTATGCAATTAAGATATCCTATTAAAAGTAATAATTCACAGTCAATGATGCAAGCTTAATAAATGTCATTAACAAATAATGACAGAGAAAAATTACCAGGAACACTTTTTGTCCTATTTGGGAGCAGTGGAATGAGAGAAGGTGATACCCACAGCTCAGACAAAGATATGGCAAAGAGAGCTCCACAAACCATCATCTACCTTGTCTAGCATATTCATATAGGAGTGCAACGTTAATATTCTACCTCACGGACATTTCCCAGTGGTCCCACCATCTAAAGCCAGAAGCACCTAGTTATGAAGATCAGACTTTGATCGTCCATCTGTCCGTCTGCTGGTTCATCCCCACATCCTATAGGTTAACATGGTGTTGCATGTGTTGAAGGAACCCTTCTGGATGTCATCAGTCTTCAAATTTTCAACTCCATTGGGTGGGTCCACGTTGTACCATTTTATGAAAGAACTTCGCGTCAGCCCATTTCTCCACAGTAAGCACAATTTCAGAGACCTTTCACATGCCTACCCTTTAATAACCCATACAGCAGGGCACTCATGGAGTCCTTAAACCATTCTCATTCTTGGTTTGAAAACTGGTGGCCAGACACACGCCAGCAAAGACCTCTACTGCTCCTCCACTCCAACCAAGATAGAGGCATGTTCCAAGGTGGTACTTGTCCATATCTGAAGCTTGTGGGTTTGCCATTTTAATCAAAACATTATACGCCATGTAGGATGTTGCACAGAGATATAAGATTCCAGAAAGCAGAAGTAAGATCCCCGAACCTCCTGTTACGCAATAGTTTGGACGGTCAGACCACCAACGGGCTCCCACATGGGCCAGAACGTAACTCAGGAATCCAGTAAGCACAGAAATGATGGTCAAGGCCCTTACCATCTGAAGTGGCCAGGAGACTGCCATTTCCCCTGAGACAGATTGGCATATCTTATCTTGTATACTGGTCACCTCCACACAGCTCTCCCAGAGACCATCACTGAAGAAGATATCTTGGGGGAAACCAGGCCTCTTGGGGAATTCACGCCATTGTGGAGTTACTGTGGCTGCCAGAACCAGAATCCATCCCATAGGTGCTACCACCAAGCCAAGCAGCAGCACTCTAGTGGCCATACTCCACTAAAAATGCGTCAGAGATGCCTTCTGGAAGGAGCGATGGGGCTTCTGTGAAAGGGAAAGGATCTCTTAAATGGGAAGAGATCAATCCATATTTGTTGGCATCCCAATTTAAGAATGAAACCACCCAAGCTGCTGCTTTTTGTAGGTTAGTTTGCCACTTCATCTCTACGCACGTATTTTTCAAAACCCAGTTGCAAGCAACCTGGAAAGGAAGTTGCTTCCTAAAGTGTTCTGGCAGAAAACGAGCCAAACCAATTCTACCCAGTTACCTATTAATTATGAGACTCCTATTTTAGGACCAAATTCATGGCTAGTCATAATGAAGAGAACACAAAAGATCTATCAAGGAGAAAAAAAAACCAAGGTCCTTCTA
>MTQE01001424.1:8443796-8459122 GCA_014337955.1 Aspidoscelis marmoratus
GTTAAAAACCATATATTATGTTAAAAGACATAAAAAGGGAAGGGGAAAAATATAATAAGAGTGACAACCTGCTTTTCATGATACATCTCCTCCAAGATTATGGTACTTGTCTCTAATCTTCATAGCCTTCAGGATGAACAGTGCCACTCTGAGGGCTGTGTACTTATCTTGTCCCCTGAGCAACAGGTGCAGTTTTGTTTTGTTATCAGAGAGTTGGTTGTTGATTAAGAGGGGAACAAGGTAATAATCCCTGATATTATTGTATAAACAGCATTCAAAGAAAAAGTGAGTCAAATCTTCCGGGACAATAGCATCACATACACAGTATCTTTGGTTGTAGGGACGCTTGAAAGTAATGCAAAACACATGTATTAAAATGTTTGGGCAACGTGAAGAAAATCCATGGCCCTTTCCCTCCTGGGTCCTGCCCTAGATGACCAATGTTAGAGAAAAAGTTTCCAGAGCTAAGCCTGAATTTGGGGATCTTCTTCGAATCACAGTTCCAGTGAGTGCTCATGGAGTCCAAACAGGGAGCTCTCTCCCAGGCCTTTGGTTAAATGCTGCTTCCTTTCCCCCATTGCAAACACTGCTGTTTTAACTGTTTTTGTATCACTTTTATCAGGTTGGTTTTTAATTATTATATTGTGATCAATGCTTTGATATAGTTTTATATGTTCAATTTTAAAGGTTGTTAGCTGCTCAGAGACTCGGGTACAGGCCAGGATATTAATATAAATAAAGGCAGCGTTCTGAAACGTTGTTTATTTGGTTTGCTGCTGCTAATTAACCTATTTTGCATTTTTTTTATCATGTTGGTTTTTAAATGTTGTATTAGTTATTATTGTTTTGATATAGTTTTTGATATGTTCGATTTTACCCAGAGACGCTCGGGTATAGGGCGAGATATAAATATAAATAACTATAAATAAATAAATGGATTGTTAACAAATGGCCACCATGGCTGGAGATCGGGGACAAGGGCTGTCGTAGTCCTCACAACGAGCAAACCTGGTAATGACCCCCTTCACATGTCAGTGCTATGCACGGACCTTGTGCGTTGTTGCACGCGTTATATTAATGTTATTGCAGGAGCGAGTGGGCGGGGCTTGTCCCCCGAGGGAACCGCTCATTGGACGTTCGCCGGCCCCTTGCAATATTCTACGCCAGGGGAGGGAGGGAGGGAGGGGTAAAGAGAGGGGCGTGGCCGGGACGCTCCGCCCAGAGGCGGAGCCGAGCGCAGACAGGAGAAGACTTCGCTGGGCGACGGAAGGGCGTGGCCAAAACGGAGAAGGCGGGGCGCCGCCGAGCGTGTTCTTTGCCGGGAGCCCGCCTCTTTTAACGGTCGCGCGCTTGCGCGCATGCGCATTGCGGTGTCAGGGCGGCACTAGACGGCGCGGCGGCTGAGGGGATTTAACGGTCAATTCCGTACTTGTGCTCGTCGGGCGGGGGCGGCCATTTGACGGCTGCTTAGCGGCCCCCTCAGGTAGAGGGAGGTTCGCTGGCGGACTTCTCGCTCTTACACCTCAGGTAATACTACCGCTACTCATAATTAATAATAATAATCCTGTTGAATTCGGTGCAACTTGTTTGCTGTGCCTTTCTTGGGCTGCGCATCCTCTCCCTGCAGGTGAGAAGCAACGCCCCCCCCCCGCTTTGCTTTAAAGTATTTATCACACTTTCCTTTATCACAGCTGACTGAACGTGGCAGAATTCGCACAGCATAGTCGCCTTATAAAGGGGAGACACGTAGAAGAAGCTTTAACGTGTTTTTACATGTTTTGTTTTTATTGTTACCCGCCCTGGGACCACGTGGTGAAGGGTGGATATAATTTTTTTAAATAAATAAATGCACGAGGGATACACCACAATATTTATTTATTAAAAAATTGGTCCCTCCCTGTACCCAGAGGTCTCAGAGTGGGGAAGGAGAAGAGTTGGCTTTTCTACCCCGCTTTTCTCACCCATTTAAGGGGACTCAAAGTGGCTGACAAAGCTTCTCACCTTTAAGGGGACCTGAAAGCGGCTGACAAACCTTCTGTTCTTTTCCCCACAACAGACACCCTGTGAGGCAGGTGGGGCTGTGAGAGCGCAGAAGAGAGCTGTGATTAGTCCAAGGTCACCCAGCTGGCTTCATGGGGGAGGGCAGAATCGAACCTGGTATTCCCAGATAAGAGTCTGGCTCCCTAACCAGTCAACCACACAGCATATAAAGCGAGCACATTAAAACCAATGCCATTAAAACCTTGGCAGTGTCTGAATGTGGGGAGGAAAAGGCTGTCCCCTTCACAGCTCTTGTGAACAGATAGAGTGAAGGTGCCTCCTGACAAGAGGCTGTGTAGGGTTAACTTTAAAAGGCCTTTTGCCCTTTTTGTCAGATTCATTCATTACTGTGCTGGCAACTGATAGAAAAAGTATGCATGCACATTTGGGTATGCCTGTGTGGGTATAAGGAATCAATACAAATGATATAAGGGAACATAATTCAGCAATGGTTCCACAAAAAAATGCTACAGGACTATAGAGGTTTTGTTTTTTTTAAAAAAAATCCTAATTGCATCTGCATGAATTGCCAGCTGGAGAACACCACCTGATGCTATGAATTCTGATTTCTAAAAGGTTATGACCTGATAACTATTAGGTTTTTTTTATAAGAATAAGAAAAAGAAGAGTTGGTTTTTCTATCCTACTTTTCTCATCCATTTAAGAGGACTCAGTGCTGCTGGCAAACTTTCTGGTCTCACCCTTAAAGACTCAAAGCAGCTGACAAACCTCCTGTTCTTCTCCCCACAAGAAAAAAACCCTGTGAAGTAGGAGGGGCTGTAAGAGCTCAGAAGAGAGCTGTAAGTAGCCCAAAGTCACCTGGCTTGCTTCATGGAGGAGTGCAGAATCAAACCAGGTATTTCCAGATAAGAGTCTGGCTCCCTAACGACTAGACCAAACTGGCTCATAAGGCTCTCAGCAGATTATGTGTTCTGCAACAGGCTCCCTTTCAAAAATTAACTTCTCATATAGATGCTGTTGTTGCATTCAGAAAACATACCAAAGGCAAACTACTTCAACATTGTTATTATTGTTACTAATACTGCTACTACACATTTACTATTACTATTGGCATTTATATTCAGCAATTCTAAAGAGTACAAGGAGGTGATTGGAATACTATACAGCAGGGTTTCCTAAACTTTGGTGATTTGCAAGCCACTAAATAAGGTCTCCAAAGATTTTGGCAACCCGTATTCTGCTTAATTGCATACAATTGTTTTTCCTTTTTTGCCCCAGTTTGGTCAACCATGGTTGATTCAAACACATGGTGAAGGGTCTAATCTAAGTTTTGGTTTGATTTGCAGGTAAGCTGTGGTTAGTGTAAAACCATAAAGATGTCTTCCAGTATTTGATCATTTGACAATTGATTTCTCCCTCAGCTGTGATGTTTTCTGTATTTATGTAGTGGTTTATGGTCTTTTTCATTGTTTGGATTTTTTAATAGATTATTTAATAGATTTTGTATGGCCTTTTTAACCAGGATTAAAAAGAGTGGTATAAAAATGGTTTAAAATAAAAAAATATTTTTCCCTTGGAGAAGGAAGCCAATTGAGAGGTGCAAACTTAAGAGAGCATAACTAATTAAACTTAGAATTTTAGTAAGCATATGATTAGAACTCCAGATATGTTCTTTAAAATCATTGTAAACATAGACCAGTGGTTCTCAACCTGGGGGTCGGCACCCCTTTGGGGGTCAAACTACCTTTTCAGAGGGGTCGCGACAAGTCTCCTGCCGCTCTTCCCTCCCACCTCCAAGCTGCTTTGCCCCGTGGTTGGGGGTCTCCACAACATGAGGAACTCCATTAAGGGGTCACAGCATTAAAAAGGTTGAGAACCACTGACATAGACTGTTCTGTGTGAATAAAGTGCCTAATGATTGTCTAGAACATAATTTTCTGAGTTTTTAACACTGAAAGAAAACAGCTTGTCACTTTGCGGATGCGTTCTCTCAGCCAGTTTGGCCTAGTGCAGTGATGGCCAGCCTATGACACACATGTCACAGGTGACACGCCAAGCCCTTTTGGGTGACACACATGGTCACCCTGGCACCTGGGCATGTAGTGCTTGCTTGTTCTTGAAGTGTATGAAATACCAACTTTCAATTGAAGATTTAGCAACAGAAGTCACTAATGTAAGGAATTATTTGTTTTTGCTTTTAATAAAATACATATATCAATGATATAACTTTTTTTACTAAAGCTACAAATATCACAAAATTATGGATATTTCTAGATGTGACACAGCACCTGAGTTAAGCTAGGTTTTCTTGCGAATTTTGACACACCGAGTTCAAAAGGATCGCCATCACTGGCATAATGACTAGCTTGATTTAGTTAGAAGTTGCCTAAATTGCACTAGATAAGTTAGGACTCAGAGCCTTTATAATTTTGAATATAAAACCAAGTGATTAATAGAACATGACCAATGACTTCCCAGAGTCCATCTACTATTTCATTATATGGAGCCTCACAAGAACGAACTAGCTTTCGCAAAGTTCTACACAACTACCATTAGCTACTTTTTATTTGCTATAAGTGGCTATCTATTAGCTTGCCTGCTTTTAAATATTAGAAGAGTGAATTGTTTTTGTTTGTGTGATCATAAGCTAAGAATACAGACAGCTATTGCACATTGATAAGCATAAATTGGGCTGATCCAGCCCCCAAATGAGGATCATGTTCCTTTACTATGGAACACATATTGCTTGGGTATTTGATTAAATGCCCATTCTTGCCTGAGATTGTAAAAGTGTGAAAGGAGGACAAGGGAATAACTGGGTTTGATGTAGTTTGCAGTACAGATCAGGCCAGCTTAATCTGAATGAAAGTGAGCATAACAGTGTCCTCTGCATAGACATAAGTGCTTCCTAGCATCATGTTACCATTCTCTTTATAGTTTGATTGGAACCCATCCAGGTATGATACCTTTAAACATTATTTATATTTTGCACTGTTTATTAAAATAGAATGAACACGGCGGTGATGAAAAATGTAACGCTAACCTGAGACTGTTACGCTTTGCTCAGGCTGAACCTTGTAGCTTTATATTGTGTGTATGCAATACTCTGATGTGGAAGTTAATCATAAACATTATTTCATGCTAGCTATTGTCTGTGCAGATGTACATCTGCTTTAATCATGACAGTGGCAAGGACTTGCATTATGGGGTTTGCGAGCATGTTGCTTCTGATAGCTAGAAATTATTGGTAGGCAGAATACATCTGGATTAGCTTTTTGTCACATATTTTATTTATCGACCTTTTCCTCTCTAGATTCCGATAAGTGAGAAGAATAGTTGTGATCTGTAAAACTAAATTAAGAAACTCTGGTCGCAGTGTAAGCATGGCTGCCAGTGGGGACGTGCTCACTGGGACCTCTCCAGACAAAACAGATGGTAGGTTTTCTGTTTTATCTTAATTTCTGTACAGAGCTTTTTGGTTTAGTGATGCAATCCCTGTCCTTTGTTACCACACATTCCCCCCTCACCACCACCCCAGATGAGCTATCAGAAGTGCTAAATTAGTGTTTGTGATGATTTTTCAAATAGAGGAGGTCCATTAAGCGGAGGCATAATTCTGATGAGGTGGAAATGCTTAGTCTGATTATTAAATACCGTATAGTGTCTGCTGGAATTTATATGGAGCTTTAGAGTCTTTTTTTTAGGCCAAAGATGGACCCAGGACCACTTAGTGAGTTTCATGGGTGAACAGGAATTTGAACCCTGATCTCTAAAGCCTGAGTTAGGTGTGCTAACTCCTACACCACATTGGTTTGTACCTATGCCATGGGAGACTTGATTTTGGTTTACCAAGAAGAGATTGTAGCCACATTTCAAGAATCAGAGTTTAGGATTGTTTCTCTGCTATATGCTCCTCCCAAGCCACTTTACCTTCTCCTAATAAATGCTAGGAATCAACTCTTTGCTGCTACTTATTCTGCCCTGCTCTAATAAATCTGTTTAATAACCTGCAGTTCCAAGCACTAGGAAAACCTTATTTATTTAATTTATATCCCACTCTATACTCGACATATCAAAAGATACAATATTAAAATTTTTAAACAATATTAAAAAATTTAAAACCAGCATGTTAAAAAACAGCAGTATATCAATTAAAACAGTGGTGTTTGCAGTGGGGGGCAAACATAGAAAACATTTAGCCAAAGGCCTCAGTGAAGAGGTGTGTCTTCACCGCCTTCCTGAACCTAATCAGAGAAGGTGCCTGACACACCTCAAGGGGGAGACTGTTCCATAGCCTGGGGGCCATTACTGTGAAGGCCCTCTCCTGAGTGCCGAACAGTCTTAGGCTTTTCATGTGATCGGCTTACTAAATTGTAAACAGCCGTGTGTTATATCGTCTTATAAAAAACATGCCCGCTTCTTGAATAAACGAACAGCTTGTTCTAACCTTTTTATTGGCAGCCTGTCTGCAGATATTATAACTTGTTATTCCTGGAATAACAGCCAAGCCACTGAAGTTATTCTTCATTTTCTTGACACTAACATGTGGCAATAAGAGATCAGGCTGAAATGTGGAAGAAATGGCATCCCAGAGAAGCAAACTTTTAAAGGTGTTTTTAATCGCCTTTGTGATGCATGGGATCGTTGAAATCCCATAGAAGAGTGTCAGGAAGAAAATGGAGAGGAAGAAAGAATATTGTTAGAAATAGTGACTTGTAGCCTGGTTGGACCGCTGTTGTTGTTTTCCTGTACTTGAAACCCGAGAGCTACTAATAATAGCTTCACACTTCCATCTAGTTAGATCTGGTACTTCTGCGTCAGTCTTCTCAGAATTCAGTTCTGCCTTATTACAAACAGCTGTTGGGGTTCACTGAAGCAAACTCTTTGGGGAGGCTTGCTGTTGCTTTTGATCCTTTAGAGGTGTTCCAGCCTTCTGGTGCTTTGGAGCAATTGCCAACTTTGTTGCTCACATTCAGCAGCAAATGAGAGTTGTAGTGCTGCATGTTGGAAATGTAAATGAAGAGCTCAACTTGTGAGTAAGTTTCAGGGTTCTTAAATAGTGAATTGGACCACCTAAAAGCTGTGATTCTGGTCAAATTAGGCTAATTTGCTTGCAAATTTGGGTTTGAATTGGGATCAATTGCCAGTGCTTTGTTAAGGAGAGCATTTTATTGTAGTTTTTACTATAAATGTTAGCTCTGCTACTGTGTGTTGTTTTTGCTAAGTGTTGTGAGAAAGCTACAGTTCAGGAGCTCCTGTCTTGGCTCTAATTTTGATCTGTTTTTTTCTTCTCCAGGACTCTGTATTTCCAGCGACAGTTCTTCTTTTCAACCCATCAAAACCCAAGTAGCCATCCCTACCGCTCACGTCATGCCTTCCATGTTTGAGAGGTCATCTTGCCAAGTGGGTGAAACAAGTACACCTCAGACCACCCTGGCTTCTTCTCTGCCCACTTCTTCAGGTGATGCAGGAGGGTTTCCGTGTACCCAGGACACTGTGCCTCTGAGGCAGACCCAATTGTACTACTCAAGTCCTCTTCACCTGCATCAGAGTTCAGTGGAACATGGTTGTGATAAGTCTTTGTTCCTTACCTCTGAGCAAACAAACATGGGACATGCCCAGAAACCTGTCAGGCTGGCTGCTGAGCTCACGTACAATCAGTCATCGTTTCTGGACAGGCCGTCCACTGGCCCTTGGACCCAGCTCCAAATGTATAACCCAGATACTCCAATTACTGGCCTCGAAAAGGAAATATGCAAAGGGCCACTAGGCGCTAAAACAGAGGCCAATAAAATATATGAAAAGCAGGCATCTTTAGGGCTTAATCCTGCCGGTATGTGCTCCCGGTCAACAGGTCCTCAGTCACAGATGTGGAAGCAGGATGCTTGTGCGCTACATCCAAATGAGAAGTGTGCACTTAATGCCTGGAATCAACACCTGGACACCATTCGACTGCAGCTGGAACAGATGCAGGTAGAAAGCCATTTGAGAATAACCTGCTTGAGGTTGAGTGCATGTAGGGACAATTTAAAGTAAAATTCAGCTTCTAGCTGTGAGTTAATTGGATATTCCAGTTCATTTCCTCTTAACTGTTGCATGGATTTTGCATTGAGTTTTTAATGCATCCAGTGGAATAGATATGTTACTTTGTAAGGAAATCGCTGTTTATGTGTGCAACCCTCCAGTTTACAGGGAGAGGCAGTGCCAAACCAGTTTATTAGGAAAGAGGCACCACTGGGTTACATGCAATAAATTCCTGCATTTCTTGTTATCTAGTTCATAGCATGTTGTGCTTTTTTTGGAGAAAAACACACCTGTTTGGTATAATTCAGTCGTTTCACTCCTATAGATCAGCAAAGGAAGTCTGCTTCATCTTGCTTTGTTCTAAAGAACAGTCACAAAATGTGTACAGTCCTCTAAATGAAGTAATATCTTTTTTCTTAGGTGACTTCAGACAGATGTTTGTCTGACTCTCAGTGAACTAATGTTACCGAATATGCTTTCCTTTGTTGACACAGCTATTTTTCTCCTCATACTGCTTGGAACTGAGCCTGAAATAGCCCTGTATTAGATGTAGTGTCTGGAAAATGTAGAGTACAAAATAATCTTGTAGTTGTCCTTCAGCCTCATGTTTTTTTTCTCTTTTTCAACCCTTATGATTCAGCTTCAAAATAAGCCTTCCTGTTACCACCCACTGGTGAATAATTCTTCCCTGCACACTCTTGATCCACCCCAGTGGGTTAGTATTGTGAATGCAAATGAGAAAATGCTCAGGGAGAAAGAAGTCCTCATTGACAGGTAATAAATAATTTTACACATTGTAAAATTGTGTAGCAGCTAAGGGCCTCTTCACACTTACCTGATGGAACAATTCTGACAGCTCCCTGGGCAGGCATGTCTGCATTGTGCCACCACCACCTGGGAGTGGGAAAACCCATCTCCAGAGCAGTCCAGCTGTGGACTGTTAAAAAGCAGTTCATATCCTTACCAGGAACAGCTGGGGCGCTCTTGGACACTGCATCTGCACACTCTTCCAGGCACAGTGCAATGAGTCGTATGAAGCGTCCAGATTGCCATGGCAACATCCAAGCATGCAGTGGATGTTGCCTTGGCAATCTGGCCAGTCCCAGCCTGGTCACGTATGGGGCTAGTTCAGTGTGTGTTGTGTGAATGGCCACCTCCTCACTGGATATATACCAGCCTAGTATGCTGCCAGTGTGAACAGGCCCAAAGAATGCTGAGACTGTACTAACATTATACAACAGAATAAACCTTATAGAACACAATTTGTCCTGTAAGTTTGTTTTAGGAACACACAAAGGCAGCCCAGCAGAGTCCTCACTCAAGCAAATAGAATAAACTTCAGGCTGGTGATTTTATGTCTCCAAGCTGTAAAGAGGAGGAAGAAAAGTATCTTGGGAAAGTTGTCAGCTTGGCCTGAGTGGGACTTGTTAAGGGCAGCACTAGTAGGGGAAATGATGCTCAAGTGATGGTTGGTCTCTGGGCAGTGGCGGCTTCTAGGCCCCCTCCCCCATGGAAGGGGTAGAGATTGCAGGATAGCAGTAGCTATGGCTTTTCAACATGCAGCATTCTAGCAACATCAGTAGAGTTGTGATACTTCAGAGTACATGTGCATGGGGGTGGCTGGAACAGGGCTGGGCGCATTGCATTTCCCTCCTTAGTCCTGATATGGGACAAAACTGCCTTGAATGCAGTTGTGCAGCATCTTTTAGCCACTTTAAGCAATGTTACTTTTTAGCCGCCTTGTTAACTGCTACCTAGAATTTCAGTTGTACTTTCCTGGCTGTGGGCTTAACTGGAGGTATAGCAGAGGCTGTACCAATTATTCCCCACCTTGTCTTTCATTCCCTCATCAAGATTATGAAAAATCATAATTAAATACCAAACTGAACTTTGTTCAAAGTCCATCTAAAGCAACTTTTTTCTTCCGTTTACTTCATCCCAAATTTTAATACATGGGGACATGTTCTTACTTGAAGACAAAGGCAGCATATCTCCCAATTGGAGCAGAAAGTACGAGAAAGTGAGCTACAAGTCCACAATGCCCTTCTCGGCCATCCTACAACGTATGGGGATCTATATTTGCTCAGAATGCAGGTAAGCAACATCTCACAGTTGCTGTGGATTCAGGACATCAGCCCCTTCACCCTTTTTCAGAGGCAGACCTGAGGTCATGTTGAGGCCCTGGAGGCCTTTATGGAGAAAAGATACACAGCTTATGCTTCACAATATTTTGTCACTCAGAATTTGACCATACCACTGCAGATTGCTGGGGTGATACGTAGTTTGGACATTTCCCCCAGAAGCAAGCTTTGCTGAGCTAAGAAATCTTAACAGTTGGGTTACAGCTCTAGTCATTTGTTGGTGGCAGTGTTTCTGTGTGAGCGTTGGGCACAAGCAAAGGTGGGGGTGCCTTGATCCAAGTGGTCACAGGCAGATGGTAGATATGGCCAGGTAAGAAGGCCTCAGCTGCATGATTGCAGGTGCTGAACCTATTTGAATCTGCTGTTTCTTACCAGATCTGTGATTCCCTTAATCATTTTCTGGATATTTGGGTATTGTTGGTGAATGGAGTCAACTGCATGTGGTTGCAGAAGAGGGGCTGATATCATATTTTTTGCCTTTCAAGGTGCTTTTAATGTGGCATGGGATTATCTGAAGTTTCAAACTCAATACAAGGTTGTTTTTTTAATTTCCCCCCTCTATGATTATGATTATGGAAGAACAACTACCCAGTCTTTGAACATTAGCATAAATATTAGTTTTTCACTGCTTAGTTTTTTAAACTGACCTACAGTTGAGTTTGTTCATTCTTTCCATATGGTGCTTCATTGCTTAGTATAGTCTCATATTGCCTTAGTTTAATTGATTTCCCCCTTTATGTATCATTTTATAGTTTTCTTATACTACCAGACCCCTCAGGCCTCCCATTGAATTTTATATCCATCTATCTCTATCCAGTAGTGGGAATATCTTCTCAAATTATTTTCACCAGCTCTTGCTCCCCTTGCTTTGTGTAGCATGTTACCATTTTAGCCCATTTTTCTTTCAGCAAGTGGATAATTTTCAGTAGGAGGCAGGATATGTATATATATATATATAAGCATTTAATACAGATATTTATCCTGTTGTCGCCCTAGTCTTCTCTGACAGTACAGTTTTGTTGTGAGTTTTGCAAAGTCCTTGGTTGCTATTGTTGATCTTGATTAGATGGCTTTTGCAGGAGTTGCAACGGGAAAACATTTTCTTACGGGCCCAGTTTACTGAAAAAACAGAATTGCTCAGCAAAGAAAAGATTGAACTGGAGAGGAAACTGGCTGCTGCAGAAGCAGGCATAAAACAGATCCAGGAGTCCCACAAGGACACAGTACAGAAGCATGCAGTGGAACTGAAGAAACAAGAAGAAAGGGTAGGTTGGCTCAGGTGAAAACAGAGGCCTTGCCTTGTTTTCATTAAAGGTGCTTGCCCACTTTTTTCTCCACTTCATGATTGCATAGAGAAGGAGAGAGCAAATAGAGATAGCACTTGCTTCTAATCTCTGTCACTTTAGATGGATTCTTCTAACAGTCATAGAGTACTTACTGCCTAGCTCTGTCTTTTTTTGTTGTAAGTGTATGAACAGTCTTAGGTTCTAAACTAAGGATTTGTGTGTACTTAGCTAGGAACAGCAGAGTTTTCTTTAAATTAATTCAAGAACTAGCTAATATCATAAGAGGAGCCCTGCTGGATCAGGCCACAGCCCATCTAGTCCAGCATCGTGTCGCACACAGTGGCCCAACAAATGCTTCTGGACATTCTCAAGCAGAAGACAAAGGAAAAACCTTAATCTGCTCTCAGATCCCGGCAAATGGCCTTTAGAGGCATCTTGCCTGAGTACTTGAATCATAAAGTTTGTCAGGATAAAGCTTAATGTCTACTCTGCACAAGGCTGATTCTTAGCTGTTCTAGTGTGAAGTTGTTGCGCTTGAGCATGCTTTGAAAAAGTACTGGTGTTCGTGGCTGGTGAGGAAGAAGGCAAGAATTAGGTCAGATCAGGTGAAATTAGTAGTAAGTGAGTAGTTGGCTGCAATTCTCTAGGAACCCATAGAAAAAAAATGCCCCAGTGCACATAATGGATCGTGGGCATGTTAGCTAACCCAGAACTGAAGTATAAATGAAGGAGAAAGGGGAGAGGATTCAACCTCCGGTGTATCAAGTGTGTCACTCCTGTTTGCCCTTACCCCTCATGACTGGGCTTGAATTAAATCTTTTGTTTGCTGCCTGTGGATGAGAATAGCCTTGGCCACTTAATTCTGAGACCTAAGCTTTATGTCTACTCACATAAGTTAAAGCCAGGAGTTTAGAAGTTTCATATATTATTTGTACAGGTAAAGGCAAGGGACAAACATATTGAGCATCTGAAGAAGAAGTTCCAAAAGGAAAATGAGCAGAACCGTGAAAAGCAGCAGCGAATTGAGACGCTAGAGCGCTATGTTGCTGATCTTCCCATGTTAGAAGATCACCAGAAACTAAACCAACAGGTAGGAAAGGCCTCTGGAGTTAGCTATATCTTGGTTGCACCTTGCATATAGCTGTGGGTGTCAATAACCAAATGGAATCGCAAATCTGTTTAGCTGGAAGAAGAAATTCTGATTCATTTGTCCTGTAATTTTCCTGCTCCTCATTTAGTTAAAGGAATCTCAGCAGGCAGCTACAACCTTCCAGGAAACAGTGACCGCACTTGAGAAACAGCTTGGGGAAACTCGTGCCAGTTGCAGAGAGAAGGAACTTCAGCTAGAAATGCAGAAACACAAGGAGATGGAACTTCTTTCCACTGTGCGAAGGTAACCTTCCCCAGAACTGACAGCAGAGAACAAAGGATTATGGGAGGTTGTTTTTCAGCATAGTATATAAATCTTGCGTTATATAATGTTTGGAGATGGTGAAGCTTTCTCACAAACTGCACATCAGTGGTGAGGAATTTAACCAGGGTGGCCTGGAGAGAAAAAAGGTTTTTGATAGGAATGAATAAATTCAGAGAGAATTTTTGCTCTCAACAAAATGGTTAAATGAGGAAGTCCTAAAATAAAGAAGCAGGACAAAGCTTTAGCACACTGCTCAGAAAGGGAACAGCAGCTGGTTGAGGTTGGTTTTTATTCAACCGTCCTAGTTTTGCAAATGGCTGGGATTTATAGGAGTGGATCACAAAGAGACAGCTTCCCATTATTTAACTGTGCTTTTTGAGATATACCAAGTGAGTTAAATTAAGACTGTGGACCTCATTCTATACTAAGTGTGGGATGTAAAAGCACCTCTTGTCGCATCAGCGTGCAAACACAGTTGAAAAGTATCCCAAATTGAGGTGGTTTTAGACCAGTACCTGTGACTTTGGATCAGTGCAGCCTTTTAAGTTGTCTGGGATCTGCTGAGTGCTGCACATCCAGCATGATTTTCGTGAAAGCTGTTTTCACAGTACATTGATTGCAGGTCTTTCCATTTGGTGGTATCCTTTTTTTTCTTAGCTTACAAGATAAAATGCAGCATGGAAAGACTTTGGCAGCAGATGACAGCACTCAGGAAGTGGAAAGAGTCAAAAGAGAAAAGGAGGCTCTGCAAAAGGAACGTGATCTCCTTAGGAAGGTAATTTCCTGCCACAAGGAAGAAACTGGTGGATGTGCTGCTCTGCTCTTTTGTTCTAATCAAAACTTATATTGCGTTATTCCACATCATTTCAGCTAAAATACCAATTTTCATGGTCTCTGGGGAGCCTAGCATGTGAATTTTGACCATCTTAATTCGTTTCACAGATATAGGGCAGACAGCAATAGCTGTATCTGTACCAGCAACTTTCCTATTGTCCCATTAATGGGACTGTGCAGAGAAAATGGAAGGAAGAGAAGTTAGTTTCCTGGTGTGGTGCACCTGTTTGAGCATTTGTGCAATATCCCTTCTGCATCCTTGTTTGGAATCAAACAGGAAGGTTGCAAGGTTGGTCATGTGGGTGGACTTCCCACAAGAACATCCTTCAGTTAGCCACAGATGCTTTTAACAATTTCCTCTGCACGAACAGAGAACCCATGTGTGTGACTTCATGAAGACCGTGCAAAGAATCACAGTGACAGGTAAATGAGGCAAATATTTATGTGTGCAAATAAGGTTCTGAACAGTTGTGACCTTGCAGCATGTAGTTAAATCTCAGAGCAAGATCTCTTCTGAAGAATCCAGAATTGATGCTGGTTACAACTCAGAATGTGCCCGTGAGAATTCATAGGCATGCATTCAGATGCACACAAGTGATTTTCAAGTTGTTTTGACACAGATTCCATCTAGGTTGGTGATCTGGTTTTGTTTGTTTTCAGATTGTGGAGAACCAGAAGAAGAAGATGGAGCAGTTAACCCTGGAAGTAAAGGTAAGACATTTTTGGTTGTAGGCTAGTGTAGCTGGTTCCTGTGCCAATGTCACCTGTGTCAAAGTCTTGAGGTTTTTTACTCTTTGTATTTCAGGATTCGGAGGAACAAATTGCTCAGGAGGAGAGCACAGGGCAGGCTCTGAAGGCAGAAGCCCTGAGGCAAGAACACGCACTGCAGCAGCTGCGCACAGCTGTGAAAGAGGTACTTGTACTTTTACGTTTTGACATCAGTTAGCCAGGCTGCTCCATGGAGTGCCATCAAAAGCCAGTAAGTCTGGGCTTTGCTTTATTTGGTTCCTCCTTTCTTCTGGTTCCGCATATTGCTACTGAGCTTGGCTTTCTGGCTCTACTGAAGTGGTGCACATCCCCTGGGACCGTTTGCTGAAGGCCAGCCTATAACTAAATAAAAATATTCCTGTCGCTTCCAGGGGTTAGGGGATCCAAGTAGTCAAATCTCGTGACTTCCTTTTACTGAAAAAGCACACCACAAACAGGCCATATTCTTAAGACTTCTGTCTTCTTCCTAGTAATTCATGAGTTTCTAGTGAGACCCTAACATGATGTCATATTTTACTCACAAGCTTTAGAAACTGGGTTTTCTGTCAATATGGTAAAAGTAAACGGGTCATCAAGTTGAACTCAAGAGTTCAATCAGTCTAAGTGGCTTTAAGAAAGGATTCGATAAAGCTGTGGACAACAAGTATGTCAATGGCTACTAGAATGGATGCCTAGGTACATCTTCCAGGGTATAGAGACAGGCAGTATGCCCCTAAAGGCCATTTCCTGGGATTCAAGGGCAGATGAAAGTTTTGCCCTTGTCTTTTGCTTGAGATGCTAGAAGCAGTTGGTGGGCTACTGCGTGAGACAGGATGCTGGACTAGATGGGCTGTGGCTTGATCCAGCAGGGCTGCTCTT
>MTQE01001424.1:8459222-8470452 GCA_014337955.1 Aspidoscelis marmoratus
GGATGCTGGACTAGATGGGCTGTGGCTTGATCCAGCAGGGCTGCTCTTAGGGTTCTTATTTTCTGGTGACCTTGTGGACAAATCCATTAAGTTTTCTTGGCAATAATACAATACCTGGTTTGCCACCGGAAGAGATGTGGGAAAATGGCTGCCGCATAAGGATCACAGACGCCGTCGCTCCTTTTATTTTTAGCCTTTACTGTGCCTGGGGGTAGCGTTTGTAACTTCTCTTTAAAGGTAATTTATTTTTAAGGTTTGCCACCGATGCCTTCCATGGTCTTTCTTGACTCAGTAGGCCTGACTGCGACACCAGTGTCCCTAGGCAGTCCAAGTACTCGCCAGCTTTTGGGATCATACAGAGTCAATGAAGGGCACACTAAAGCCTAAACGCCTGTATGCTTCCAAAGGATAAAATAAAATCCAGTGCTCTGGAGCAGGGTTGTGTAAAATGCAGCCTCCAAAGGGCATTTTTGTACTTCATAAGGAATGGATCAGCTTGTGCTAGTTCTGTTCTGTATATAGTGGTGGTGGGGACTGTTGAAATTTGTGCCCTTAGATGGCATTCATCAAGCTTTGCAACCACTAGATACAAAAACTTTGGGCACCCTTGCTATAGAACTTTTCTTTAGGGGGCAATAGAGAGCAAAGCATTTTAAATTAACACTTCCTCTCCTCCTTAAGCTGTCTGCACAGAACCAGGAATTGATGGAGAAGAACCTGACTTTTCAGGAGAATCTGAACCAAGCTGTGCCAGAGCAGCTACTTTCTTATGAAACCACCCAGCTTACACAGCAACTTCACAGTGAGCTGGGCAGCTGCTTGGAGGACCTGCAGTCTGTCTACAGCATAGTAACCCAAAGGGCTCAGGGGAAGGATCCCAACTTATCTTTACTCTTGGGGATTCACAGTAAGTAAATTTGTGCTTTTTTGGGGGGGGGGGCTCCAAGAGTTCATTTTGGAGACTTTCAAAGAGTTCTGCTAGGCTTTGAGGAGATAATGAAACGTTGAGGGTCATTGGTCTATGGAATTTTCTACCAAAAGAGGTGATGACAGCAACCAGCCTGGATGGCTTTAAGAAAGGGTTAGATAAATTCAAGGAGGATGGGCGTATCAATGGCTTGAAGAGACAGTATGGATACCTGTAAAGGCTATTTGCAGAGAGCTGAGAACAGGTGAAAGTTTTGTTCTTGCCTACTGCTTGAGATTGGTGGGCCACTGTGTGCACAGGATGCTGGACTAGAGCGGCTGTGGCCTGATCCAGCAGGACTCCTCTTACATTCATATGTTCTTAGTTTCTTGACTGTCTGTACATATGTTAATAACCAGCAACTTAGTGAGAATCAAATGGTCTTATAGTATAGCTTGCCCTAAAATAATCCAAGTGTGTCTCCTTCGTTTATAAAATTTTATCTAAATCGAGATTATATTTCATAGGATCCTTTTGCAGACTCTGAGCAATTCAGAGACTGTACCCAATGACCTCAATAAAAATGAGGCCCAGAAAGGGAAGAAAACATGAATAATTCTTCAATATTGCATTGCACTTGAGGATGACCGTTGGTTAATCTGTGGCTTTTCCCTTCCCAATTCCACAGCTGTGCATTGCTCAGTTAAAGACAAGGAGGACTTACTGAAACCAGACATGTTGGCAAAGAAACTGGAAGAGGTAAAGAAGCTCCGCAAAGAGATCGAGGACTTGCGCACGGCTATATCGGACAGATATGCCCAGGATATGGGTGACAACTGCATCACGCAGTGAAGGAAAAGCATCAAACTTGAGGCCTTAGATTTCTACAAACAAAAGCTGCTATACGGCGGTTAGGAGCTCCTTTCCACAGAATTCTAAGGGGAGCCAGGTGTGTTTGGTATGTTTTACCATAGAGATCTTGCCAGGGATGATTCCTGAAGAAAATCTATTTGTTTGGAGTACACTTCCCATCTCATTTTTAACATGGAGCTTCCTTCAGTCTAGGGCTGGGGACTGCTGCTGACAGATATCCGGCACTAGCACCTGCAGCTCCAACCAGGTGCTGACAGTTTTCAAGGGAAGCATACAAACTAAGCGGCGTACAGTAGCTGCTTGGCATTTTGTGTGTGTGATTTGCAGCACTTTCTGTAGACACTAGTGTCCTGGGGTCTGCTGGGTCAGTACCTCTTTCAGGCACAGCGGGCATACTTGTGTTGATAGTGGCCTACCAGTCTGAATCTGGGAAAAAGTCACTTGGCTCATTCACTTCAGCTTCCCTGGGATGATTGTCAGAAGTCACAATGCTCTTTTTTGAACTTCTTTAATCTAATTTAGAGATTAACCAAAAAAAAATGGGATCTTGCTGGAATGAAAAAACACCTCAATACATTTACTTTAAAAGCTTTAAATCCAGCAGCTTTCAGCAAGTTTGTTCTTTAGAAGTCCATGTTGGCTCTTCAGCCTCATTTTTAGGAGGATGTAGAGATGTAATGTGCTGCAATGAAAGGGAATTTGCAATAGAAGGAGGGTTCATTTTAATGGATTTAAAATGTCCCCCAAGCAGATGCACTTTTAAACCCTTCGTTTTTGTATCTCGTGTGTGGGTTTTCCACAATGAAGTGCCTTTGTTCTAGAACTCAGTGGTGCGCTCGGCTGATTTTTGTAGGCATGTGCCATACCTTGCAGTGGTTGACAGATGCCCATGGCTCCCTTCCCCTTACCTGGAAAAAATTCTGGCACTCTTTCCATCCATCAGAATTACGTGGATCTGCATTAACTCCCAGGAACAGTTTCCTGCTGAGGGCATTTCCTTAAAGTATATTCAGATACTTTGGTCCGGTCTACAAAGATCTGGAACCTTTTTAGTCACCCTTAGTTTAGGAATTCCTCATGACCCAGTTACCTAGAACAAGGTTGAAAGGGAAAGCAAGTTCTGTATCCCAGAGCAAAAAAAGAACATTTGCGAACTGGTCTCCATTTTACGGTCAACACGTTGGTGCCCTTCAAGACAAGGGCTTTGAGGAAACTCATGAAGACCAGTTCAGATGTTCAGAGTGGCTGTGGCCTAAAGTCAGACGCATCAATTGTAAGCCTGCTGGAAACTGTGAATTTGAAATCCAGAACAATAGGAGCCTGGATTTGGGACTTTATGTGGGTGTTGAACCAACCGCTCCCTTTCAAGCTTAACACTTGTTCCTTGTTGCCTTAGAAAAGGATTTTCCCGAACAGGAAGGATATAAAAGGGATGTACATAGGTAGCAAGAGAAAATATAACTTGAACTTGAGCTGTTATCCAATGGTTACCTGATATTGAGGAGATTGCGTTTTATCCTTCACTTCGGCAGTCCTGTGGTTATTTCCTAAATAAATGCAGGAGCCGTTATAAGAGTCCAAACTCTATCTCCAGGCACATGGAGGGGACATGTGGTTTGCTGTCACAGCCCCCCTACCCCTTGTGCTTCTGGCCAAAGGTGCACTGAGCACCCAGATGTCCATATATGGATGGATGGATCGGAACTTTTTTAAAAAACTGGATGCTACATTAGTGTTTACCTGCACCCAAGGAAAACTCTTTTGACTGATTTGTACTTAAAATGTTTTACAGAATAAAGTGGGCTGCTTTTTAAAAAAGCATTACCTCAAATACTGCTTTATTGAATATTCCTCAGTAATGTTTTTTTGTTGTACTCGCTCCTTTGCCAGTCTTGCACTTAATGATCAAGAATCCCCTTCCCTAACGTAGAGCTTGCCTTCCTTTGAAGCACTGTACATATTGTCAACGCACAAAACCTAGTTCAGGTGGTGCTTCTGGTGACAAAAAAGCCAAGCATAGATATCCCCAGCACTAGATGGGAGTGACACAGTCTCCATTAACCTGGAACCATGAGACCTGCAAGTGATATTTAATCAGCATCTCCTCTAATCAGCATTTTCCACAGCTGGAAAACCTGGCAGTTGCTTCCCCTTTTAGAGAAACGAAAGCATCAGTTGTTTTTTCTGGGGCTGTCTTTCTCCACACCTCCAAAACGGCCAGTTGTCTTGTTAAACCAATCACGCCAGTTAAAATAGCAAAAATCATCTAGTCCTGTACTAGGAACAACAGAAGCACCTGCAAGCAAGCCGGTCTGGGCGGTAAATGCAGCAAAGGCCTTAATCTGGATTAGTGGGTCCTGATCAGCATGATCTGGATCAACTGCAGGCAGAGACATCTGTGTGAAGTGCGCCAGACAGTGGCAAATGGAGAACAAGAAGCGATTGGCCCACAGGACTTTGGACACCCAGTGTGAGCGGCCACGTCCCTGTCAATCCAGGCAGCAGGTGCCCTCCAAGGCAATGTGAAGATACCTGCATGGATGTTCTTGCTGAACTTCTCTGCTGTAGGATTTGCACTTCCATTTCCTTTTCTCCTGTCCCCTCCACCTTTCTATGAAATGGCTGGTTTTTCGAGGCCATATGGAGATCTCAAGACATTCTTTAGGCTGCAGCATTTGTTCACAGTGCCTTAGACTGCCGGAACTAAACCTGGGAAATGGTAAGCGTGGTCCCAGGTTTCTGAACCCTGTTAAGTGAGAGCCACTTTGGACTTGGCTTTAGTTTCCCTGAGCCAAAAGAGTCCAGGGTGATCCACAGGCCCCATAACCTGCCCTAGGTGTGATTACGTGGCCTCAGAAGCACAACAGCCTCGGCGCTTGCTTCCGCCTGGTTTTCAGAAAATCCTCCCTTTGGTACGGAGACGGGGCAGGTGAAAAAGACCAGGTTTGCGGATTAGGTAGAGCACAAGAGTAGGGATGTGCACAAATATTTGAATGCATTTGAAATTAGAATCAAATGCTCTTAGATTAAAATATTCTATTCGAATTTTGAATTTCGGATCTATTTGTTCGAATTATCCGGGCATTTGTATGGTTCGTAATGATGCATACTTGAAGATCCACATCTTTTTCGCCCCTGTAAGCATTTGTATGGATGAAAACGGGTTGCATGCGGGTTAACTACGGGATGCAGAGCTCTGGGCCATTTTTCGAGCCTGGCTCCAGGAGGGTTTTGCTGCAGCCCCAGGATCCGAGTCCTGCCTGCGCTGGGGGGGGCACCCGCTCCCCCGAGCCTTTTACCCGACCCCCACCTGGCCGGGGGAGCCCCTAGGGATGCGCTCGTGGCGGGCGGAGCTCGGCGTAAGGTTTACCCCGCCCGAGGCGCAGTCGGAAGGGGCCCGCGTGGCCCCCGCCCACCCTTGCGCTTCCCAGCCCTGGAGCAGCACCCGATCCCCGCCCCTCCGTTTCCCACGCCAAACCCTCCGGGATCAGCCTGCCCCCTAGCGGCCGGACCGAGAGCGCGCGATCTCCCCGCATGCCCGCGGCTGCAGACCCCATTGGCCTCGGCGCGATCACATGTTGGGCGGGGCTGGGAGGAAGCAGCGCCGAGCCGCGGATCGTTTCCCCCGCCCGCCGCCGCCGCCGTCGTCCCGCCGCGTTCCATCACCCATCCGTCCTCCATCCGCCGCCGCGCCATGGCCAGCCTGACGGTGTACAGCACCTCGGTGACCGGCTCAAGGGAGGTAAGAGGCCCGCGGAGGAAGAGGAGGTGCGGGGGTGGCTGAGCAGAGCTGCCCGCCTGCCTACCCACCCAGCGCAGCCGCAGCCACTTTCGCCCCGCTCCCTGTACCGGCATCTCCCTCCGTCCGGCTGGGGCTGCCTGGCGCCCCCCGCCTCGCCCCAGCTGCGCTCTCGGTCTCTCCGTCCGCGGCGGGGGCGGATCCGTCCTGCTCCAGCTGGGATCCCCAGCTGGGTCTCTGCAGCCGCCTTTGGGTCCCTCTCGCGCTCTCTCCCCCAGCCCGACCCCCTCTTCCCCCGACGCGGAGGAGGCACCTGGTGGTGGTTGGGGGGGGGGGGAGAAACGGGAGAGTCATCGCGCGAAGTGGAAGTCGTGCAACCGCGGGATGGAGGGAGGGATGGAGAAGCGAGAGGGGCGCCTTCCCAGCCTGGCTGCCCGCACGCCGCCTTCCTTCCCTCCCTCCCTCCCGCCAAGCGCTTCCCCTTCGTTTGCGCGCTCCGGGGTGTGTGTGTGAGTGTGTAGGGGGTTCCCTGCAAACTGCTCTGGGCTTCCTCTGCTGCCCCCAGCGAGGGTCGATGCCGCCCCCACCCTCTCCGTTTGCACCAGCTGGGCTGGGCTCCTCTTGGATGCGAATCCATCCCCCTTTTGCCTGGGTCGAGGTGTGGCTCTTGCTGCCTTCTGCAGTGCCTGCCTGCCTCTGGGTCTTTGTTTGGCACGGAGGGAGCAGCGCCTTCCACCAGCCTGGCTTCCTCCCTCCCTCCCTCCCTGCTCAATCCTTTCAGGCCAGGCCTGGCAGCGGATTCATCCCCCCCCCCTTTCCATCCTTTGTGCCTTTTGTTGCAGATCAAATCGCAGCAAAGTGAAGTGACCAGGATCCTGGATGGGAAGAACATCAAATACAATCTGGTGGACATCTCCCAGGATAATGCTCTGCGGGAAGAAATGAGGGCCAAATCCGGAAACCCCAAAGCCATCCCTCCCCAGATATTCAATGGGGACCACTACTGTGGGGTGAGTGGTTGACCCGGAAGCCATCCTGGGCTCTGTCTAGGCTGGTGGGGGCTGTTGCCCAGACTTTTGGGTCAGGGCTCCTGCCTGGATGGACTCCATCCCATTCTCTTGGCAGATAAGGGAAGAGGCTTGCCTGTAAGCTATAGTGGACAGGGGTTGGGGATGAAACTTCTCAGGCAGCTGCTCAGCCCTTTGACTGTTTCCTTGATAGGAGCAAAATAGCTGGACCTTGCAAGAGGTTTGCAGAACTAGGGGTGGGTCAAACCAGCTTCCCCCTCTGCTTTCCAGACAGTTTGCTCTACCACGAAGCTACAGCCGCTTCCATCTTTCGAGGCCTCAAAATTTGTGTCCCTATGGAGACGCTGTTGTTGTTGGTCATAAGTGAGACGTGGAAAGGCAGAGGAGTTGAATCTGAAGATGGGCCGTTTAATCTTCCCCTCTGAGCAGGCACCGCCTATACTTAAGGCCTGTGCAGAGAGTTACCTGAGGTTGCTTTCACCACAGAGACCAGGCAAAAAAGAATCTCCCATTTATTCATCCGGTTCCGGGCAGTTCATGCCACCTTGTGGGTACCATGGGAACCCACAGGCACTATAAGCTCCTCTGCCTGGTTCTTTAGCTCAGGATCAGGCCAGGGCTTCCACTATTCACAAGCAGAGCTGAGGCCTTTCTGCACGTGGCCTTATTCTGGGATATATCCAGGAATAGGGCCTTCCTGTCTGCATGTTTGTGTGGTCTATGGTGGGCCTCAGGTGAGGCCTGCCACAGTCTGCATTAGCATGTAGACAACTGGCCCTAACCCAACATATAGCCCAGAATAAGGCCGAGTGCAGAAAGTGCCCTGACCTAAAAACAGGCCGAGTGAGGCCACAGATACTGGGAAGGCAATGACATAACGGAGGCAGGATTGGTACCAACTGTCCAGCGTTCTAGTCATGGAATGCCGGTGGGCAAAACATCTGGAGCGAATTCCTTTTCTAAAAATCACCCAAACGGTGATGACTGGCCAGAGTTTGGGTCTTTGGACTCCTTCCCACAAATGGGCGTTTTGAGGTTTTTTTTTTCCTCCAAATCGGATGGAAATAGGCTGCAACGGGCTATTTGCGCATAGGTTTAAAATGTGGCTCGGTGAATTTCCACAAGCCCAGAATGTTCTTTCCAGGTGATGAAGCAAGAAAGCTGTTTCGCAGGGCTTGGCCTGATGTTGCAGGGCGTGGAAGAAGAGTGGGATTCCCGCCTTCTTTACTCAGCCGCCGCGTTTGGCCAAATGTTCCAAGATTTATGGCATTATCCTGAGGCCAAGAGACAGAACTGTCATGTGATCCAGGGCTAAGCTGAACAATGCAGGGCTGATTTCGAAAGATGATTTATTTCATGGTGCGTGCCTTTTGCTGCAGCCAGCGGCATCAGAAGTTGTTTTATGGACCCTCTTTGTTTTAGCACGTGGTTTCCTTGAATAGTTGCCTGGAAAAAAATCTGTTTTCGTTCCTGGAAATATTCAGGCAGGCTTTGTACCTAGGATGCTCAGTCTGTAGCCTTCTAGATGTCTTGGAACTGCACCTCCTAGTAGTCTTTTTCCTGGGTCTGGCATTGAATGCTGGGAAGAGGCTGCTGGGAGTTGTAGTTCAGAACAATTCAATGACTCTGGATTGGACCATTCCCTGACAGGGATTGGGTGCTGGGCATGTGCAAAAATATTCGAGATATTGGTTATTTGGTTGAATTCAGACATTCAAACTTGAATTGACTGTCCAGACTTTTTTTTTAGTATTTGAACAAATATCCTATTTTCCGGCGTATAAGGCGACCCCCAACTTTCCAGTTAAAATATAGAGTTTGGGATATACTCGCCATATAAGAAGACAACACCCGGCGTATGAGATGACCCCCGACTTTTGAGAAGATTTTCCTGGGTTAAAAAGTAGTCTTATACGCCAGAATATACAGTACAAACATTTTGAATTATTTGTACGGATACGTACAGGATGAAAGCAGGATGCATATGAATGCATACAAGATTCGTATCGTCAAATACATATTGAATATTCGTACAAACAGATATGAATGTATTCAAATCGGGTTGAATTTCAATACATTTGTGTTTTTCTCTATACGTACAAATTTGGATATTTGCCTATGTCATTTGAATCAAATCAAATACCGCTTCCTCACTCCAAATTAAACGGTGTTCTTGCTAATACTGGCGAAAGCTTCCTTCGCTACACCCAACTCCCTGGAAGCCCACTACCTGATTTTGATTTTTATGTATAATGGTATCCGGCCTGCGGAAATGCAGTCTTTGGACAGCGTGAAAAACATCCAATGCAGTGAACTGCTCAGAGGCTTTGAAGCACGTACTATTTTAAAATCACAGATCCTTTTTGCACTTGGCAAAAAGCTGAACACGGGGCTAGGGGTGGGACACTCCAGCATAGTCGATTCAGATTGCATGGAGCCAGGTCCTAATCAGACGTGGCTGCAGGGGTTCCCTCTACTACATAGTTTGAGCTAGTTTGGTCTAGTGGTTAGGGAGCCAGACTCTTACCTGGGAATACCGGGTTCGATTCCTCCCTCCCCCATGAAGCCAGCTGGGTGGTCTTGGGCTAGTCCCAGCTCTCTTCTGAGCTCTCACAGCCCCACCTACCTCACAGGGTGTCTGTTGTGGAGAGAAGAACAGAAGGTTTGTCAGCTACTTTGATTCCCCTTAAATGGATGAGAAAAGTGGGGTAGAAAAGCCAACTCTTCTTCGACATGTGTTAAAACTGCTCCACATCTATCCTACATGCCTCCCTGCGTGGGCATGTTCACACTTCTTCCTGATGGAACAGGTCCTAACACCGCCTGGGCGGCTCAGACAAGTTTAGTGCCGCATCTCCCCATTGCTGCGGCAACTGTGCCACACAGGAGCATTGGTGCCCTTGCAGTGGCTCTGTGATCGCCTCCATAATGAAGGCAGTTTGGGCCTCACCAGCGCTTAGGAAAGCACTGGCAGGGTTAGGGACAGATCCACCATCCCAAAGTGCGGGCGTCGGATCTATCCCCCATCTTCACCTCCCCAGGAGATTTTCCCGGAGACATGAAGGTGCGAAAACACTGCCAGTGAAAGAAACCCAGAAATCTTGATTCAGAGCATTGTCTTCTGTTCACAGTTCTTTCTTGGCTGCATACCTGCACATTGTCCTTGGACTTTCCCCTCTCTGATTGCGGTAGGCGTGGGAAGGGTTTACGAAAACACATCTAGCGCCAGGCAGTAATAGTTTTTTTTTACAATCTTGCTTTCTCAGAACTCACAGTGAGAAGCTGGCCTCATTCACTGCGATTCCAGACTTTTAGCAGCCGTTTCTGATGAATGCTGTGGCAATTCAGGGCCCAGCTATACCCACATGCCTTCATGTTGAATCTTGCTTCCAAGCAGCAAACAGTTTTTTCTTTTGCATTATCAAGCCCAGAAAAACCACATTTTGTGTTGGATAACATGGCAGGGAAACTGCTTTGTCACTTTGCTGACATGCTCTCATTCTGAAAGCAGATTCAAACCATAAGCCAGTTCACATTTGGCCTTTTAGTAGACGCTGGGGTAGCTGCTGGTAAAACGCATTTGCACTGCAGGAAGCATTTTCAACCCAGAAATGTGCATGCACAGTCACACCAGGTTCCACATTGAAGATGGCAGCACCCGGACCCAGTGGCATGCACTAGCATTTGAAAGTGCAAACACTAGTGCATTCTAGTGGGGAATGCACTTTCCCCATCCAGTGGATGGGAAGCAAAGTACAGAAATGCCCCTGGTTGTAGGAATGGGCACGAATGTTCTAAACATTCGAAATCCAATCAAATTCGATCGAATGTGGACGTTCGGATTCGAATAGAATGCCTTCACATTCGAACTTAGACATTCAAACAAATTTTGAATGTTCCAAAACATTTGTTCGAATTATTTGAAACATTCGAAAGTACAGAAATGTATTACATACTTAGACGTATCTCATACGTATTTGTAAGCATTCGCGCTTATAATACGGGACGAAAACGGGATGCGCACAAAATGCGTGCAGATAGGCATAACCCATACGAACGTTGTCGACTCGAATAGACTCAAATCTAACATTCGAACGAATAGTTTTGAACGAATGCAATTCGAATTGGATTTTGTTGCAGTCAGGTTCTAAACGTTTGAATCAAATTAAATGTTTTGACATTCGATTTGACTCTTAATTCAAATGCAGACAAACAAACATCTGTGCACATCCCTACCAGCTTGCATCTAGGCCCTGAGTAAGTAGATCTGAGATTGTTGGGTGAGGTTGGGTAGCTCGTTGGGAGGAAAGATTGCAGGAAATCCTTAATGATGCAGAAGCGTGTCTGTGTGTATTGAGAAAGAGAGATGCAGCAGCAGCAGAAATACGTATTCAGCTCCCTGTTTCTTGTCCGTGCATTTACATTCTCTCTGTTCCTTCTCCTACCTGGCAGGACTACGAACTGTTTGTGGAAGCGGTGGAACAGAACACGCTGCAGGAGTTCCTGAAGTTGGCCTGAGCATGTGTCTTCCCCTTCCTTTCCCCTCCTCTCCCCCCTAAATCCCTGGACTTTGAATTCTGCCTTCCAGATGGGAATTCTGCATTCTACCTCCTCTTCCTCCTCCTCCTTGCCGCGCATTGTGATCCCTGTGCAACCCAAACCCCTTTGCCCCCTTTCTCTTCC
>MTQE01001424.1:8482190-8499522 GCA_014337955.1 Aspidoscelis marmoratus
CAGCTTTTTGCCTTCATATCATTTCCTCACAAAGCAAAGGGAAATGGTTCTGGTTGACCCGTTCCGTTGTCCCTGAAGTTCACACATTAATTTTCGCCTACAAGGAGAAATCTAGTTTGAGCTCACTGGTGGCCCTTGTGAGATAACATGTTCCACAGTTGTACATGGAACCTACCCTCATGCTTCTTGGACATTCTGTGCCCTCGAAAATCAATGCTAACAGAAGCAGTTCACCATGTGTGATTTGCCATGGCCCCTAGAGGGTTGGAATCCCAATTCCCTTCTTGGGGTTTTTTTCCACTGTCACTAGAAGTACCCATTAAGTACCCATTAATGGGTACTTAATGGGTACTTTTAGTGACAGTGGAAAAACACCCTTGGTTACCATTTCCTTTTTGGTCAAGGTTTGTGGCCATGTCTCCACTAGCCTGCAAGAATGGGAGATGTCTCCACCAGATGGAGCTGTTCTTGTGACCTTGGCAAGGAGTTTGATATCTCTATTGAGATTTTGGAGGTCACCCGGCACATTTTTTCAACACACACACAGGCACTCACAAATATAAATCATAAATCTGTAATCCAAACCAATTGACTAAATTTTGTTCCATGAAGGCTTGCGTCACAAATCAATTGTTTCGGTGCTAAAGAAGTCTTCCGCTTCTGCTGCTATGAATTTATGAAACTCTATGGGATGGCTGTAGCTCAGTGGTAGAGCAAAACTGCCTGGAAAGCGAAAGGATGCCGTTTTGATCCCCAGCTTCTTCCCAAAAGTAGGCAATGGCAAACCACTTCTGTATTGCTGCCCAGAAAACTGTGCAGTGATGCCCATGAAGGTACCTATGCAGTCATCTGGGAGTTGGTCACAAGTGGGTAGTACCCACCACAACAATGGGTCTGCCATCCAGACCCTTGGGTATGGGGCGGGATATAAATAAATAAATAAATAAATAAATAAATAAATAAATAAATAAATAAATAAATAAATAAATAAATAAATCTCTCAAATTAATTAAAATATAATAATTTTTGTCTAAGGAGTTTTTAAGCTTGATGTATGCTTCCAATGACTACCCCCTATCCCTCCCCCCCCCCCAGCTATATTATTGTGAATTTTTTATTCCTTCCAAGTGGCAAGGTTATAGATTCAGCTACGGAAAGTCCATTTCTGATTCATTTTCCTCCTCCTATGTAAGAGAAAGGAGTAGAAAAAGTAGATTGGCAAATCCAGGCCTAAAACAGACTTGGCATCTTCCTGTTCAAACACTACAGCTTTGCAACACACTTTTTACACTGCTTTAAATTTTAAAAACGGTTTCAGATGCTGTATACAGTTGCATCCCCCATGATCCATAAAGTCATTCCTGGTAGATTTTGCGTGATTTTGCGTGATTTACCCAGGCCTTTGGGAGACCTAATGGTGGTGGTCCGGTTTAGGGTTGTGCATGAATGTTCTAAACATTTGAAATTTATAAAGAAAAGTTTACTCTTCCGATATCCTAATTATCAGATGTTTATAACAGTTTGCTGTGCAATTTGGTGTTGGTTATTTTTCATGGGTAAAATTATTTATCCTGAGACAAAACTCAGCAAAACAAGTTTGACCAGAACCTATGCCAGGGACATACATGCAGAGAAGAGCGAGAGACCTTATTCTGGACAATGGTTCACTCTGTACCAAGTGAAAGCTTTTGCTAGAAGATCCTATCAAGACTTGTAAAACAAAAACACACCACAAAACGAGGAGTGGCATTTTGAAGGCCTTTACTTAAGCAGTGACGAGAATCTGTTTCCTCAAATGGTGCTAGACCACAAGGGAAGCTGACAGAAAGTGTAGTTACACAAAATCTGGAAAGCCTCAGGTTCCCTGTTTCTGTGTTAAGAAGTACTAGAAAAAGAGACCGGAATAATGTGAGGAATTTAAGGGAGGAAAAACTGCACTTGCAAAGGCTGATAACCAGCACACAGTTTTTATCAAAACTACTAATTCAAAGGACACAGCCAGTTCTTTCTGGTCTACTGAACTCTGGTGATCTATGCTTTTACTGTACATGCCTAATGAGAAATTTCAAATATACTCCTCCTCCTTACTGTGAATAAATTAGATGCTAATTGACTCTGGAGGGCCTGAAGAGGCGTATCAAGAAGACTGTAAACTTCTGGCTGGGATAGAGATAAAAGTCATGCTGTGATGTGAGAGAGTTGGAACTTGTCTTAAGGAATGCCTAAAAGGCAGGTTTCCTATATTGCCATATAGAACAAAAGTAATCTTTTGTCTCTAGCTTGTTTATTCACTAAAACCCTCATAAATGGAAGAAAGCTGATAGGGCAGCAATTTTCCTAATGTATATTATATGTGAGCAATGTTCCTAACTACAAGCTCTACTGCTCTCTTGAAGAAATCATTAGTGCCCCAAGATGTAAGAGTTACAAAAAAAGTCTTGCTTTAAGAATTATTGGGTGATTCTGCACTGGTTAGTACAGTCAAACCCCTGTATCTGTAGGGGATATGTTCCAGCTTCTCCCGCAGATATGTGAACCCACAGATAATCATGAACACTGTTGCCGGCTTCCAAAAAACGCTGCTGTCACCAGCCGAAGCCACCTGCTGAAGCTGCCACAAGGTCAAGCTGCTGCTGCTCCACCACAGCCACCTGCCTGCCCTGTTTTGGTTACCTGTCTGTGGCAGCAGAGCCAACGAGGCCTTGCAGTGGAGGTGGAGCCTTGCAGCGAGCTGGCAGGGCCTTACACCAGCGGCAGCAGAGTCTTGCGGCATCAGGGCATCTATTCAATACGAATCTATTTGTATGTATTCGTACAAACATTAGATACATATCTACTACAAACAGATGCGTATCTGCTACGAATAGATACATATCTGCTATGAGCAGATACATATCTGATACAATAGATACGTATCTGCATATGGACAGATACGTATCTGATATGTTTCTTCAGCTTAACGAATGTCCAAACTATTTGTACGAATGTCCGGAAGCATTCATATTAGTTCAAATGTTAGCATACGAATACCATAACATTCTATTTGAGTTCAAATGTCCAAATTTGGCCAAATTTTTAATGTAACAAATATTTGTGCACATTTCTGCAGAGCAGGTACAGGTTTTGCCTTTGTCTTCTGCTTGAGATGCCCAGAAGCAGCTGGTGGGCCCACTGTGCGAGGCAGGATGGTGGACTAGACAGGCTGTGGCCGGATCCAGTAGGGCTCCTCTTATGTTCTTATTTTTGCCAATTGTTATACAACCAAGCACCTCTATGTCCAATTTATAACTCTCATTCTACACCTCAGTATGTTTATAGCCAGAACGTCTATTTAAGGAGGCCATAAAATGCTTATATATTCTCATACTTTTACTGAAACTGTGAACTATTACAACATGGAAAATACTGGCCGCTCCTATTTCCTTCTGTAGTACTTTCCAAAAAAAGACTCCATAAATTTGTTTCTTGTAGAATAACCGTAGGTTCCTAGTTCAAAGCTATCTTTACCCTTTATATGTCAAGAAAGCAAGGTGCAGAACAAAGAACTTAAAACCACAACGTTCAAAACACAGAACCACAGTTTGAGCAACAGTTTTAGTAATAGATTCTAAAGAAAATAAGTTCTGGGGAACCATGGAAACTTTAAAAAACAGAAAGCTGTTGTCCTATGTCTTTTTTTAGCCTTGGGCAAGAAACTGCAAAATGTTCAGAAAAATGTCTAACCTTTTGGCTTACTGTATAATCTCTGCTTCTGGCCACATGTAGCCCTCCTGTGCATTTCTTTGAATTCAGGACAACCGAGAAGCTATCAAGAGGGACAGTAGTTCAAAACCTCTAGAGAGCAGCAATCTTTAGAAAGTTGTGCTAAATTAAAGTTGCACAAGCCATAAATGACTTTCATTGCCTACAGACTTTCATACTTATTCTTGTATGTTCACGCGGAGTTCAGAAACATCACCATTTCCAAAACATGCAAAATCTTATTTTGGATTAGCTACAGTTTGCTGTGTGACCTGAAACTGGATAAACTATAGCTATTCTATTTCTTTAAATAGTACCTCTGTATTGGGCATTTTAGATCTATTTGCTTACAGTGCTTCTTTAAGTACTATAATGTTAAGTCAGCAATGTTCACTGATATAAAAAGCCATTCATCTTAAAAGATGCCATTCTTCAATTTCCCTTTAAAAACAAAAGAAAAAATATAGATCCATAACATGCTATTTAAGATAGCTAGGGTGCATCTCCATGCACGTTGTTTAATCTGAACAGGACTATTTTTAGTCTGGATGCAGGGCTGAGTTCGCATTGTGCCCCTCCCTATGTGATTGCTGAAAATGTGGGCTCTATTTGAATACGGCTGTTCCCAAACAAACGGTGCTAAAGCCCTGCATGGAGAAATAGCATCTTTTCCTCTCCTTCCCCCCTCTCCTGATAGGAAGCCGGGTTGATGTCACCCAGCCCGTGTTGCCCGCTGTAGCGATTACAGGGAAACACCACATTCCCCGCCCCCCTTGCGGCACAGAGAAGCTAGCATTGAAAAGCTATAACAATAAAAGAAAAAGCCAGCTCATTAATCAAAGCCGCTATAAGGTTTGGTGGCAGTTTAGCGGTGATTCGCACCTTCGCGTCACCATGAGCATACCTGGTAAGGCAGTGATGTGAAGGTGCACAAAATCACCCTGGAATCAAGGCATTATCATGCTTGGCTTGGCGATCAGGGAAGGGGGATGGAATAATGGTCACAGAAAGAGACTTGTGGGACAGTGAAGGCCATTTGACCCCCTTATCATTTCTGTTCCATCACCATTTATTCCCCAAACTGCTCAACAGTTGCTATCTCCGACGCACAGGACAGGAATGACGAGCACAGGACGTGACATACCTGAAATGGAACGCCATCTGGGTACCGCCTCTGCAGTTCAGAAGGGAAGTAGCCATCCATAAGATCACGCAGGCATCGCTGAAACAAGAAGCACGACCACATGTCACATTCCTCCTTCTGATTCCGATGTCAGCAACCGCAAGCTACAGCCTATGCATATACTGACTTATACATTGATGAATTGGCATTTCCTGTGCTCTTTAATGTACAGCATGCCCTCTGCAATGCAAGAATTATAATGCTAGATTGTCCAGGTTAGAGCCAGAGTTGACCACAAGAAGGGTTGATGAAAGAAAATGGGAAACAGAATCATAGCATTAACTGAAGTGATTTTAAGAACAAGAGTTATCCAGACTATCTTTGAAGGCCTTGGTTAAAGGCCATATCGGGAGAATGGTTTCCACCAATATACCCAAAACCAAGCGAACAATTATGAACTACCATTTGTGGAAGATCGTTTATAATTGTTAATAATTGTTGGCTTGGTTGTGGGTATATTGAGAAATCTTTATTGATTAGTCATTATTACCTTATCAAAGCCCAGATAAAGCTTGATTATTTTTTTCCATGTCCTTTTTATTAAATTGTTTAGATCCATCCATCCACCAATATACCCATATAGTGGTGGATTGATGGATCTAAACAATTTAATAAAAAGGACATGGGAAAAAATTAATAAAGCTTTATCTGGGCTTCAGCTAGAAAAGCATTTATGAACAGCGGATCACAGACGCAATGAGCAGATTCCTCCTAGCTGACAATTATAGGAGCTTGGCAGAAATAAACTACATGTTCTGTTCAGGATTGTTCCGTTCAGGACTGTTTTTCTGTTTCAGCCAATGGCTGACTCACTCTATGTAAGGGAGACATGGATAAGATTTGCTACAGCAAACTGCCAGTGGAACCAGAAGGATGGCATGTCAAGAAATTAATGGATTTGCATGTGGCAAAGGATTTAGAAAACCCATCCACTGTATGGGAGGAACTGCACAAGCACAAAATCAATTCTTACATGTGGCTGTTAATATAGGCAATGAACAAAAACTTAGTGCCTGTTAGAAGACGGAAGCCAAAGTGGTTTTTCAGTCAGAAGGAGAAAATCTTTGTGTTCAGTCTTGTTTTCCATTACCACCTCCTTGTATTGCAAATCATTTCCAGACTGATAATCATACCAAGCATAGAGGTGGCAGTTTGACAGTGCTGAGATATGAACGGCCCCGGGTATCAAGGAGCAGGGGGTCTCATTAGTCATGGTGGTCTTTGCCACATGGCAAAGAGCATCTTACTGGGCAAACTGTGAAAAGCTGCTGGTCTGATGCAGCAAGGCCCACATATTGTTGTGTTCCTGTTCTTGGATTTGTTGTTTTATTCAGATCGTGGTTTTCTCATTATGGGTCCAAAGTATTTTATCTTCAGCTTCATATGGGTCCCTGACTTGATCTCCTTCCAGTCCAAGGGACCCTTCTAAAGACTTCTCCAGCATCACAGTTTGAAAGCATCAATTCTTCAGTGGCTCAGCCATACATCATTACTGGGAAAACCATAGGTCTGGCTACAGGGACCTTTGTCAACAAGGTGATTCTCTGCTTTTAGTATGCTGGACAGGTGTCCCATAGCTTCCCTCCCAAAGAGCAACTGTCTCTTATCTTCATGGTGCAGTCACCATCTGCCATCATCTTTGAGCCCAAGAAAATAACATCTGCCACTTCTTCCATTTCTTCTATTTGCCAGGAAGCGATGAGACCAGATGCCATAATCTTAGTTTTTTAAGGCTGAGTTTCAAGACAGATTTTGAACTCTCCTCTTTCGCCCTTATCCTGAGGTTGTTGATATTTCTCTCGGCAATAAGTGGTTCCTCTATAAAGCCTCAACTCTGAGTGAAAAATGGGGTTCTTGTAGGATTGCAAACTGCCACTAAGGGCTTCTAAAAGAAGAGTAACAGTAAGAACACCAGCCAGCCAGTGACTCCATTGGTTCAAGGACAGATCTATACCTGGGTGGAAGGCTCTTCATATGACCGGAAGGGTCCGTTGAACATGACAATCCCATTCTGGTAGAAGGTGAGAGGGACCGAGTTGAGCCGCTGCAGCCGAGCACCACCTGCTGTGTGCTGAATCTGGGATACGCCTTCACCAGCCAACACGTTTAAGTCTTTCAGGTTTTCCAAAATTAAATCAAAGTCAATTGGTCTTTCCGAAACGACAGCATCATCTATGGCAAAGGAAAGTGAAATGACAAACAGGAAGCAGTGGCCATGCAACTTGGAACTCTTTACTTACTAGAATAGCATGCCCCAAAATTGAGATGTTTATTATTATCTGGCAATAAGTTTGCATCTAGTGCTGCAGATGTGGAATGTTTGCTTAAGAGAAGCCCTGCTGGATCAGGCCATAGACCATCTAATCCAGCATTCTGTCTCACACAGTGGCCCAACAATTGCTTCTGTGCATCTCAAGCAGAGGCCAAAGGCAAAACCTTTGCCTGCTCTTGTATCCCTGCAAATGAACTTCAGAGGCATCCTGCCTGTCTCTCCAATCCAGAAACGGTACCTAGGCATCCATTCTGGGTAGCCATTGATACGTCTCACCACTGTGAATATGTCTAATCCTATAAGTACCTAAGAGGGGCCCTGCTGGATCAGGCCACAGCCCATCTTGTCCAGCATCCCGTCTCTCACAGTGGCCCAAAAACTGCTTCTGGGTATTCTCAATATTAATATTGGACCAATAATACTACTATCTTACATAGCAACACCCAACAATAAGCAAGCCTGGAAGCCAGTACATTTCATAGTAGCAATTCTTAATGCATCTAAATGAGACAAGCATTTAGTGCAACATACCTGGCTTCCAGAGACTTCTTGGTGGCTGCCCCCCCTCCTCATTTAGCAGCTCCAGCTCTTCCAAAGGTTCTGACCCTTCCCCAACCCAGATCAGTCCATAGTCATTTAGAAACTGCTGCAATAAGAGAAAATGGGCACGACTGAGCAAATTAGGAAAGAGGACAGAATTGGGGATCAGTCCAGTTCATGATAAGAAAAGAATATTGCCTGGGTAGGATGCTGAGATGGGGTCCAGGAACCCAAGAAGGAGTATTTCTTTTAGAGAGCTCTTACCTGTACTATTTGGATCCAATGCTGGGCAAGTCAACAAAAAGATTACAGAATGAATGCTTCACACTTTCCTTATTGTTGTTGTTGTTTGCAGTGCACGAAAACATTTTATTTCTGGTGTTTATTTTTCTGAAGAACTCAGAGTAATGGAGATTATTCTCCTCTTTTTCCATTTTATCCTCACAAAGGATACTCTAGTTTAGTCTGAAAGGTGGTGCCTAGCTGAGGCCATCCAATGCATTCCCATGGCTTAGCCATGATTCAGTCCGAGGGTTTCCTAATTTTTGCTCCAACTCAGAAATCATTAACTGACTCTCCCACTGAATAAAGAAGATGCTCAAATGCCTAAAGGGGGAGAAACCAACACTCCTTTGTCCCTTTCATTCAACTTACCTCCATTTCCCAGATCTGACGTTTCAGCTGAAGGCACAACATTTCCAGGTCCTTCATCCTGCTCACCCCTGAAGATTCCTCTAGAAAGAGGTGGAAATTCAGGAGAGATTTGCCATCCTTCATTTTGCTGAGTATTAACTTGTATATGGACAAGTGATGGTCAGAGGTGGCTCTGCTCTCTCTTGTAACTTAATATTCCAGTTCCAAATAGAAAACAACAAGGTACTGATGGGTTTAATCATAGTCCTATCCCATCTATATACAGGCCTGGATAGTTAACAGGGCCCTAGGACTTCGCTTCAGGTCATCTTCTCCCGTAAGTAAAGGCTACCCAAAAGACCTGTCAGAAACTTGTGCACATATTGCTTGACCTGCATTTAACATCACCTCTTCCCTACCTACGTTGATGGTATGGTATCTGTTTATTGTGACCCACACCGGGAGGGAGGGAGGGAGGGAGAGTGGGAAGGTGGGTGGACGGACGGACGGACGGACGGATAAGCATTACCTTTACTTTTCTGAAGAGTTTTTATCTGCATTTCAAGCTCACCAATCTTCCTGTTCTGCAAATAAGAGAAAGCCACATCTGTCTTCAGAGATCAACTCAGACAGACGTATAGAATTCCATACTGGCTGAGCCAACAAAATGTCACTTTTACTGGAAGGCTAAGGGCCTTTTTGCACTTCATCTGGCAAAGCTTTCCAAGGGAGACAAAGCTGTGGAACGATTTGAGCCTCTGCCCAAGCCAAGTGAAACTTAGCAAAGTGCAAATCTCTACAATGAAATTGTGGTGCCATAGGACATACCAACGGTGCCAATGTGCATGCCTGACACCATTGGTGCGGCAATGCAGCACACAACCACACCTGCGCTGCCTGGTCACATGCTCCATTCAAACCTCTTCCACCAAGGTAGATTCTCGGCTGAGGAATCTCTTCCCAAAAAAGACAAGAGAGTCATTCCGCACCTGCTTTAATATCTTCTCAGTACCAAGACCTTTCCTGTTTTTTACATTCCATCCTGAGATTCTTTATGGATGCTTGAGCCCTTTGTATTTTCAGTCCATCACAGTTTCCTGATTAGGGATGTGCAATAATGTTTGTGTTTTTTTTTTGACATTCTATTCGAGAAGATGCAAATAGTCAAAAATTCAATTCGATTTGAATTTTTTAAATTCAAATTTAACAAGATTCAATTTGAATTAAGCAAATTTGAATCTATTCGTTTGAATTTTTAAATTCGAATTTGCACTTACAGAATGTTGACATTTGTAGATGCCGTGCGCATCTTCCCGGCATCTGTACACATCCGTACGGATCCGTACACGTCCGTATGCATCCCATAGTTATCCCATATGCAACCTGTTTTCTTCCCTTACGGCTCTGTACGAATGCGTACAGATGCAGGAAGGGTACAGATCTTCAGGTACGCCTCGCGTACGAACCCATACACATATGAATGTCTGGAAAATTTGAACGAATAAATCTGAAAATCAAATATCAAATCAAACGTTTAAATTTGAATTTTGTGACATTCTGTTCAGATTCAAAGGTCAAAATTCGGCACATTCGATCGGATTTCGAATGTTCACAAATATTCATGCACATCCCTATTCCTGATTGCTCCAGTGCAACTGTCATAATTTTGTCCAGGTTTTTTTAGTGCAATTTCGTAATAAACATCCTGTGACTGTTAGAATTTTGCTGTTATATTACTTAAGCCACCCAGAGAAATTTTTGCCACAAGGCAACCAATCGATACTACAAACAACACATTGAGTGGCCTATATTCCCAATGTGAGCAACCATTGCGCTAACAACATCTCTCAGATTCTTCTGGTCAGTTTTTTCACCTTTTGCTCAATTGCTTGTGCTTGGCTCTTGGCTTTCTGCTCTAAAGCAGAAATTTTCTGCATCATGGAGGTCATCAGCTCCATGTCACTTGGGGCAGCCCCTAAAGACACAAAGTCAACATGTCAGAAGAGTAATTTGAATGTAAACATTCATTCCGATTCCACAATAAAATACTGTGTGTTTCAAAAATAAGGGAAAGGGCCCGAATGCTTGCACTCTACGCTAGCTCTGCTTAAATTCTTGACAGAGCAACGAAGACCTTGCTCAGGCCCTGTTGTCGTGGGCCTGTTTACACCTCCCACATATGCAAAGTAATGCTAAGTTAGGACTAAAATACTGTTATGGCTGCTTCTATGTAACCTTTAATGGTTTTCTTTGTCATGTGCATAGAGAATGTGGTAAGAGGAAACAGCGGGGTAAGGCCAGAGAGAGCAGGGACAAAGGAATAATAGACTAAAGGCCACAGCAGTACATGGACTTAGCTGTGATTGCCCCTTTCTCTTTGCTTGCAAACAAGGCAGGGAATGTACTTAAGGAGGCAGGAGAAAGGAAACAATTCATGCATACATTAGATGGGACTGAAAGGCAGGACTTAAATACGGTAAGATTCTAAATGAATTCCTGAAACAGCCGAGAATGTAGTATTTGGTCAAGAATTCATCCACTAGAGACAGGACATTCTGTAAGCCAGTTGGGTCTTGTGGTTAGAATGCCAGACTCATAGCCTGCAGTCATGGGGTTTGGTTCCACACTCCTCCACGAAGCCAGCTGGGTGACCTTGGGCTAGTCACACTCTCAGGGTATCTGTTGTCAGGAGAAGAACAGAAAGCTTTGTCAGCTGCTTTGAGTACCCTTAAACTGGTGAGGAAAGTGGGTTAGAAAAGCCAACTCTTCTTCTTCTTCTTCTTCTTCTTCTTCTTCTTCTTCTTCTTCTTCTTCTTCTTCTTCTTCTTCTTCTTCAGTCCATCTTTGGACCCCACTGCTCACACCTTTTTAGTCCAATCCATTTTACTTGTGGACTTTCCTCTTTTCAGTCATACTGTCTTGAGTTCTGATTTTTACAGGTCTCAAGCTGTTATAGAGTGTTAATCCATTTTCAGTTTTGGGGGTGTGTGATCATAGAAGAGAACTAAATGGGGCAATCCCACCATGACTGTGCCATAATGGCACTATTTTCACCCTGTCTAGTTGCAGCATGGGACTTCCCTACCAAAGAGAGTTTGCTCCTCCAATACTGAAACAGTGCAACCTAGTTTTCTTCACTGTAGTTTCTACTGGGGGGCTTGTTCAGAACTGATCACTCTTAATTGTAAGTTCATTACCAGGTTGCTCCAGGCAGTATTGTGTGAGGTTATCTTTTGAGTGGCACTACTAGCAGCGATCTTTCTAGCATGCACCATTGTTATAAGGAAACAGCCAGCTTCCAACATTAGGTACTGGTGATTATATATCTTCTTGTTTTGCTGAGCTTTATGGCGATCTGTGGATTGCTTAAATTTAGAAAATAAAAAAAATTAAGTAAAATCCTGTTTCCGATAAACTGCAACCTTTAACCCATTCTCCAACGTGACTGGGTAAAAAAACACAATGCCACCAGCACATCCATCTTTTCGATGCAGAGATATCTGCACTCGCTGAAAGAAAAGCATTTTGCGTAACTGTTGGTTTGCTCGAGAAATGACTTATACCCACCCACCTCTTCCTGAGAAGGCCAGAAAGTTCAAGCCTAATGCATCTCTGCTGGGATCATGGGGGAAGCTATTCTTAACCATGTAGCTAACTCAGCCCAGGGTCAACTCCACAGTCTCTCACCATAAGCACCCCTTCAGATCCCATGACAATAGAAGGTATTCCATGTACACTTCTGCACCACAGCACCCATTACTGGTTTTCAACAGCTTTTAACACAGTAGGTTTAAAAGTGTTTTCACTTCCCAGGAGGTGGGGAATGAATACTGCCTTTCTTTTGTCCTACAGATGTCTCTCGCCAAGAACATATTTTGCATTTTAATTTACAATGCAAAAAAAGAAAAAAAGAAACAGCCTGTAGGAGTTATACAGACTGGTTGCTAACATAACCCTGCTTTCAGATGGCCTTTCAGACTGGGAGGAACCGGGAAACGCCAGCTTTTTTCAAATGTAATACTCAACCCTGATGTGGATCATAAAGCTTTCACTTTTATTAGGACCTCAGGAGGCCACAAAGAGGAGACTGTGGACTCCAATGATCAAGAAAGGCGATGAGTTGTACTTGCACAACTGTGAGAACGCAGAGCGACTTCTATTAGGGCTTAAGTGAGGGCCAGAATCAAATGATTTATTTTCTTGGGGCCTTTTCACACTTACTGGTCGAGAACACTCCCATATACTCTAGGACACTCCATCTGCACACCACAATGCCACCTCCATCCCAGAGTGAGTGGGAGCATTCCTGATCCTCTGGAGCTGTAGAACAGTAAAAACTGCTCCAGGGCTTGACCAGAGCATCTAGTATACTCTCAGTGAGCTCCCAGACATGGTGGCACATTCTGGATTGTATCTCAGAAGAGGGACCTGCCATCTGCAGGTTGATGCAGATAACAGCAGATCCCACCTGGGACCTGCCGTGGTCTGCACCAGAATGTGGGTGTCAGCTCTCTATTCTGAAATATAATGTGGAATAAGACCCAGTGCAGAAAGAGCCAGTGTTCATGCTACTTCCTTGAGCAAACACTGTGTAGGGATGGGTTGCCATGTTGCAATCGCCATAGCAATGGCCCAGCATCCACCAGAAATTCCCATGGCCATTGGTATGGTGATGCAGAGAGTCTGGGATGGACCATCCACACTTTGAATGCTAGTAGGGAAGTTTGGGATGGAACCAGTGCTCACAGTGTGGATGCCAGCCACCATTCCTGAACTTAATTCCAGTGGGATGGTGCACAAAGGCCCTTCAACTACCACGAATGCCAGAAGCATCCATGTTTTTGTTCCAACACTAAAACGGAAGGTTGTTGGGAGCACGGATGTGCACAATTTTTTGGGGGCATTCAAATTCGATTCGAATTGAATGTCAAAACATTTGATGTGATTCTAATGTTTAGAATCCAAATGCAAGAAAATCCAGTTCGAATTGAATACATTCAAATCTATTCGTTCAAATGTGAAATTCGAATCTGAAGATACGAATGTCGACAACATCCATATTTGATGATACGGATGTTGACAATATTCGTATGTGTCATACGTATCTGTATGCAATTCATAGGATAGGCATAAGATACATACAGATACATATGTGTACATTTGTATGTTTACATTCATATCTATACATACATATCTGTATGTTTTGGAACATTTGAAATTCATTCGAATGTTTAAACTTGAATGTGTAGATATTCTATTTGAGTTTGAACGTCCACATTTGATCGAATTTGATTGAATTTAGAATATTTAGAACATTTGTGCACATCCCAAGTTGAGAGTCCAAATTCAGTGCCTTAGTGCTCAGCTGGTTTGTATCTGAGGCACCACACCAGGCAAACAGCTCCAGCCATTTTGAATGAAGGGCGAACAAGATTTGGGTTAGTTAAATAATTAAAAGCAGCCCTATAAGAAAGAACTGTGCCCTTGTTCATGCCAACCAGAAATAATGTTACGCATCTGATGCAAATGCCTGGTTATTTTGGGGAAACTTAATCTTATCTCTAAGCCTTTCACTCATACCAAGTGTAGCTGAGTTTGCACCAGTTTCATCTGAGCATGAAGGCACATCAGCTGGTATTGGGATTTGAGCTCCAGGCCCTAGGATTTCATCCATCATAGCACACTCGTCTTCTGTGAACCAAGCAGATGAAGTCATTATGAGGAACAAAACTAGAACTTCCCCTTCCTGCTTTTGCTGAATGGAAGTGTGGTGGAGGGAAGATAGGCCCCATCCAGACCGTGAGACGGAATATAGCACCATAATGGCGCCGCTATGGTGAGGTTGCCTCAAGCATCTGAAGCAACGTCCCCCATAGCCTCACTCCCCCTCCACTACTGCTGGAAAACCCAGCCAGGATCTCATCACTTACCATCTTGGATGCTTGCTTTGAAAGGAACAGCTCTTTTCCTGAAATCCAGAAGAAACGAGGGGATATATTTTTAGAAAAGCAAAAATAAATAAATAAATAAATGGAGGTCTATAAGTACACAAGAGAGGCCCTGCTGGTTCAAGCCACAGCCCATCTAGTCCAGCATCCTGTCGCACATAGTGGCCCACCAAATACTCATGGGCATCTCAAACAGAGACAAGGATAAACCTTTTCCTGCTCTTGAATCCCAGCAAATGGCATTAGAAGCATCCTGCTTCCCCTCCCCCCAGCCTGAAAGATGTACCTGTACTAGACATTCATTCTAGTATCCATTGATACATCTGTCATCCATAAATTTGTCTATAAGAATATAAGAGAGGTCCATCATCCATCATCTCTATCTCCTTGGTGTAAGTGGGTGAGGGATGCAGTTTCAATCTTACAGATTAAATGAGTCCAAATATGGCTGCTTCTGTTCTGCTGGAAGCCATCACACATACTAAACCCTTGGTTTTACAAACTTTTTCTGTAAAATTAAACAGCTGGAAGAGACTTAAGCCCTTTCTGCACTTGGCCTTATTCTGGAATATATCTCAGGATAGCAAGATGCTAGCCACAAGCTAATGCAGGCTATGGCATGCCTCACCTGGGGCCTTCCATAGTCTGCACTAGGATGCAGATAGCAGGTCCTTATTCTGGGATATATTCCCTAATAAAGCCAAATGCAGAAAGGCCCTTAAAATCCTTGAAATGGCTCTGCTTCGTGGCAGTCTGAACGGGAGCCACAAGAACCATTTCTGGCTGCAGCCAGGAGGCAGATTCTGCTGTCTGGCACCGAAATGGACTCAAAAACAAGTCGCAATCCTATCATGATAGACAGAATAGTCTTCGCGAATGGTCTTCACTTACCCTGGTGGCTGCACTTGAAGCGGCATCCTACGGGTTTTCCCCAAAGAGGAGAAAGGAGAGGACATAGTGGGAGGTGTTCACAGTTTTAAACCCTAATAGGGGAAGGGAGATAGGAACGTATTGGTATGGGACAGCAATTTAAACACACTAGGGGCGCATCCCCATGCACGTATGGAGGAGAAGACATTTCCTTACTTCAGTAATGCTTTAACAATTTTCTGAATGTACATCAGCTAAAGTTGCCTGGTGGTGCATCTCTTTGGAGTGGGGGAAGGAGACTGTTCGAGAATCCGGGGGCCACCAACGAGAAGGCCCTGTCAGGAGTCCCCAGCCCCTCAGCTACTGAAGGAGACGTTGTACAACGAGGAGGGCCTCCCCTGCAGGTCGATAAGGGGGAACATCCTTCAGATATTTGGAAATTTCAAGGAAATCACACCTTGCATTGGGCTCGGTGGAGAACTGGCAGCCAGTGAGGCTCTCTTAAGACAGGCGTGATGTGCATCCGGCCAGCTGTTCCGGCCAGCTGCCCAGCTGCTGCACTTGGGAAAGCTCGGGCCCCGCCTTCCCCGCCGAGCATCCTCTTCCGACCCTCTCCCTAGCTCACCCTGCGAAGCTCCAGGCCGCCGCCGCCGCCATCTTGTTTACAGGTGGTTGCCACGGCTACGGCTTCCCAGCCGCGTGTGAGTCCCTGTATGCCTGCCTACAGGAATTCCCTGCTGGCTGCGTTCCAAAGACTACACTTCCCGGCATCCAACGGGCTGCGGCATACGTTACCGTTCCCGTTTTTAAATCCATCTGCACTAGGATCTGACAGCAGGTGGAGGTTTTGCCTTTGTCTCGCGACGGAGGTTCCCCGAAGCAGTTGGTGGGGAGGACAGGATGCTCTCCGGATGTTTTGGGCTACCACTCCTAGTTTGTGGTCACATCTAAGGTTTAATCCAGCTTCAGCCCACTTTCAGAGTGAGCTGTGGTCACACCTAAGACTTAATCCAGCTTCAGTCCATCTTCAGAGCGAAAGAACACATCATTAAAATAACCAGTAATTTTCCTTCCACATTATCTATCCCAAAGGTGAATTTTCTGAGTTATTTAACACTGACAGAAAACAGCTTGTCACTTTGTGGATGCGTTCTCTCAGCCAGTTTGGTCTAGTGGTTAGGGAGCCGGACTCTTATCTGGGAATACTGGGTTTGATTCTGGCCTCTCCCATGAAGCCAGCTGGGTGACCTTGGGCTAGTCACAGCTCTCTTCTGAGCTCTCACAGCCCCACCTACCTCACAGGGTGTCTGTTGTGGGGAGAAGAATAGAAAAGCTTTGACCCCTTAAATGGGTGAGAAGAGTAGAAAAGCCAACGCTGCTTCTTCTAAAAGTGGACTGAAGCTGGATTAAACCTTAAGTGTGACCACAGCCCTGTTGTCACTGCATACTGGCTGTGCTGAAAGAGGATGAAGGACATTGGGAAGGGCCAGACTGGGGACAGCTGGCCATGAATAACTGAAGAGGAGAAGAGGCTGGTAGCAGATAGATTACTCTGCCGATGTGACTGTGCAGTCCACCTTTGCTCAGGACCTGTTGCTCAGGGGTCCTGTTGGGGCATAAGGGCGACATCTCTGCTGCAAGTGGCACATGAGAGACTGCCACAGGTTGCAAGAAGCAGTGGTGGACAAGAAAGGGGGCAGGTGCTGTTAGTTGGGTACCACTAAGTCATGGCTGTTGGCCATGGACACCTCTCTGCAGTTTTCTCTGCAGCCTGGAAACTATAGCACAGACCTTTCACACCAGGACAGTGGTTGGCAAACTCATGAGTCAACAGAGCCAAATGTCAACAGTACCACAATTTAAATTTCTTTTGAGAGCCAAATTTTTAAATCTTGAACTATATAGGTAGGTACATCTGAAGAAGTATACATCTTCAGATGTATATCTTTGAGCTGTCCAGCAAAGTAGTTAGTAGCTCTTGGAAACTAACAGGAGAAGGGTTGGTGGCATGAGCTTTCTTAGACACATCTACTCCTTCAGAAGCTAGGGGGCCCAAATGGGCCCCCTAGCATCTGAAAAAGTAGACGTGCCCATTGGGCCCCTAGCATCTGAAGAAGTAGATGTGTCTAAGAAAGCTCATGCCAC
>MTQE01001424.1:8500824-8531134 GCA_014337955.1 Aspidoscelis marmoratus
CACTCTGAAAGTGGACTGAAGCTGGATTAAACCTTAAGTATGACCACATCTGTGAGATCAATTGACTACCCTTTGAATTTTGATTTGGATGTATATATGCAGTGGCCAGAGGGGAGGAAGAAGAGGGCTCCTTCACCTGTAATGTTAGAGATGACTTTCAGCAGCTATAGCTAATCACGCAGGCCACTCTTAAAAGTAGAGGAATCCCACCCTCCTTTCATGTGGCCACCTTAAATGTTGATTTTATGTATTTTGCTTTGTTGCGGCATTTATATTCTGCCTTCTCTCTGAGGAACCAAAGGCGTAGCACACCATTTTCCTCCTAACTGGTGAGCCAGTTTGGTCTAGTGGTTAGGGAGCCAGACGCTTATCTGGGAACACCGGGTTTGATTCTGCCTTCCCCCATGAAGCCAGCTGGGTGACCTTGGGCTAGTCACAGCTCTCTTCTGAGCTCTCACAACCCCACCTACCTCACAGGGTGTCTGTTGTGGGGAGAAGAACAGAAGCTTTGTCAGCCACTTTGAGTCCCCGTAAATGGGTGAGAAAAGTGGGGTAGAAAAGTCAACTCTTCTTCCTAGACCATTGTATTCCCCAACAACCCTGAGAGGCTTGTTAAGTGAAGAGGCTGCGATGGCCCAAGTTCACCCAGTCAACTCTTTCTTTCTTTCTTTCTTTCTTTCTTTCTTTCTTTCTTTCTTTCTTTCTTTCTTTCTTTCTTTCTTTCTTTCTTTCTTTCTCCCATTTCTATCCCACCTTATTTCCAGAGATCAGGGCAGATTACAAGGCAGAGTGGGAATTCAAAGCCAGGAACCCTGGAAGGTATCAACCCAGGGTGCCTACAGGAGTAGAAAAAAAACAAACTCAATGCTAGTGGTAGTTAGGGAACTGAAAACAAGTCAGCAACCGTTGTTTTGCCTCTGTAAATCTAAGGTGAGGCTACATTCAGAATATGGTGTACAAACATGGTCACCACATTTCAGAAAAGGTGCAGAAAAAAAGCAGTCAGGATGATTAGGGGGCTGGAGTGCCATTCCTATGAAGGACACTTCAGCTCTTGAAATACAGGATTTAAGAGTGGACCTGACTGTAGTACACAGAATCATGCTTGGTGTGGAAAAGGTGGATAGGGGAAATTTATTTTCACTGGTGCAGAACCCTAGAACCAGGGAACACTCTATGAAGCTGATGGACAGGAGGAAATATTTTTTCACCCAGAGGGTCTTTGGTCTATGGAATTGGCTATAAAAAGAGGTAGTAACAAGCATACAACTTAGATAGTTTTAAGAAAGGGTTAGACAAATCCATGGAGGATAAGTGTATCAATGGCTACAAGGTTGGAGTGAAAGGCTGGATCATTCTGAAGGCTATTTGCAGGAAGGTGAGAGCAGATGAAGGTTTTGCCTTTATCTTCTGGTTGAGATGCCCAGGAGCAATTTGTGGGCCACTCTGTGGGACAGGATGCTGGACTAGATGGGCTGCGCCCCGATCCAGCAGGACTCCTCTTAGGTTCTTATGAAGTCAGTGCCTTTCCATGAGACAAAGAAGATCTGCAGGACTCTCACTCTATGCTCCCTAAAAGGAAAGAAATATCAAGTTCCACACTGGCTGGTATTGCTGGCCAGCCAACCTTCTAGGAGCCTCTCTTCTGCATTCCCTGCCCAGGGCCTCAAGGGAATGTCCTAGTTTGCTCGCTTAGAATTGCCCTGGCTTCCAGCTGCCCCATTTCCCTTTCAGAGTTGGAGGACAGAGGGGAAAACCCAGAGGGATCTGTGGATACAGGTGACGGGTTGCTCACATGAACTTAGCACATAGTCGTCTGAACAGTTGAGGGTGGGTGGCACACTTTTCTTTTTTGTCTTTTAGTAAATTAAGTCTAATAAAAACAGTAAAGACAAACACTGAATAAGAACCATACAAATTTGAAGGTATCTATAGAATGAGATAAATGACATATAAAACAAAGGCATATATAGATATAGTTCAATTATTAACCCTATTGCACAGAATAGATAAGGGGATCAAAGGAAGAAGAGTTGGCTTTTCTAGCCCGCTTTTCTCATCCCTTTAAGCGGACTCAAAGCGGCTGACAAACCTTTTGTTCTTCTCCCCACAACAGAACACCCTGTGAGGTAGGTGGGGCAGTGAGAGCTCAGAAGAGAGCTGTGACTAGCCCAAGGTCACCCAGCTGGCTTCATGGGGGAGGGCGGAATCGAACCCGATATTCCCACATAAGAGTCCCTAACCATTAGACAAAACGGGATCAAAGGAGGTCGGATGAGGGTAGCCGTTTACAAAAAAGGTTGCCAGATTGTGAGATAATCCAAGTCTGTGGATAACCTTGCATTTTTAATATATATAGTAGCAGCAACATATTCCAGTTTTCAATTTGCCAACCTTGTTGTACCATTTCTGAATAGATATTATACTTAAGTTCTTTCAGCCTTGGGCTGTTATTTGTCTTGCTGCTGTTAAAAGGAAGTCAAGTAGTAAACTTTTTGATTGATTCAGATTAAGACCTAAGTCTACTCGTGGTAAGCACAATTCTGGGGTTAATTTTATATTAGCGTTAAGAATAACATTAATTTCGGTATTGATTAAAGCCCAGAATTCCTGATTTTTTTTCACAGCTCCACCACATATGGAAGTAATAACCTTTGACTTTTTTACAATGCCAACAAAAGGAGGAAGACTTATGTGTTATTTGAGAAGTTTGAACTGGTGAACAGTACCATTTAAGCTTGAGTTTCAAATTGATTTCTACTATATGACTTGGCCACAGTTAGCCATGCTCTGGTAACCTCTAGATTGGACTATTGTAATGCACTCTACCTGGGGCTGCCCTTGAAGATGGTTTGGAAGCTGCAGCTAGTGCAGAAATCGGCTACTAGGTTGCTGACCAGGACAACTAGCCAGATGCATTTCACACCGGTCTTAATAGAGTTGTGTTGGCTGCCAATTCACTACCGAGCCCAATTCAAAGGTGTTAACCTTGACTTTTAAGTCCCTAAATGACTTGGACCCCAAATATCTAAAGGAATGCCTCCTTCCATATCGGCCTGCCCATGCCTTAAGATCTGGAGGGGAAGCCCTCCTGGTTGTCCCTCTACCCTCACCAGTGAAAGGGTGGGCACCCGGGAGAGGGCCTTCTCAGTGATGGCCCCCAGGCTATGGAATAGTCTCCCCCTTGAGGTGTGTCAGGCTCTCTCACTGTAAATGCTCAGGAGGGAGGTAAAGACCTCTTTCCTCTGGCCTTCAGTTAAATGAGGATGCACTCTTCCTTCCCACTTGCAGACACTGTTGTTTTAATATATGCTTTTATTGTTTTAATGTATTTGATTTTAAATGTTGTTACCCACCCTGAAACCTTCAGGTATAGGGCAGGATAGATAGATAGATAGATAGATAGATAGATAGATAGATAGATAGATAGATAGATAGATAGATAGATAGATAGATAGATAGATAGATAGATAGATAAGGGTCAAATGAACAGGGTTTAGAAAAGTATTGCTCAAGGTTTGTGTTAGTTCAGCATCCCAGGCTGATTTTAGGTTTGGCATTGGGTCAGTTGGTGTGTCGATTAAGATGGTTTACATTTGTTTAATTATACCTGTTAGAGCTGGTTTTAGGTTATCCATCAATGTTTCTAATTGATTAGGTGATCTAGTCACATTCCTTTTTACTGATTCTGACAATAAAATGTGTTTAATGCTCTGAGCTGTAAGCCAGTTACTGGAGTCAGCCGATAAGACACCGTGAAGCTCTTGATTCAAGCTTCCACTCAGAGTATATGGATCTTTGATAGTTCTAAATCCCTTTTCTTTAAGTTTGTCCCCTAATAACTTTGGAAAACAGTAAAAAAAATCAGCTACAATTTATCGACGGACAAATTGGTGAAGGAGATGTAAAACCCACTTTTTTGCTTCACCTTTGCCAAGTTAAAAGAAGGTCTTTTCCCACTGATGTGGTGCTATGTAATATAGTAGTTGGACCGCTGTATCCGCTGGGAATATGTTCCGGCTCCTACAGTGGTTACCTGAAACTGTGGATAATTGTGAACAGACCTTCTGGTTCTGGAGTCGTGCAACCCCAAAACCAGAAGTGCTTTTCTGGCCTCCGGAGAGCATTGGAATAGGCGTGTGATGCCACTGTACCCCTCCTGCCAGCCTCCTAGGCGCCCCCTTACATTTTAGTCTATGGAGGGCAAAATAGGCCTTCTGGTGACTGAAATAGGCCTTCCAGTTCTGGGTATTTTTTACTCATGGCGCCCGCAGGGGATGAGGTGGGGCTGATCCGGTTAACTGTGGTTAACTGAAACTGTGGTTACCGAATCAGTGGATATGGGGGTCTGACTGTATCTTGGAATCTAACTGAGTGAAGCAAGAAGCTCTAGGAATTTGGGCATATCATAAAACTCTATGGCTGTGTCCCCATGGGGCTGCCACTGCCATGCAGTGGATTCGGGGCAGCCTTAACGCGAATCTTAATTTGCACTAAGGAGTCCCCATGGCAATGGATGACAGGGTGGGTTCAAGGAAAACCCTCCCATCCCCATGAAATCTGTGGTAAATCCCTGCATCGGGATGCCGTGGTTTTCTCCACTCCCACCCTTGCCTGAGCGCTTAATCGCCCAGGGAAGGGCTTGATTTATCCCAAACGATCACCTGACAGCTGCCCTGCAGTCAGCTGAGCAACTGTCAGGTGGGTATAGGGGCTGTCAAGAGCACGAGGAGAGCTCAGATGAGGTGATTAAAACAGATGTGAAAGCCACATCTGTTTAAATCATTTTAGCAGAGCTCTGCTCATGCGCATGACAGCTGCTATACCCACCTGACAGCTGATCAGCTGACTGCAGGGCAGCTGTCAGGCAATTGTTTGGGGTAAATCAAGCCCTTACCTGGATGATTAAGCGCTCAGGCAAGGGGGGACAGTTCTGATCACAGTATTAGCAGCGGGGACAGTAAGACCCCGCCCACTAATGCTGCAATTGTAACCCGGGAGTGTCCCCATGCCCCAGGATAACCTGTTCTTACCCTGTGATTCGGAGCGAGAACAGTTTATAAAGGGTGGGTTTTTTTGTTTCAGTTTTGAGGATTTTGTCCCACAGGTAGCCCGAATTAGGGCTTTGCATGGGGACTCTCGCGAGGCAAACTCACATTCTTCTCGCAGTATCCTTGCCATGGGGACAGGGACTATAGGTGCCCATATAGGAGGCCGAGAAAGTCAGGAGGCAAACTTTTCACCCACTGCCTTGCCCTCTCTGTTCTGCTGTTGTACATGTATTTGTGGCAGGGAATATAGCACAATGAGTAGGTGTTGCTTGTGAGCAGGCCTAGGCACACATCACATTTGCATTACCAACCACATCCTCGTGCAACGGTGTCTCAAAGCGGTGCCCTTGGAGTGCAGTGAGCTGAAAGATCTAAAGATAGGGTTGCGGGCGAGCAGGTGGGTGCAAACCATCAAGTACGCAGGCTCACTTCTCCTGCAGAGACTACAGAAACACGCAGGGAGTTCCCCACTAAGGGGATCAGATGATGGGGTGGGTGGAATTGGGGCTCTGGCGTAAGCAAGTGGCTTTCAGCGGATGTGACCCAGTATGCAGGCAACGCCCGTAGAAATCCCCTCCTTTGTGCAGCTATTAAAGGTCAGGAGCCCCATTTCCTTTTCTGTCTGGTTATTGTTGTTGTGGGGCATCACCAAGTTGTGGGTGGTCCCAGGTTGACTGCAGGGGCACCTCCGTGGTCATCTCTCTGCAGTTTTCTTGGCAGAGATACAGCAGTCATTTGCCATTGCCTACTTCCAGGGAGAGGCTGGGGACCAAACTGGTGACCCTCTGCTTTCTAGGCAGTTTGCTCTACCATTGAACTACAGCCACACCCCTGGCCGTCACAGCTTGTCCTTTCACACCTGAAAACGGTTGCTGTGTCCAGCTAGTTCACCTTAAAAGTACGTCCATGCCAAATGTGTGGATGGTCCACGTTGCGCGTACAGTCTGTGTAATTGCGCATCCAAGGCATTTTGCACATGTTTTGCTCTTCTCTGGGTTCACCCTTAGCCGGAAGGTCTTTTCCTTGGCACAACAATCTGACGAGGTTGATGACCAGGTGGAGAGAGCATGTGATCGGTTGAAGGCTACACTGGAAGTTTTCTGATTGCAGGAGAATCTCGACCTGTTCGAGTCTGCTCCAACACCCAATCAGGTTTCACTGGTCTGGGACCTTCTCTGTGCTCACGCCTGTCCCAGCTAGTCCTGTTGGTGGGGGCTTGTGGGAGCCCCAAGCTGGTTTACAGTATTGGATCACAGTGGTTGGCAGTCACATTTAAGATTTCATCCAACCTCAGTCCTCTTTCAGAGCGAGAGAATACACCAGCAAAGTGACAAGTGTCACTGCAAAGTGAGAAGCTGTTTTCTTTCAGTGTTAAATAACTTTGGGATAGATAATGTGAACAGAAAATTCCTGGTCACTTTGCTGATGTGTTCTCTCGCTCTGAAGGTGGACTGAAGCTGGATTAAACCTTAGGTGTGAATGCAGCCAGGGAATCTAATGGCACAATAATGTAGGGGCTGTAACCTCTGTGAGAATTTAGCTGTTTTGCTGCTTATACCTATACGCAGAGCAATGCCAGAATCAGCCCAACTCCTTTAAGTTTTTTTGTTTTAAAAAACCAAACCTTTCATGTACAAGTACTGGATTTGATCTTTCTATTCTAGTTCTCAGAATTTTCAGCCCCTTTGACTCTCACTTCCTTCTCTGTGTGAAAGGAAAAGCTGCCGGTGAAATAACAGGAAGCAGGTTTCTCTGGCTGGCGTTGCGGAGAGCGGGAGAGAGAGAAACCATTCTGTTCTACCTCACCAACAACCTCAAGGCACAGGACGGCTGCTCAGAATAGCTGCCAGTGTGGCATTGGCTTTGCGGGTGGAGATGGGGTGGAAAAAAAGTAGATGAACTGTGCTGTTTATGAGTGAGCTGGCTGTGAAGCTCAGTTGCTCGTCGGAATCTTTATTTCCACATTTAAATACCTGTGGAAAAAGTGATAACACAGTTGCATAAATTTGTTGTTATTGTTGGGTACCACTGGGTTGTGTCTGACTCCTGGTTGACTGCATGGACACCTCCACACAGTTTTCTTGGCAGAGAAACAGAAGTGGTTTGCCATTTCCTACTTCCAGGGAGAGGCTAAGGATCAAACCTGTAACTCTCTGCTTTCCAGGCAGTTTGCTCTATTGCTGAGTTACACCACTCCCAGACTCCATGAGTATCTTAATGCAGTTTTCTTGGCAGGAATATAGAAGTGGTTTGCCCTTTCCTTCTTCTGGGGAGATGCTGGGGATCAAACCAGCAATTCTCCACTTTCCAGGCTGCTTACATTACTACTGAATTCTGATTGTACCCAGCTGCATGCATGCATGCAAACATACCCACATACATATAATTTTAGTGTACTTCTACATTAACATTACATTAATCAGGAATGTTAAAAAGTGTAATTCTAATCGCAAACACTGCAAAAAAAAAATCTCTGTGTAAGACTTTGAGCAAAACTATATACAAAAGATTATTTATACACAGGATTCCAAATCTTAAAGCAATAGTTAGGCAAAGATGTTACAGATGCCTTATTAATTTTTTAAAAATGAACGTTCAGCCTAAATCTGACAATCTCACTTCTGGCTGCATCCACACACATTTTTTAAAAAGTGGCTTAAAAACTGCTTAGAGGTGGTGAGGATCCAGATGCGAATACCTTAATTCATATCAGAGAAATAGCCGTGTTAGTCTAATTCGAAAAGTCTAGCACGGTAGTTAGTAGCACTTGGAGACTAACAGGAGAAGGGTTGGTTGCAGGAGCTTTCGTAGGCACATCTACTCCTTCAGATGCTAGGGGACCCAATGCTAGGACTCATTGGTGATAAAGGTGATATATCCTGGTTCTGCTATAGACCAGCATCCATATTCCAGACTGCAAGGATGTGAGGGCAACACCCCTCTGGAGGCCAGAAGACTATGTAGGATCCATCATGACAGTGTGTCTCTCCAATGGAGCCTTTCAGCAACCGTGAAGGTTCCATATGGGCTTTGGAGCCAGAAGCCAGGCGTGGATGGTAACAGACTATCCAAATGCCAACGCTAGCATGACCCATGCCTACTGGTCCATGCTATGTATTTTGAAAGGGCAAGTTTACTTGAAAATATATCAGTCTGTTGCTTCCAAAACTAGTATAGTTAGTTTTGCTTTCAATGTTTGCTTCTAATGTAGGTTTGCTCTTAACATAGAAATGAAAGACAGCTTGCATCTGCTGGGGGGCAACATGATGAAGAGGGGCCCAGGCTGAAGGGCCTGTGAAGCTTAGCACCTAACTCTAACTTTATTAGATCTCAGTATATTACTTAGATTCTGTAATACAATTGCTGTTTGCTAACTCTAATAAAGTAGACGGTTGTACTAGAGTGAAATATGCTGACAGTTGCTAGATAACCTTTGGCTGACCAGCTTAGCTCTGCAGGAAAAGGGGCTATTTCTGACAAGCTGATAGCATCCTCAAACAGAAACAGAAAAACCATTTTAGAGAAGTGGGTTTTCTACAGAATATTTGCTAAGTTTCAGGGCAATGATTGCTTGGGTTTTTTTGCACCAAGGACATGATTTGTGTATTGGGGGAGGGGGGGGGAAGCATGAGGAGAAAACACTTACAACCTAATGGATTGTGAGGTTCAGAAAGGTATAAAAACTGTGTCCCTCTAAGATTCAATGCGGCATTTCTCTCAGAGCTCAGTCTCCCAACATTTAAAATCAAACCATATATTAAAATGACAGTATGCATAAAAACAGTACCAATGTCTGTAAAGTGGGAAGAGACAGTATATTCTCGTTTAGCCAAAGGCCAAGACAAAGAGGTACATCTTCACCACCTTCCTAAACGTATACAGTGAAGGAGCCTGGTGCATCTCAAGGCGGGGAGACTATTCCATAGCCTAGGGGCCATCACTGAGAAGGCTCTGTCCTGAGTCTCCACAGCTTTTACTACTGACGGTGGTGGGACAACCAGGAAGGCCTCCCCTCCAAATCTTAAGGCACGGGCAGGTTGATATGGAAGAAGGTGTTCCTTTAGGGCCCAAGTTATTTAGGGCCTTATAAGTCAAAGTTAACACCTTGAATTGAGCTCAGTAGCAAACTGGCAGCCAATGCAACTCTTTTAAGACTCTTTGGGTAACTGTTCCGGTCAGCAGTCTAGTAGCTGCATCCTGCACCAGCTGCAGCTTCGAAAGCGTCACGCAGTGCTGTTCCATCCCATGTCATTTATTTATTTATTTATTTATTTATTTGTTTGTTTGTTTGTTTGTTTGTTTGTTTGTTTGTTTGTTTGTTTGTTTGTTTGTTTGTATTTCTATCCCGCCCTATACCCAAAGGTCTCAGGGCGGGTTACAATATTATATTAATCTTAGACAGGTTCCCTGCCCTCAGGCTTACAATCTAAAGAGACAAGAAACAAAAGGAAAATGGTGTGGGAGGGTACCGGGAACAGCCAAAAGCAAGCACTCGAGGTCTTCAGTTGCAATTCTTCTCTTCGTTTCTTATTGGAATTTTCCTATTCTCTTTACTTTGAATTATCTCTTCACTGATGGCACACTGGATGATGGTAGAGATGGTCAGCCGGCATCTACTCAGCCCCACCCTGCTCGGCCTCAGGACCAGATGATTTCTCAACTGCTGGATCGGCTGCCATAGTCTCTTTGCCACCTTGTGATGATGGCAGTTGGAGGAGGGAGGGGCACTGCTGGGAGCAAGATGGCAGAGCCCAGCCTGCTGCCTCTTCTCCACTCCTCTCAGGCAAGATGGTTCTCAGCCTTGTGATGGCAGTTGGAGGAGGGAGGGGCACATGCAGAAAGAGCCAAAGAGAACAGCATAGAAGAGGTTTCTCTGTAGATGTTGCCCGTGAAACATGAGCCACATCATGTATGCTTTCTAGACGCAAACGCAAAGTGAACCATGGTCACACCTTCACTTTGCCCCTTCTTCAGTCCATCTACAGGTCTGGCTGCTCACAGCTTTTCATTTCAATCCATTTTCCTTGTGGACTTTCCATTCAGGAAAGCCCAAACGGAAGGTGAAAAAAAAGTCCACCAATAATACGGGCAGCAATGAAAAGGTGTGAGCAATTAGACCTGAAGATGGACTGAAGAAGGCGCAAAGTGAAGGTGGGACCACAGCCCTGGATGTGAGCATTGTGCAACTCACAAAACACGAAATGTGAATGTTCAAAAAGTGTAAAGCATGAACAGACTGATTTGTGAATATAACGGGTATACAGTATATAAGAAGTGCAACTCTCTCATGCAAAGTATTAATGATCAAAGTTGCTGCTAGATCCTCAACATTCTTGAATGTTCCACTTTCTGATGCTACCTTCTCAATTGCTTTTTTCAGGCCACCTCAAGCAGTCCCAAAAGTAGCCCTAGTTCCACAACTGTTGCAAACCACGCTGCGTGCTCCAGTGGCCCTGCGTCCCTTCTGCTCATTCTCCTGATGGCTACGGCCTATCTCCTTCAACTGCACTGAGCCTGGAGTTTAATCTTTGTGGGGTTTTCCTTAAAGGGCCTTCCAGCCCTTTCTACCTTCAAAGGAAGATCCCTTCCTTCTACTGCTAGAAACCTGAGAATCCAGCCAGCATTTCTGTTTGAGCTTCAATCTATCCATAATTTGGTGCCATCCAATAATATCCCCATGCCAAGCTTACGTTGGCCTTAGGGTCCTACAGAATGGCTACTTATGGCAGAAGAAAAGGAAAACAGGGGGGGGGACCTCATGATTTGGATCCAAGAATGTGGATTCATGATTAGCGGTCTTTTCCAGAAGACATTTTTCTTGAAGATCTTGCAGCGCCAGAAAGAAAACAACTAAGCACTTCTGGAGTGACATTAATAGGAGAGGTTGTCCACAATATATGCTTTGTCTTGCCATCTTGGACTGAACAGGAGCTCTGCTTAAGTCTTGTGAGGGTCCTGCCCAGGTCCCCATCATTTCTACCAAGAGAAATTCCTGTTGATGATGAGAGCTGCCACCTTGGATGAAAACATGCACATACGAACATAAGAGGAGCCCTGCTGGATCAGCCCATCAGCCCATCTAGTCCAGCATCCCATCTCACACAATGGCCCACCAATTGCCCATGGGCATCTCAAGCAGAGACAAGGGCAAACCTTCTCCTGATCCCAAATCCCAGCAAATGGCCCTAAAAACATCCTGCTTGGCCTATCATTCAAATTGGGTTCCCTTCTTTCTCATGCAGAAGCCAACATTTTTATTTCCCCAAACCCTCTAAAACTGCTACCCCCACTCTCAAGCAGTATTTTGTGGGCATAGCATGGACAAAAGCAACAACAACAAAGAAGCCACTTTAGAAGATTCCTTTCTGTGCTTCCGATGTCAGGGGAAACTTGCTGAAAACGAATGCAGAGCACTTTGACAACACCAACTGATATCTGTAAATGCCCAATGAGTTGCTGGCGTGCAATAAAAGCTTCCTGGCTGGTAAACTTGCTTTTTCACTATGTCAGTTGTGGTTAGAAAATGTCAGGTGCATCTTCTGTTCCAAGCACTAGACTAGAACATGTGGCAAGTGCAGGTGCACACAGTCGGAAGCCCCTCCCTTGCTGAAAGCTAGTTTGTGATCTGCCATGTGGAACTCAAAGGAAATGCACAAACTGGCTTTCAGTGTGCATTCACCTGCAGTGGCCACCCCGGCTTAGAACTCTCCACTTCTATTCAGTGATAATTAGGGGTGTGCCAGAATGCAATTTCTGGGATTCAATTTTATCTAATTAAGCAAATTCAAATCTATTTGTTCAAATTTTTTTATTCGAATTTGCACTTACGAATGTCGACAACATTCGTAGATGCCTGTACACATCCATACGTGTCTGAATGCATCCCATAGCTATCTCGTATGCAACCCATTTTCATCCTGTTCGGATCCATACAAATGCGTACGGATGCGGGAAAGATGTGGATCTTCAAGTACGCATCGTGTACAAACCCGTACAAATAGGAATGTCTGAATAATTTGAACGCATAGATCCAAAATTCAAATCGAATCTTTAAATTTGAATTTAAGAACATTCAATTTGAATTCGGAATGTCAAAATTTGGTCGATTTGATCAAATTTTGAATGCATTCAAATATTCGTGCACATCCCTAGTGATAATGTTTATATCCAGAACCTGCCACAAATCCATATGCAAGAAAATAAAAAAGTTACAATAGCAGTGCAGATTATAGACATGCAAAACCATGTGAAAAGAAGAGTAAATGAAAGTACTAAGTATATAAATTAATAACCAAAGTGAGCTAGATGTGATGAAGCATGAGATGGCAAGGTTAAACATCGCCATCTTGGGAGTCAGTGGACTAAAACGGATTGCAATGAACAAATTCTTTCAGTTGACCATTATATTTACTACAGTGGGCTTTTTTCAGTCTCCTCTTTACCAAGGGTTCCATATCTGTAGATGCACAAAAAAGCGTGTTAGTTATTGACTGAGCATCCAAAAACCTACCCCATTATTCCATACTTGCTCCTCCTTCACTTTCAAGTTTGGCATCGCCTTCTCTGACAACAGGTGCTTCTCTTCTTTCTGATTGGTCACTAGTCTGCCCAGCTTTATGGGGCTCTGATTGGTCACTTGTCTATAGCAGCCATTTCTAGGCTGTAATCAGCTACGACCAAAAAAAGAGTCATCCTCAGAGTTATGATTTCCTGGATGAAGAAGGAGCACCCATTTCCCAGGCTTTGGGACAGGGTAAGTATCTGATGCCTTAGGGTGCTTCCACACAGGGACTTAGAAGACATTTAGAGACACAAACGAGACTCATTAAGACTTACCTTCCGCACTGGAGGCTAGATCCAGGACTCTTCCTGGCAGCCGCTTCCGTGCAAGAACCAACCCTAATCGGGTCTTGCCACCAAAGAATCCATTTTTCTTGAAGACCTCAAAAATTAGGTCTTCAATCCGTCCCTTCGCCTTGATCAGTTCGGAAGCAGGACACTTCCACACATGGACAGGTGAAGGGACGGATGTCCCTGCGGCTGCCATCTTGGGGAGGGCGGAAGCAGGCTGGTTTGCCTCCTTCCACCCTCCCCCGCGTGCTACGTGCCACCAGAAATGCACAGTGACTGGCAGCTGCATGCTCCAGTCTCGCAGCTCCAAAGGTGGTGTCGGCGGTGTAGGAGGCCAGATGCCCTTTGGAATGGGTGCTACGGCTTCCGCACAGCACCCAGGCAATCCGGCCACCCAATCTGGCTTCCCCACGCGTGTGCGGATGCAGGGAGGCCTCCTTGGATCTGTCCCTATTTGGGGCAGATCTTCTAGAGGACGGCTTGCCAAAAAACAGATCTTCTTTGATCTGTTTCTTGGTGGCATATGCAGAAACACCCTTAGACACCAACTCACTCCTTTAAGCACATCTGCTTGCACTTAGTGTTTGCACCATATGTCTCTGGCAACCCCCCCCCCAAACTTGGAATCTTTTGGCACATTTTCCAATCATCATCTCACCCCTCCTTGCATTTCACTCACCCATGTCTAAAGGAAGCAGATCGGTTAAAGGCATGGGGGGGGGGATGACTCCATTTTTTTCTGAGATGTTCAAAGCTTTGAGGATGGGGTAATTCACAACAGTTTAGGATGTTGCCAAGATGTCAAATGGTATCTCAACACCTCCTGTATTCAACTAACACCACCAACCCTTGATATTTTTATATAATCCCCTGTTTTTAAGTAAAAAAAATATAAAAAAAACAGGGCAGGGAGAATTTACATTCGGCTCCAAAACTAGTGGAGAAAGTTTAAGGAACAAAGTGAATGGTTACAGGCAATAGATGTTCTGTTGTACCAGAAAACTGACATTCCATCCCTGTTTACAGCAAGATGCATACACAATTGGTTTGTTCTGCTATGAAGACCCAGTTTCATTTCCCATAAAGCACATGAAAGCCACAAGCCACAGTTTCAGGTCAGAAAGAAAGAAATGTAGGTTTCCTGTTCACAGCAATGGTGTTGTGGGGCATTTTATTTCTGCCCTGGATCTTGCAGAATATCACAGGCCTTTCTGTTCCAAACAACCCCCTCCGTGCCTTTCAGAGCATGTTTAGCTTCTTTGCACAGATATTTTGGCATGAGATAATGAGGATCATAGTTTAGGAATATCTGGAGGGCTTCAATGAAGCACCCTGGCTCCGACCCAAGATCTGTCAGCAAAGCCGCTAAGTTTTCTGCCTTGAATGGACTAGGGCTTGTTTGCACACCTGTGGCAAAATACAGTGTGGACAGTAGGGTCCCCACAAACTGCATCACACTCTGTCTGATGTAGACAGAGCATACCAGTGGTGGGGCAGGATCTCACAAATCCATACTAACATGAGAATTGAAGAGGGATCACAATCCAGATTACAGGTAACTGAAGGAAGGCCATTTGATTCTCCTTGTCCGTCTGTTGGACAGGGGTGTTGAGAAGAATTGCTTATATTAAGAACCCCAGGGCTTGGCCAAGTTTCCCTTGGGAAGGATTAGGAAGCACAAGATAGGTGACCTCTGTTCTATGGTCTAATACGACCAGACAATACAAGATGAACAGGTGATGAGATGTTAATAGGGTTTTGGACAGTGACCCTCACAAAGTGCTGATCTGAATACATCAATATTTTATCTGGTTCCATAGCTGAACTCCATTGTGGGTAACAGGTGCCAAGGCCCAGGTATGGTTATCTCCAGCTCAGATTAAACCCTGACTTTCTGCTAAGTAGGTCATGGCTCATGTGCTGTTTTGTCCCTTACATGGGGTGTGGGGAAAAGTTGCGCCTTGGCCTTCTTGTAGTGCATTATCCAACGCTGAGTGTCTGCTGTGCATGAAGAAAGGCCTGGCTCCAGTTCCCCACATTATCTTGAAAGAAGAGAAGGCAAAACAAGTTCCATATCATGCAAGAACAGAAGCGAGCATGGGATTCTTGTTCCTGCAGATCTCTATCATATCAAATCACTTTTGGTTCCTCAAAGATCTAGCAAAGGGGAAACAGAGTCTCATGACTGCATAGATTTATCCAGGGGGAAGTAAGAGAATCCAATAAAACAGCCAGGAAGCTTGATTTATAAAAGATATCTTATGATACATAGGGACATAAATAGTTTTCAAGCTAGACCATCTTCTAAGAAGGAAGAGAAACAGGGACAGTCATGCTTACTTATATATGTGTACATGCTTAAAGGTCTGTGGATCCCAGTGAGGTTTGATGGCTTGCTTTCATGCACTCACACAGGTCTGAAGCTTATCGGTGCCAGATAAGAGTCCAAGAATGATTCATAGCTCAGAATTTGCAGGTTAGTCTTCTAATTGGGCTTAGCTCCAAGGGGCAGGAAAAATTAGCTCTTGCCTCCTTCCTCTACAGAGATCTATTCCAGAAGCTACAAAGGTGACCGATGATGACCATATGCTACAATCCATGGGAAAAGGTGACAATATGCTACAATCCATGGGAAAAGGTTAACCAAGTGCAGGAAGCCCAATTAACCACAATGGGCTTCAGTTAACTGAACGTAGGGTAGACCGCAAGCTGTGTGCTCATGACTTGCCGATGCTTCCCTGTGCAGTTAGTTGGCAGCTGTGAGAAAAGACTACTGGACTAGATGATCCAGTGGAGCGTTTCTTTTGTGGTTATGTCAAGATGCAGTCACAAAGAAGGTGAATGTCTGTGTCTTCCAAGGTGAATCCTGGCTGTGTGCATAGTATGCCTCTCTATTCCTGTCGTCTTCAGAGCACCTGGACGTCCCAGATCTGTGTAGGCCTTTCCTCAGCTGAATCCCAGAGAACAGCATGGTCCCGGTCATAGGCTCTGCCTCCTGCAAAAAGCGGAAATGAAATGAATGGATGGATGGAATATGAAATGTTGGTCCACCTTCTTTACTAGCCCCAGCTTCCCAATCTTCCTCTTCCACTCTTCTCAAGCAAACTCCTGACTGAGTGAATTTGTGAATTGCAGCTCTGTCCAGAAAGGGAAACGGCTACTCTAAAAAGCACTATTGCTGGAAAACCTGCACCCAGCACTTGGTTTTCCAGCAATAGTTAAAACTATGGAAATGAACATAGTGGTGAAGCAGTACAAACTGTGTTTTGGGCTCAAAGAGCTTCAGAAATATTGTGTGTAGCTTGACCCTTAAGTTATCTGAGCTGTTTTGATTCTGAAGCAACTTCAGGTGCAATAGGCCATAGTAGGCAGGTTCAAAAGCGACATGCTAAACATTCATATCATGGTTAGCTCTCATCCTGATTGACTCTCATTCTCTTGTCCTCCTCCTCCTCCATTATGGCTCCATTTCAGTTCACCATTTATGTTGGCTTTCAAACTCCCACCATGGTCTTTCTTTTGTTTTCATCACATCTAAATCCCAGAATATTTCTGCATAAATTGGGTTTCCTTCACTGTCCAGGGATGTTCCTCAAGTTCTCCATCCTACTGCTTCTCATCATGGCAGCAGTTCAATCTATTTCCACTGTTGGCTGAGGAGACTCCATGGTCCACCTAAGCCCCTGTTTTCTATTGGTGGCAATTACTACAAAACCAGCTTGGTCTAGTGGTTAGGGAGCCAGCCTCTTATCTGGGAGTACTGGGTTTGATTCTGCACTCCTCCATGAAGCCAGCTGGGTGACCTTGGGCTAGTCACAGCTCTATTCTGAGCTCTCACAGCCCCACCTACCCCACAGGGTCTCTGTGGTGGGGAGAAGAATAGAAAGCTTTGTCAGCCACTTTGAGTCCCCTTAAATGGGTGAGAAAAGCAGGATAAAAAAGACAACTCTTCTTCTTCTGGTTTTGTGGGAACCATAAAGGAGTTTAAAGTCTTATAGGCCAAAATCTCACCTTTCACGTCTAAGACCTTATCTTCAAACATCTGGCTGCAGATCCTCCCAAAGGAATCTACCTGCCAGGTCTGCCGAGGCACTCGGGTGTCAGACCACAGCACCACCTTGGCCCCCTGCCCGGCTGGACCGATCACTTGCAGGCTCATGTTGGGTGCAACCTGAAAATCACAGAAGAGAAAGTCAGTCCTTGATAGGACGTCTCGTCTCCTCCTAGGCTTATAAGACATGCCTGTGAGGAGACTATTAGCAGGTTTCACGGGAGAGCCAAGAACTGCAGAAACAGATTTCTGTGTGTAAGGAAAATGGTTCAAAGTCATCATGATCTCTTTGCTCATTAAGGACCAACCCCAGTCAGTGGGTACAGAATGATAATAGATACCTGTAGTGTGGAATGGAGTAAACAAGCACGAGGAAATGGAACAGGGTGTTTGGAAGCCTGAGCAGAAGATGTTTACTGAGTGATGCTTTATTACAGGTTCCACTTGCCCATGGTTTTGTTTATTTATTTGGAGATCAGTTCTGCTTAGACAGAAAGGACAAAATGTGACTCCTGGAGACTACCTCACCACATCCACACAGCTTTCTTGGCAAGATATGCAGGTGGTTTACTGTTGGCATCTTCCAGGGATCAAATCCAGACCTTCTGCATATGTTACTACTAATGTGCAGCCTCTTTTACTCATGCTACTAAAACATCTCAAGAAACTAGGGGACTACAGTGTGGGTTCATGCCTCGATCTCAGCTTGGGCATTCCATCCTCCTCGACATCTTGTGCCTCCCATGAGTCATACAAGGAGAAAGAAGAGGGATGTGCCCAAGGAGTCGTAAATTCAGAATTTGAACAAATTTGGACATTCAGATAGAATGTTGGCACATTTGAACACTGCCATTCAAATGTGAATCAAATGTTCTGATGCATTCGGATGAAACTTTGTATGAAGCTTCATATGGGATTTGTCTGAGATTTGTGTGGGATTTGTGAGCTATTAGGAATGGGTTTGTTGGCATTTGATTAGTAACAAATCAAATGTTAGAAAATTCATATTTATTCGAATAGATCCCCTTCAAATATCTGAAGGAACACCTCCTCCCATACCAACCCGCCCGTGCCCTAAGATCTGGTGGGGGGGAGGCCCTTCTCGTTGTTCCACCACACTCTACATTAAGACTAGTGGGCACTCGAGAGAGGGCCTTCTCAGTAATGGCCCCCAGGCTGTGGAATAGCCTCCCCCTCGAGGTGCATACAAATCGAATAAAATGCAAAAATAAAAATAAAAAAAATCTGCACCCCCTGAGGAAAGAATCAAGCCCTTACATGGTTCTTCACAAGGCCTTCTTCATAGTACCAGATGGAGCTGCTGTTGTCATTGAGCTCAGACACCAGAACACGGCCAGCTTTCATGTCTTCAACATCATCTGGGACAGACAGGAATGACTTCAGTTCTGCATTCTGAATCCGGAAGTAGATTCGTCTCTGAGAGAAGAGGCAGGAGAACGCCAAGCACATGTCAGCGGGAATTAACATAGGGTTGTTGTACTACCAGGCATTCACAGTTTTCTAATTCCGTGTCTTGAGGAACGTTTTGCCCTCCTATGGTTATAAAGATGTGCTTCAAAGAATGCCCACAAGGTCTGCTGCAATTTCAGGAGAAAGAGCCTTGGCCACTGAAGAAAATTTTAGTTGAAGAACAATGTATTCATTTTAGTTGATGACCAGCAAATAAAGTATGCCAACTCTGGCTCAGACTATGGCTTGTCCCCCAATTATAAAAAAAAAAACAGGACCTCCTCCCCTTGCCTCAGAGGTAGTCCTTTCCCTTTACTTTCGAGATGTTCATGTGTGCTTCTCCAGATGTCCATGAACTTCCAGTATTCCATGCCAGACCCACTACAATACACTGCACTTCCCAGCTGAACTAGCTAGCATGGAATGCTATAAGTTGCAATTCAGGAACACCTGGGGGATCACAGTTGAGTACCTCTGCTCTACTCCATATGCGTGATGCAGAAGCTACAAGCAGTGTTGGACTTCGCTGTACATATATTACACTTGTGCTTAAGCATCTGCACTGGTTGCCAGTTACCTACTGGGAAAGATCTAGGGTTTTGTGTACTTACTTAGCAGATTGCCTCTCTCTGTATAGACCTGTGAGATCATTAAGATCTTCAGGGGAACGCCTGCTGCAGGCATCATGAATTGTTGACGGTCATCTTATGACTACCATCCATTAGACCATCCCTGTGGTGGCACCCACCCTTTGGAATAGTCTCCCCTCTGATATTTATAGGGCTTTCTACAAATATTTCTACACTTCTGTTTTTTTAGCTGCAGATTGAAATCTCACCTTTTTGCCCAGGCCTTTCTGGAACAAATGTCTGTTCAGTGGTTTCTGCCATGCTTGATTTTAGCTTGGGCTCCAAATATCTAAAGGAACGCCTTCTTCCTTGTCGACTTGCTTGTGCCCTAAGATTTGGAGGGGAGGCCCTCCTGGTTGTACCACCACTCACAGCTGCAAAACTGGGTGGGCACCCAGGATAGGGCCTTTTCAGTGGTGGCTCCCAGACTGTGGAATAGTCTCCCTCCAGAGGTGCATCAGGCACCTTCCCTCTATGTATTTAGATGAGCTGTGAAGACACACCTCTTTGCCCTGGCCTTTGGCTAAGTAAAGGAACAGCCTTTTCCTCCCCACATTCAGACATTGCCATGGCTTTAATATGTTTAATATATTATTGGTTTTAATGTGTCCATTTTATATGTTGTAATCCGCCCTGAGACCCTAGGGTATAAGGCAGGATAAAAATACAAAGAAACAAACAAATAAAATATTAGGATTTTAGTAGTTTTTAATCCCCGAGACCAGAGAGCTGGGCACTCACCTGCTTGATCGGATACAGGGAGCCAATGTGTTGAAGTCCACTGTATGTCAACCAGTTGGTGATCTCAGTGCAGTCCAGCAGCCACTGGCGGCCCCGGAAGTCACTGTGTTCACATAACACCCAGCTGTGGACAAAAGCAAATCATAATAGAAAAAAACATCAGTATAGGTCCCTTTTGTCATTGAAGAAATGATATTTCAAAAGGCATGCATGATGTTTATACAATCATCCCTTGTATAACACGGTTTTGCTTTCATGCAGCAAGTTTAATACAGCTCTAGAAATCTTCTCAGTTTCTAAAGCACTTTTGACTTATCCTGGCAGGCCAGGCTTCCCCTCTGCAAAGCCACTGACATACATCACAAGACATAAGAACATGAGGAGCCCTGCTGGATCACTCCATAGTCCATCTACTTCTTGTCTCACTCAGCGGGCCACCAATTGCTTCTGGGCATCTCGAAGACAAAGGTAAAACCTTCACCTGCTCTTGACCCCCTGAAAATGGCCTTTCGGGGCATCCTGCCTGTCTTTCAAACCTGGAGGCCGTACCTAGGCATCCATTCTAGCAGCCATTGATACACCTGCCCTTCATGAATTTATCTGTAGACTCAGCCTTCATGATTCCCCAAGCTTTCCACAGGTGACAATTTGCATAATATAGGTTTATATTACATGGATATTTCCAAGAGCCAAACCGCAGCAAGGTTAGAAGAAAGACTGTGCTGTGTATGTGGCTAACCACTGTGGCAGCTGCCTCAAAGATCAGAGGTGTTGTGCTGCAGAATATGGGCTTCTGAGACAGGAGCAGCTGGTCAGTGGAGAAAACAAGATGGCGCCCTGAGGTATACTTTTGTTTTTACCCAGCAAGCTCTGCGAAAGATCTTGTTTCTCACTTGATGTGACCTAACCTGACCCGGGAAAAGCCCATGAGCTTTGTGTTAGGAAGGGATTGGCACAAGGTTTGTGTCACACTCTTGACTCACATTCCGCCCTTGACTCGCACAGAGAGCACATGATTGTTGAAACCCTCTGCTTGCAGGCTGCGTACTTCACTGTTCAGCTCAATCTCTTTCCCTTCAAAACACTCCAGTCCATGCAAGAAGATTGATGGTTCAGAGAAGAACTGTGGGGGGAAAAGGACAATGGATGAAGAGGGATTTGGAATAGATGGTGGAAGGGAGAATTAGAGAGGTGCCAAATAGATTCATCACTTTCTAGGAGTGTGAACAAATCCAATTCACTTTGAACTGAATATCCAAAAATTTGATTCGCTTAAAATATTTAAAATTTGAATTTAACCAAATGCGATTCAAATTAAGCAAATTCAAATCTATTCGTTTGAATTTTCAAACTGAATTTGCACTGCGAATGTTAACAACATTTGTATGTGCCCGTACGCATTGTTATGCATCCCGTACACGTCTGTACACATCCGTACGCATCCCGTAATTATCCCGCACGCAACCCGTTTACATCACATACAGATCCATACCAATGCATATGGATGCAGAAAAGACGCGTATCTGCAAGTAAGCATTGTGTACGAACCCATACACATATGGACGTCCGGATAATTCAAACAAACAGATCCAAAATTTGAAATTCGTTCGAGTCTTTAAATTCAAATTTATGGACATTCGATTTGAATTCAAATGCTGAAATTTGGACGAATTCTGTTGAATTTTGAATACCTTTGAATATTCATGCATACCCCTATCCCCTTCGCATTTCGATCAAATTTGAGGTTCTTGCACCCTTGCACATGATGGTGAATGTGTTTTGCCTTTGAGATGGGCCTTCACTTATGAAGTGAAAAAGAAAAGGCCTGTATTTTTTATTTTGCAACTTCTGCAGGATAATGCAATGTGAATTTCAAAAATTCATGGACATCCATACGGAGAACGTGAAGAAGAGCATTCATGGCAGGGAAAACAGACAGCACCCCCAAATAGCCAGATCAGAAGCTTACGATGGGAACTTTCTTCAGCGAGCGGATGGCCGTGGTAAAGAGGCAACCCATTGAGGTCAGTGTGGGATATTCCCCTTCAGAAAGAACATGCTGCTCTCCACCAAACTGGTCACTATCGAAGAGAATCCAACTAAAGGAAGAAAAAGGGACATTGGTTTTTGCTGTAAGACACAAGTCTAGTTCAAAATCTTGGATTATATGTATGAAGAACTCATAGAATATAAAGAGGAGTAAATGTGAAAAAAAAAGTGGCTCAAAAATGGATGAGAGGTAGCAGCATCCAGATGTTTGTGCCCCTGGTCCATTTTAAAGGCCAGAAAATCCACCTCTAAAGCCTTCTCTGAAGAAGTGTTGACTTTTTATACCCCCCTTTTCCACGTACAGTCAAAGATCTGGATCTTCAAGATCCAGATCTTTGAGATGGGGTCCTCCTGAAGATCCGGATCTTGAAGATGCCTGAAGACCCCATTGTGGACACCTTTAATCAGGTCCACACGAAATCCAGATTTAGGGGCCTGAAGGACCCATTAAATCCGGATTTTCCCTGCCCTTGTGGGGACAGGCTCTTGCAGATGGGGCCTTCAATGGGGTCCAGGTGGGGACAGAGCCTTCCTGATTGGTACTAATCAGGTACCAATTGGGTTCCTAATGGGGGTCTTAGAAGGATTCTAAGCCCTAGTGGAAAAAGGCCTAGATTCTACTTTTCTCACCCATTTAAGGGGTCTCAAAGTGACTGACAAAGGTTTCTGTTCTTCTCCCCACAAAGCTTTCTGTTCTTCTCCTGCTGTGAGGTAGATGGGGCTGCGACAGCTCAGAAAAGAGCTGTGACTAGACCAAGGTCACCAAGCTGGCTTTGTGGAGGAGAGCAGAACCAAACCAGGAGACTCCAGGTAAGAGTCAGACACTCTAACTGCAAGACCAAACTAGAGGCCTACTCACACTTAGGCTGGTAGTGAAGAAGTAGTGAATGTCTGGTGGAGAGCATACACATGTCGACTAGGCCGCTACAGCCTACAAGCACGCCTGCCCTCACCAGAAGTTCACTAATTGTTGATTAGGTGTGGATTCCACACCTTAACCAACGTTTACCAAAAGATTACCGGAAGTGTCCAGCGGCATGACCATTCAGTCTGTGTCTGGCTCCACTTTTGGTGGGTAGGGATCACAACATCTGCGCAGGCTCAGTGGTGCCCATGATCGGACACCCCCCCCATGCTGTGATCAGACCTCTGATGACTGGGAACGGCAATAGTTCGTTGAATCACAAGGGGGCGGGGTTCAATCATGGGTTAGCCTGTACTCGAACATGCCCCTCTCTCAATGGCGTCTGAGCAGCCAACCGCAGCAGTGAGGAGGTAGAGCTTCTGGCTTCAGAGGCATTAGCGCAGGCTGATAAACTGGAGGGCCATTTGCCCTTCTGGCTGGGAATGGGCACTTTGGGGAAGTTTTCGTGCCAAGTGCAAATGGTTCTCCTTCACCAGAAGTTTACTAGCACTAGTTCACAGCAGCCTAATCAAGTAAGTACGAAAAGGCCTTAGCTCTTATGTGCATTGCTAAGAGTATGCACTCCCAGCCCTGGCCATTTGCAGCCATATGTTTTAGCCTCCATGTGTGCTTGGTGGAAAGAGTAATGATGGTAACTCTGTCCGAAAGGTGAGTCAACCAACTACTGCTGGAAAACTAGCAATCAGAACTAGGTTTTCCAGCAATAGTTCTTAGGCTGAATCCCCAAAAGACTTATTAGCCCCTCTCGGATTCCTCTGCAGTCACTCTGTTATAGCTGACTTTAAAAGTCCCCTCCACTTCCAGAATAAGCGTCCCCCTGGCAGCCGCGATCTAAACGGACTTTCCGTCCCCGTGGTAGCAGTTTTCTCTTTCCAGGCATTTCCCCCCCCCCCGCCCCCTCTCTTGTTAAAAGGAAAAATCGCCGGATCTCCGTCTCTTGAAACTGCTTCCTGTCTCTAGCAAAGCAGATGAGCGCTCATTCTTAGTCACTTTCATTCACTTTCAGCAGTTACTTTCACTTTGTTCTCTGTTAGAAAAGGCTGCAGGATCGGGAGCGCGATCCTTCGCTCATTCTCTTTTAAGGCTTCCCTTGAAAACAATGTTGCCATTCTGAGCAATTCTGGCTCTTTTTACAAAGGAAAGGAAGCAAACCTGCTGCATTTCTCAGATGTGTGAATGCTTTTTGGCTGTGTGTGCAGGCAAGCAATCCCCGCCTCTTTTGCCACGGAGCGTCCTCAAGGCAGATATAGCGAGCAAAACCCGCGAATCGCCGAAAGAGCGCTGAAACTCTTCTTTAAAGTGCACGTATTTTATCGCGGGTGTCTCACTTTGCTAAGCTCCCTAAGCGCCTTGTAAAGCCCGGAATGGGGACGCTCAGAGGCAAAAGGAGTGTCCTGGCACACTTTAAATTCCATGGGGACAGGGCTTTAGTGCTTTTTCAGGGGGATATAGTGGGGTTATGGTGGGGTTGCCACAGAATAGGAAAATTCCATCAATAAGAAACGAACAGAAGAATCAGAACTGAAGACCTCAAGTACTTGCTTTTTGCTGTTCCCTGTTCCCTCCCACACCATTTTCCTTTTGTTTCTTGTCTCTTTAGATTGTAAGCCTGAGGGCGGGGACCTGTCTAAGATAAATACAATACTGTAACCCACCATGAGACCTTCGGGTATACAGCGGGATAGAAATACAAATAAATAAATTAATTAATTAAATAGTGGCACCATAATGGCATTATATTTCCCTTGTCCGTATGGGATCTATGTAAAGAGTATTTACACACATTGCCATGAAGAAAAACCAAATGAAAAAGCTGAAGGACCAGCATTCTGTTCTGTTTGGTGCCAAGAAAACATCCTGTTACCTGCCTCCGTTGACCCTGCAGGACCGTGGGATGAAATTCTCTGGGAGTGATCCTTGGTCCTCCTTGAAAGACACGCAGTTCCCTAAGAAGTCTGGATCTGAGAAGAGCTGGATCTGAGGCAACCAAAGGACAAGATTTGCACATGTAAGGTGGAGAGGATAGTTTACTTCTATCCCATCTTTAATGTGTCACTCTTTCCCAGGAGACCTTGGCGAATTTAGATCATAAGATCTAGACCAGGCAGGATGCCTCTGAAGGCTATGGGCAGGGAGTCAAGAGCAAGTGAAGCGGTCGCCTTTGTCTTCTGCTTGAGATGCCCACAAGAAATTGGGGTGCCACTGTGAGAGACAGGATGGACCACTGAGACAGAAGGGTTGTGGGTTAATCCAGCAGGGGGCTTCTTATTTTCTTCTGAGTAACCCAAACAAAACCCAAACTCTACACTCCACCTACTGATAGAGTAGGAGATGAAAGACCATTCTTTTGCTTAGCTTCTGAAAAGTCAGCTGCTTACCTGAGAAACAAAATGTAGGCTGTGTTCTCCAACCTGGAGGAGAAAGAGATAGAAGTTATACAGTGCATGATACAATATGTAGGGAAGTCTAGAAAAAAAAATAGCATCATGTGCTTAATTGGATGGTTCTGCGCATCGTTGCATGGTGCTGTGATGTTCCAGAATTGTTGGCTATCCACATCTGTGTTGCCCATGCAGCGTTCAGTGAACGTGAGTGGGCCTGCTAATTTGACAGGATGCATGCTGATTAAATGGGAGGTGGGGAAGAAAATGAGGGCTTATATCTACTCTACACATTGTTTTAGGTGGAATATCTATTTATTTGCATTTCTTTATCCCATCCTCCATCCAAAGGTCTAAGGGTGGGTTACAGCAATAAAAGGAAGAGGGGAAGGGAAGCTGCTTCCTCAGCCAATGAACAGGGTAAATAGGTACATCTTCACTGATCTCCTGAACACATAAAGTGAAAGTGCTTGGTACACCTCAGGGGGGAGAACATTCTATAGTCTGGGGGCTACCACCAATAAGGCCCTATCCTGGGTCTCCCAGGATGGGCACGTCAAAATGGGAGAAGGCTTATAAACTAACATGGGAAATATGCTTATAAATCGTGGAGGGGCAAAACACAGAACAAAAGACGGAAGCTATGAAAGCCTGTTGCTTGGGATTTCTTGAGCTTGGGACAGGTTTTCTGAAACTGGGACAAAATGATTTTGGATTTTCACCTGTAAGATCGGCTGCACTGAGGAGATCTGACAGTCGTTTGCTCCCCAGTCTTCACAGTTGCGGTACACTCCTTTCTCTAGAATATACTGCTCCCCTGTGAAATTCTTGCCTTCATAGGCTACCCACCTGGGCACAGAAGAGGAAACAGATTATGACAGCATAGTTCATGATGCTACTTTTGCTCTGGAATTTTAATCTCCCAGTGAACCAACACAGCTGTGTGCGGCCTCTACACAGCCTAGGAATGTGCACAAAAATTTGTAACATTCAGACATTCAGACAAATAGAAGAAGAAGAAGAATTGGCTTTTCTACATCGCTTTTCTCACCCATTTAAGGGGCCTCAAAGCGGCTGACAAAGCTTTTCTATTCTCCCCACAACAGAACACCCTGTGAGGTACGTGGGGCTGTGAGAGCTCAGAAGAGAGCTGTGACTAGCCTAAGGTCACCTAGCTGGCTTCATGGGGGAGGGCGGAATCAAACCCGGTATCCACAGATAAGAGTCTGGCTCCCTAACCACTAGAACAAACTGCCTCACAGTTTGTTATGATATTCACACATTGACATTCATATGAATACAAATGTTTTGGACATTTGTATGAATAATTCGGATATTCATATGAATAAGTTTGGACATTCCTTAAACTGGTGATGTGGGAAAGTGGCTGCGCCAGACATCTGCAATGGATCTAGAGTGCATTCGACATGGATTTAGAGTGTATTTGTTTGGAGAGGATTTGTTAAGGGATATGCATCAGATACATATCTGTATTGGATATGTATTCAATTTTATCCAATACACATTAGTTCATAATGGATACTTGTACGAATTCGTATGAACACATTCGTATCAAATAGAATTTTACCACCTTCAAAAGTGTCTATTCATAAGAATACAAATTTTTGAACATTCCATTTATTATTAATCAAATGTCAAAAACCACATTCGTGCACATCCCTAGGCCAGCCTTGTGCGGTCATGACTTCATTATTCAGTTTTGATAGCCACAAGGCTTGTGACTCTGCCAACTCAGAACTGCACAGACTTTGGGACAGTGGAATGTATAGAACCTACATCTTTGAGAAACAGTGTTGAAGGCACTAAACCTGACGTTAGCATAGTTGAATTTGGAAACTAATATTGATCACATTGGACCTGCTTACTTGCTGTAGATTGTAAATTTTGACCCCTTGTTTTGTTATATTCTCTGATCATTGGACCACAATAAAAATAGATGTACAAATATGGGGTTCTGCCTCTGCTAATATTTGTGGGGGTCAATACCGAATGGAATGCCCACAGACAGCAAGGGGAAACTGTATTTAACAAGTTACAGAGGGGGATTCCGCATGGGCCAGTACACCAGACAGCAGGTGTAGTGAAACTGGAGCCTCTCTTCCCCCCACTGGTGAGGTCTAAAGCTACCCTGCTGCTGCCTTTTTAGACCTTGCCCCCTTAGACCAGTCCATGGGGTGAGCCCTCCCTTAGACCCCAGCATGCAGAAAGGAAGCTTCCCCTAGCCAGTGCTGAATCATCCTTAGTAACTGCAAGTGACCAGAGATCCCATGAAGATGAGCAAGCAATTTGGTGGCAGAGGGCAGACAGCAAAGGGGGTTGGACCCTAGAGGTCCCTTCCAACTCTACAATTATATGAAGCCAAGTGAACGCCAGCAGGATTTCAGTGTTGTCACCCCTTCTGGAAGTATCCCTGCTCTGTCCTACAATGGGAATTGGTGGGCCACTGTATAGGACAGGATGCTGGATTAGATGGGCTGTGGCCTGATCCAGCAGGGCTTCTCTTATGTTCTTATGTTACTTTTTATTAGGTCCCCCTCAAATGGGCAAAAAAGACAAAATCCACAGATTTATCTCTGCCTTTCCCTGGATTACTCACACACCACTCAGGACATGGATGGATTGTGTTGTGGTCCCATAACTGGCCATTTCAACATCTGGTAGTGCTTCACTGAGCTCAACACTTGGACCATCTTCAAAGTCCATGGCTTCAAATAACACAAGAGCTGGGTCCAAGAAATCCTGTCCAGGAAATTAAAATTAACACTTTCAAAGATTCAACAGCAACTCATCTTGTTAGAACCTTCCTTTAGAGATGTGCACATTTTTTCTGTTTCAACTCAGTTCAATTTGAATTGAGTTGCATGAACTGCAAACATATTCTTAGCAAATATTGAACAGCCCAAAGATGTTTGAAGTTTGGTTCAAAAGTCCAATGAACCATTCTACATAGTCCTTTAGTGGCATCTGCTATCTGTCCTACATGGAAGAAGTACTTAGGCATATATTCTAGTCCATTCATGAAATAATGGCTGTTTATCCCTTTATACTCTCAAATCCCCTCCCTTGAACTCCCCACTCTTGCCTGGTTCTCAAAGCAGCCAATGGTATACTAGTTTTCCTGACTCCAAAACATAAACAAACCAAACAGACTTTGCACAAGCAATCATTGAAACCTGAATCACCCAAATGCAGAAGGTAACACAGAAACAAATTGGTGAGTGACTGAGAGCAGATGTTCTTGAACAAGTTGACCAAACGTGCCACATGTTTATATCTAGTGCAAACTCATTATGAGAGTATCAGGCCTGTTTGGCTCAATAATGAACACTCAAATACCCTTTGCAAACTCAGTTCAGCAAGAACCAGATGAACATATCCCTACTTTCCTTCAAACACAGTACCTGTTTTGTTTTATACGGGTGTGTTATGGTAGAGGAACTAGGAATGTGCACGCATAACATTCAAAATTCATATGAATTCAGCCAAATTCAGACATTTGAATTCAAACAGAATGTTGGCACATTCAATGATGGACATTCGAATTCAAATTGAATGTTTCAATACATTCATATGAAGCTTCATTACAGATTCAAATGGGATCCCTGTGGGATCTGTATGTGAATTCGTATTGAACATTCATATTGAATTCGAATCTTACTACATTCAAAGGGGATCTATTCAAACAAACACTAATTTTCTTGCATTCAATTTGATATGAATCAAATACAAAAAAATTTTTGTTCACATCCCTAAGAAAGACTAACCACCACCACCACCACCTGGTTGTCCCACCACCCTCTGCAGTGAAATGGGTGGGTACCTTCTCAATGATGGCCCCCAGGCTATGGAATAGTCTCCCCTTGAGGTGCGTCAGGCTCCCTCACTGTATATGTTCAGGAGGGCGGTGAAGACACACCTCTTTGCTCTGGCCTTCAGTTAAATGGGGACCCACTCTTCCTTCCCACTTGCAAACACTGTTGTTCTAATATATGCTCTTATTGTTTTAAAATACCTGATTTTAAATGTTGTTACCCACCCTGAGACCTTCAGGTATAGGGCAAGATAGAAATATAAATAATAAATAAACAAACAACAACAATAATAAATTGTTCTTTAGGCTGTAAAAAGATTCCGAGTGTGTAAAGAGCCTGAACTTTGAGATATGGAAATTGTTCTAGAAAGCAGTGTCATGGAGGTTTGGAGAAAAATAATTAATTAAAAGCTTTGCAATAAAGATACCTTATCTCCTATTCCCCCCAGGGGATGATTGCACTATTACAGAATGCCACTAGAGGCAGTCACAAGATCTAAAGGTCTCCTGGTTGCCTCTTGCAGTCCTTGGCCTGACATGGAAGGCAATTGGGTTTTACCTTTGTCTGTCAGCTACTTTCCTTATTATTCCTCTTGCAATACCTGGAAGTCAGCCAAGTGCCCACCAAATTCCCTAAAGGAACAGAGCCTTCCTTAGACCTCACCAGCGTGAGCAACGGAGGCTCCTAGGATACTTGCAGGTCCCATATTCCAGCCAGTGCGGAATTGCCCTTCATTTTAAAAAATCGGTACAGGCTATAATAAGGGAATTCTTCTTTCATGGTACAAGTTATCCCCGCCCACAATCATGCAAACAGTATCTCACCGTCCGAATCAGCCGGAGTGACAGTAGTTCTTCATTATAACCTCCCCACTGGGTCCAGTCATTATATTCTCCTTCCTCCAGCAAGTACTGATGACCCCGGAAGCCTTCCTTCTCGTAGCCAACCCAGCTGATAAAGAGAAACCATCCGGCAAGATGAAAGAGTGAATGCGGGAACAAGAAAAATGCTTTTGTTTTCCACACATGACATCAATCTACAGCAGATTTATTCATTTAGGTTGTGTCTCCACTTACCTCCACAGGCTATCCATCAAAGAGTAAAGCACTCTACATGGGGCTGCCCTTGAAGACGGTTCAGAAGATGCAGCTAGTGCAAAATGCAGTTGCCAGAGCACTGACTGGAACAGCTAGCCGGATTCATCACACTGGTATCAAAAGGGTTGCATTGGCTGCCAGTTCCCTACTGAGCCCAATTCAAGGTGTTAACTATGACTTACAAGGCCCTAAATGACTTGGGCCCCAAATATCTAAAGAAGTGCCTTCTCCC
>MTQE01001424.1:8531156-8551786 GCA_014337955.1 Aspidoscelis marmoratus
GCCCTAAATGACTTGGGCCCCAAATATCTAAAGAAGTGCCTTCTCCCATACTGACCTGCCTGTGCATTAAGATTTGCAGAGGAGGCCCTCCTGGTTGTCCCCTCGCCTTCAGCAGTGAGTCGGGTGGCCACCCAGGAGAGGGCCTTCCCAGTGATGGCCCCAAGGCTATGGAATAGTCTCCCCCTTGAGGTGCATCAGGCACTTTCTCTGTTTATGTTCAGGAAGGAGGTGAAGACCCACCTCTTTGCCCAGGCCTTTGGCTAAATGTTGGTCATGTTTCCCCCATTTGTTTTAACTGACATGGTTCTCTTTTTAAAATGTTGGATTTAAAATGTTGTGGTTTTTATTGTTTTAATATATATTGTTTCTTGATACGTTGGATTTTATAGTGCTGTTTGGAGGAATGCCTTGTTTGCTATGTCTTCAGGAACCTTCATGCCCCTAAATAGATACATGGAAGTGTTTGCGGATGCTATGAATGAGGCTCTTCTGCCAAGCCGCCCTTCAAGGCCCTCCCATGCTGAAAATGGAGATATGATCTCAGGCAAGAAAACCACGTCTCACCAGCCTCCAAGGATTTTCATGGAACCGGCAGTAGCCATCTTGGAATCTTGGTTGTTTTCTGGCTTCTTCAGGTTGTAAATATCTCGGCTTACTTCCCAGCTATGGCCCTCGAAATGCGGTTTCTCATAAATTAGAGCCTGGGAAGAGGGGGGGTGGCGGATGAGAGAGAGGGAGAGAGAAGAAACATGGGGAATAGTTGGAGTCAAACAATAGGCCTGCTTTCAAAGGAATCTAAATTTAAGAGAAAAAGAACCAGCTAATTATTTCATCATTAGGGGAACTCTACCTCAAGAATTTGCCGATTAAACATTGTTTCACTCACCTTTGGTTCTCCAGGCACTTCTACAACAGGACAACCCTGGAATGAGAAGAATTGACACTGAAAATCTGCTCACCTGGACAACCTTATCCATTTCAACACAGAAGGGACTTGTAGGGCCCATTCTTCAGCAAAAATACCTTGTTCACTGCATCATAGGAGGCATCTAATGGCCTTTTTTGGAGTGTGGAGGCCCCCAGAAGTACCGTGGACAAGAAATATCGGCATGTAGATACCTAACGTGATGTTATTCAGGGGAGGGGGTTAGCAGAGACATGGCCATAAAATTCTCCTCTGATGCCCCCACTTTATGTATCCTGGGCATTTGAAAATATTCAGAAATGATGGGAGCAGCTCAGTGGTACAGCAAGTGTCTGGAAAGCCAAAATGTAGGATCCCATTTTCTATAGAGGACCACTCTGTGAAGGAAGGCAAATGACCAAAGCTCAGTGGCAAAGCAGAAGGTTCTAGATTTGAACCCTGGCATCTCTCCAGATGAATGCAGTGGCAAACATCTTGTATTGTCCAAGAAAACGGAATGTCTCTATCACTAAGGGTTGGCCCTGACTTGGTGATACACAACCACCACAAACTTGTCAATGTGGGTAACAGAAGATGCTCGCCTTCAGAGAACTGGCTTCTGGGTATGGCTATGAAGTGCACATAATAAAAACAGAAGAACAGAAGAGGAGCCCTGCTGGATCAGGCCACAGCCCATCTTGTCCAGCATCCTGTCTCATGCATTGGCCCACTAATTACTCCTGGGCATCTCCAGCAGAAGACAAAACCTCCAGCAAAACCTTCACTTGCTCTTAACCCCCTGCAAATGGCATTTGGAGGCCCTCCTGCCAGTCTTTCCAATCTAGAGATAGTACCCAGGCATCCATTCTACTAGCCATCAATACACCTGACTTCTATGAATGTGACTAATCCTATTAGAACAAAAGAAGGGTGTTTCCGCATTTGCCACCGAGAAACGGATTTAAGAAAATCCGTTTCTCAGCAGTCTGACCTCTCGAGGATCCATCCCAAATAGGGACAGATCTTCGGAGGCCTCCTGCATGTCCACACACACGTGGGGAGGCCGGATCAGGCAGCTGGATCCCCTGGGTGCTGTGCGGAGACTGCAGCACCCATTCTAAAGGGCATCTGGCCTCCCGCGCCGCCGGCACCACCCACAAAGCCGTGGGAGTGGAACATGCAAGCTGCCAGTCACCACACGTTTCCGGCGGCGCACAGTGCATGGGGGAAGGGCGAAAGGAGGCAGACCGGCCTGCTTCCGCCCCTCCCAAGATGGCGGCCGCCGGCAAATCCAGCCCCTTGCCTCTCTGTGTACAGAAGCGTCCTGCTTCTGGCTGGATCGATGCGAGGGGCTGGATGGAAGACCAAATTTTCAAGGTCTTGCGCGCCAGAGTGCAGAAGCGGCCTCCACGAAGAGTCCCGGATCCAGCCTCCAATGCGGAAGGTAAGTTTTCACGTGTGTCTAATGTGTCTTGTATGTGTCTTTAAATGTGTTCTTAGTGCCTGTGTGGAAACACCCCAAGAGCCCTGCTTGATAAGGCCATAGCCCAGCATTCTGTCTCAGGCAGTGGCCCACCAGTTCCTTCGGGGCATCCCAACCAGATGGTAAAGAAAAAACCTTCACTTGCTCTTGAGTCCCTGCAAATGGCCCTTAGAACAGATCTGTAACATTTGTTATTCGGACGAATTTGGACGTTCGTACATGAATCAACTTGTAAATTATGACATTTGTACATTAACATTCGTATGAATACAAACGTTTCGGACATAGTTCGGAAATTCGTTAAGCTGGAGAGCTGGGAAAGTGGCTACGTCAGTCACATCTGCAGCGGATCCAGATTGCATTTGGCATGGATTGAGTGCAGATTAAAAGCGGATTCAGGTTGGATTTGATGCTTTCAAATCAGATATGTTATGGGATACGTATTGGATACATACGTGTTTGTGTTGGATATGTATCTGATATGTATTTGATACCTATTCATCCCTATCGGATATTCGTATGAATTCTTATGAATACATTTGTATCGTATAGAATCAAACCACACTTGAAGGGGATCTATTTGAACAAATATGAATTTTCTTACGTTCAATTTGTTACAAATTGAATGCCAAAAAACCCTTTTGTGCACATCCCTGCCTTAGAGGCTTCCTGCCTGCGTTTTGTTCCTAGTCATCTAGCTGGTTGCTGTGAAAACAGGCTGCTAAAGTGGATGGTTTGCATCCATCGGCCCTTCCCATTCCAGGCTTCCAAAAGGTGGAGAGGAAGAACCAGGAACAAGATGATCTGAATGCTCAGCTTGCTCTAGGACATAGTTTGCAAGGTATTTCACCTAGCAAATTCAATCACCATGGGAAAAGGGTGCGGTTTGCTTCAAATGCTATAGAAAGCACTTGAAATGGCATTTGTGCATCCATGCTAATTATCACTTCAGGAATTTGTTCTTAAAGACCTCTGTTGGCTGCCATGAAGATCCTGTACACAGATGGAATGCTAAAGGCATTTCACAAATCAGGCAATCATGGTGAGAGCTGTGTACCTACGCAGTCCAGGTCTGCTGTCTGCAGAATGTAAACAGGAAACGGCAGGCAGATCTGGAGGGCACGTGTCCTAATAGGTAAGTGCCATTGGGAATAAAAATCCATCCAGCAAATACTTACCATCTTAATTGGATGCAAGGAACAGATAGAGGGGTCCTTTGCACCCCAGGCTTGCAAACTGGGATAACCACCAGGTTCTAAGACGTAGGGGTCGTCATCAAAGTACGGTTTGGAGTAAACAAGCCACCTGGGATATACAGAGAGAAATGTCAACGACTGGCCTAAATTGAGATATCCACCCCAGTAGCAGCTGGTGGAGCAAGAGCGTGGTCCAGGGCGCAGGTATCCGGTGCATGGTAGTCCACCAGATGTTGCAGGACTAAAGCCCCACCAGGTGGTTGGCATGGGACCACTTTGGCAACTCCATAATGACTCACTAGCACCACCGGTTGGTGAAATAGGAGCATCTGAGGAAACAGCCTGCCGTTGATTGCTCACCTGTATGGATATGCTTGAATATTCATAAAATTGGTTATTCGTACGAATTCAAACATTCGTACAGGAATCGGATGTTGCGACATTTGCACATCAACATTTGTATGGACACAAATGTTTCGGAACATCTGTCCAAATAGTTCGGACATTCATTGAACTGGGGATACGCATCGGGTACATATTCATTCGTATTGGATATTCGTGCCAATACATTTGTATCAAATAGAATCCTACCGCATTCGAAGGGGTTCTCTTCAAATGAATATGAATTTTCTAACATTTGATTCATTACAGACTGGGTGCCAAAAAACGCATTCATGCACATCCCTATTCACTTGTGACATCAAGCACAGCCAATCTTGGCCCCATCCAGTCAGGGCAAATATGCCATCATTATGGCTGAGCTACGGTGAGATTGCCACACGTATCTTTGGTAGCCTCCACCACAGCTCAGCTGTATCCCCTCTAAGATGCCTGATCGCCTACCGCAGAAAAACTATTTCAGCCGACATCGTGGTTTCGTGCGCTGCACATGTGCAGAGACCGAAACAGATAGCCAGGCATGTGCGGTGATGGTGGTAGTGCCATGCACTTCTGGGTATTTCAAGCCGGCTGAATAATCAGATCCGGGCATGACTAAAATGCCCAAAGACAGTACCAGCCCCTGCATTGTCTAGCTACCATGCGTTAATACCAGAGGGCTAATACTCTGCATTATCACTGGCAAGTGGTAACATCTGGAGCCAGCTCAGGTCTTGAACTGATGCGGAGGAAGAATATTTCAGGGCTAGAAAGCCACTGTCTTTTTAGGAGGAGTGTGCATGATTTTTGTGTGTGTTCACCTTGCATTACAGCAAATGAAAAGGATATTCACATTCGTGCGCAAATGGTAGGATTCGAATCCACTGCAAATGCTTTTCAAATGCTCTCCAGATCTGCTTCAAATCCCTCCCACCAGTAGTGCCTCCAAATCTCCTCCAAATCTGTTCCGAATCTGCTTTTAATCCTCTGCAGATGTGACTAGGCGGCCTTTACCATCTCCCAACCTTCCCAAATATAATGAAGCATCGAATGAATGCACAAAAGCATTTGCTTCGCATTTGGAATGTCTGTCTTCGAACGTAGCCAAATTTGATTCGAACGCGAATGTTCAAATTCATACAAATTTGTAGTGATTGCGAACCCGATGACTATTCATGAGCTTCCCTACTTTTTAACCTTATTTGTCTTCTTGAAAACAGGCCACTGAAGGCACGTGGCCACTCCTATAGGAACAATGAGGGACCAGTGGGTGAAGTTGTTGGTCCCTGCAGCCAACAGAGTTGTCACAAGGTATTTTCCCACTGCGCTCCTTAGATCTGGATCTAAGAAGATCCGGATTAAGGGAAGCACCCAATGTGTTTCCACAGGAGGTGTAGCACCCATTAGCAATGACTGCTAACCTCCCTGCCGTGGAAACACCTTTGCACCCATCTGGGGAATCTGGATCAACCCCCAAGGGGTCTGTCCATCACCCCAGGTGTCTCGGGGGACAGGGGGGTGCGATCTCCGAAGTCCCTTTGAAGAGATCAGTGCAGACTTCGGAGCCGCTCTGGAGTCCCTTCGGAACATCTCCGAGGTCTGCGCTGATCGCTTTGGAGAGACCGGCGGTGAGACTCCGAAGTCTGCGCTGATCGCTTCGGATGAACTTCAGAGGGAAGTCCACGCGGTCTGCGCTAATAGCGAACGGACCACGCTGACAGCTCTGGAGCCTCTCCGAAGTCTTTCCCAATCTCTTTGGAGTGACTTCAGAGTCATTTCAGAATGATTTTGAAATGACTCCAAAATCACTTCGAAGCTGGGATTTTGGGGCTCCCCCCCCCCATGGGTGCATCCCCTTCGCCTAGCCTCCTTTGGACCCCGTTGCCTGTTTCTCGTGGAAACAGGCTCCCTTTAAGCCGGGTTTTCTGGCTGAAGACCCCATCGTAGACCCCATTATTGGGGTCTACAGAAAATCCGGATTAAAGGCAGGAAAGTACCCATTTGATCCGGATTTCCCGACAGGCAGTGGAAACAATCGGGTCCCAAATGGGTGCTGTGGTGGAAATGGGGTCATCCGGCTCACACCCAAATGGGTCCTTAATGGATGCAAAAATGGGTACTTTCTGCCAGTGGAAAAACACCCTCCATTCCCCAAATGGGATACTTGCTTTATAATACAGTGGTTTGCAAACCACATTATATGAGTGATTGCTGGCTATGTTAAGCCAGCAATTAGGGGAACTGGCAATTACTATCTTTCCCTTAGTGTGCTTTCACAATCTCCTGGGATTTGCTGAAAGCAAGCCAACATGTTACAGGAGGGACAGCTCTATCTTGATTTGCAATCTACCCAAGGAAACACTGTGATGGCTTTAGTTGTACTGTTTTGCTGCATTACTTCGCAAACAAAATACCTTTCTTTTTGTTACACTACTTGGCAAATTAAGCAAGCAAATATAATATAATAATAAATAATGATGCTGTCCCTTACAGGCCAGAGTGCACAATGATTGAAGCTGCCTTCAGTGGCTGGCAATGAATCCGTGTGTCTTCTGAGGAATCCGAGAACCTCCTCTTGGTGCCTTCCCCATTCTGTTCACTAAACAAACTTATTTCAGGGATCCTGTAGTCCTGGAACACAGAGGAGTCACCTGTTAGGAGAAATGCCCTAGAGAACTCCTTGCCAGTTCTAAGCACCCAAAAGTGTACTGAATATTTTGACATTCCTTCCAGATCTCTAGCACCATGCTATCTAGATCAGAGGTGGAGCCACAGGTCAGGTGGTCGAACGCAACCTGCCAAACTTCTCCATCCAGTTTTGGGGAATATCCCCAGGTCACTCCCCTGTGCCAGGTGTGATTGCCTCCTTAGATGAAGCACGGAGAGGTGTGAGCAAATGTTTATAATGCTGGAATTTTGCCTTCTGAATAAAAGTAAAAGCACCTGGATGGCAAATGGGCATCTGCCCAATTTCTCTGCACTTTCTGTTTTTGCTTCTAGCCTTAAGGTCTATGCTTCACTGATAGGACACATTTTTGCATTTAGAATCTTCCAGCATTGTCAGATATGTCTTCGGCTTAAAATGGTGGAGTCTCCAACCTTCTCTGATAGCTTCTTCATTCTGCTTTCATCAGCTGCCATTTCTTTGAGCCTGTGTGCCCTCAAGAAGACAGGTAATTTTCAAAAAGGCTCTGGATTCTGGCCCTAATTTGGAAGGTATCATTATGGAATGGAATGAACCAATGGATTGGTTCAGTGTGTGTTGGTTTCTTGTGTCCTCTGATTTGTGGCTCTTATGATACTTCCCCAGAAGGGATTTGACTTTCAGGCTGGTCATTGTCCGCCACACCTGATCTAGAGTGCTTGTTAAGGACTGAAATATTTCACCTAGAAGCACTTTGAAGATCTGTGCTGAGATTATGGCAGCAAAAACATTGGCCAAATGCCAAATATCTAAAGGAATGCCTTCTCCCCTACCGACCTGCCCATGCCTTAAGATCTTGAAGCGAGGGCCTCCTGGTTGTTCCACCACCTTCAGTAGTGAAACGGGTGGGCACCCAGGAAAGGGCCATTTTGGTAATGGCCCCCAGGTTATGCAATAGTCTCTCCCTCGTGGGGCATCATACCCCTTCTTTATATATATTCAGGAAGGCAGTGAAGATACACCTCTTTGCCTTGGCCTTTGGCTAATGTGGTCACATCTTCTCCCTACTGCAGAGACTATTATATTAATATTTAGGACATTGTTTTAAATATGTTGAATCTTTTAGTGTTTTAAAGATATGCTGGTTTAAAATTTGTTGTTTTAACAGTTGTTACCCACCCTGAGACCTTCAGGTGTAGAGCAGGATAGAAATAGAAATAATAAATAAAATAACATCCAAGTACAGCAAGGCCCCATTTTAAGTGAATGCATTAATTATAAGCTAACTTCAAACCATGGGTGAAGGGAGAGCTGGCTTGCTGAACTGAACCATACTGAATTCTCATTGGATGTCCAATTAAACCAGTCCCAAGGAAGGAGAGAGCTGCTATAACCGATGGAACTTGGTGCTGCTTACCCGCACAATTCTCTTGAGTGAACCAATGTGGAATGGTGCATTCTCATCTGCACCCCCATCTTTGCTGTATGGTCTCCATGGGTTGGTGATCTCCACATCTCCTTCTGCCAGTACACACTTCCTTCCATGGAACCGTGGCTTCTCATACATCACCCAGCTGGGATGACACAGAAACCAACACAAGGTGAGCCCCAAAGAACTCAAGTCTCAAGGCCAAACCTCAATAGCTTTGTCTGATTTGGGAAAAAATTAAGTAAAGCAGGGTGGGCTTAATACTGGGACAGGAGATCCCTTGGGAATTCCAGATGATGTAACTGGACTGGGCAGTCAAACAAATTCCAGAAGAAGGTAATGACAGACAACTTTTGTACCATTGCCAAGAAAGCTACATGGACTTGTCTGTTCAGTCACCAGGAGCTGAGCTTGACTCAACAGCGTGTTTACCTTTTGTTAGGCATTTCTGAAAGAAATAGTTTAAGCCATCTTTTGAATGATGCAAGATCCAGCCAATCAGTACAGAGAACATTCCTGTTCCAAAAAGGAGGTGGGTTGTCATGAGAGATGCTCAATCAAGGTTGGGAAGCTCCAGATGGCCACAAACTAGATAGACAGGTTTCTTCTGGAAACTGATCCAGAAGAGAAGATGGTTTAGGTGTCTACAGCATTGCATATTCCACTCACACCTAAAGCTGTCAACACTCCAGGTAACATATTAGCCTTACTTCTATTTTGTGGGCATAGTTTATACATCAGGTTTCTCCCAATGAGTGCTTTCCCTATATTGCTGGATTAGACTGATGATGATCATCTGATTACCAGAGATCACAGTTGATGCTAGTGAGAGCTGACCTGAAAGAGCAAGGACATTCAAAGTAAATTAGCTAGATACTTGCTTACCCTCCACGGATCACCCGGATGGAGATGGTGGGAGAGAATTCCCAGGATGTGGCATCAGTAACATCACCCCAGACTTCTCTCTTCTGCCCCCCAAATCCTGACTCAGAGTATAGAATGATCTAGAGTAGAAAGGAAGATGGGAAAGCAAAGCAAGGGATTAAGGACAATGCAGTATTCTCCTTCCTCTTCCCCCAAATCACATCAATATCCTCCCAGATTTCTGGAACTAGCTTTGATCTTCATCTCCATACCTTGCCGGGTCTCACGTTAATCTTTGTTGGAGGTTTCTTTTCTTCTTGCTTTAAAAATAAATGGGAAACGTCCATGAGAAAACAGGAGAAAATCAGTACATTTCAGACACAACCGTTTCCTCCTTGTTCTCTTGCAATTGTCTCCATGACTTTTATGTTTATTTCCAATGCTGGGCCAACTATTATTTTACACTAAGATGCAATGGGAGTGATTATACCTCACTATCTGCCTTGGAAGAGAAGTTCACCCTTCGGATCTCCTGGAACACCCTGGCAGAAGATAACAGCAAAACTCCTTCTGAACCTTGACCAAGAAAACTATATACATTAGGGATGTGCGCCAATATTCAAAATTCAATCTAATTCAGACATTTGAATTCAAATCAAATGTCTTTAAATTCAAATTTAACATTCGAACGAATTTTCAAACCTTTTGAACCATTTGTACAAATTATTCAGACATTTGTACGTGTATGGATTCGTACACATTACATGCGTGTCTGTATGCATCTTATCTGTATCTGTACGCATTTGTACGGACACATACGGGACAAAAACAGGATGCGTCAGATGCGTACGGACCCATTCAAATGTTACTGACATTCATATCTTCAAATACGAATTGAAAATTTGTACGTATAGAATTGAATGTATCCAATTTGCACTGAATGGGATTACATTTGAACTTTAAAGATTCGAATTGATTCGCACCTTTGGATATTTAATTCAAATTGCATTCATGCACACCCCTGATATACGTGACTGGATCTCTCCTAGAGACATGTGTGAGGGGGCATCACACCTGCTTCTTAGAAAAGACACCTCTGCGTCTCCATCTTAGAGCGTGCAGAATTATTTCCAGTGGACAATCATGGCCTCTCTGTTCTGGGTGCAAAATCACCCACGCAAGAATGGCGTCTCTAATGGTAACTGCATACCAAAACAGGGTGGTGCATTATCACCATGAAGTGCCTGCTACCACCACATATGGAAACATAGTGGCAAAGTCACTGACTTTTTCTGAGCGCCTTCTGTGGTAAGTGGAGATGCAGCTGATGGGTTTTCAAGGAGTCAGTCCCAACTTGATGACACCAAACAACAACAACAACACTTTTTAGAAAGCTGCTAGTCAGTACCCTTTACTGGAGAAGGGAATATATACAGGAGAGGTTTGGGATTTGGATCTAACTGCAGCAAAGATCCCCTTTAGAATAGCAAGGTTTGGTATTCAGAAGACATAAAGAGAAACAAATTAAACTCCTCCTCCTTCCTTCCTTCCTCTCGTTTACTTTTGAAGCAAGATCATTCTGAGGCTTAATTATTCTTTTGACAAGTGTGTGCTCGACTCAACGATGGCGTTTTCCAGGTACAGCAACACCAAAATGGTTGCTTCTTGATCCAGAGACACTGTTTTGATTCATCTATGAAGATATCCAAATCTAATCAATCGTTTATGTGGCTCAAACTATTCCACAAACGCGACTTTTCAGGAGGAAGCAGCTCTATTATTTATCAGTTCCCAAATGTCACCCTCACACAGACACTCACGACTTCATAGCATTGAAACACAATCATCTGCATATCCACCCTTTCCCCCTCCTTAAACACGCGTGAGAATAGGCTATTTCCCTTTCCCTTTCCCTACCTCTTTTATCCAGAATTCCAGTTAGGTAAATTTAGAACCTGGATTTAATTATTCTAGGCTGGGCCCTTTTTTAAATGTTAGTATATTGTATAATATCCACTTACTTTAGGATGCAGCAAGTCTGGCTGATTACGTTTCAAGATCTTCCTATTCATTTTACCAGGTGGGATTCAAGCTTTCTCCCTCAAATGTCCTATTCAGATGGCAGTCTGGAGGCATTGAGCAGCTGTTTGCCTGCCTCTCACTCACTTTCACTGTTACTTTCTCCCTACCTGCTCCAGTGATACTACCCATAGGAGGAGGACCTCTGGGAATATGGGGAAATCGGTACACCCATGCAACTGTGCAATGTATGGAGCAACCAGCTTTTTCTGATCTAAGCGCCAAGCGCAAATATTGCATTGGGAGATCTAGCATTTTAATATCCTGATACGTATCTTCTGAAACTGGTCGCTGTTTTCATCGACAGTTGCTGCCAAAGTGTTTGGAAAAAAGTGGTGGAAGAGAAGGACATTTTATGACTCCTCTAAAATTGCTCCTGGAACCCATAAGAAGAAAAAGTTGGCTTTCCTACTCTGCTTTTCTCACCCATTTGACTCAAAGGTCGTGTCCCCCATGCACTCTATAGTCCAAATCGAATCTGAATTCAGCAAGGAATATCCCTGTGCAAAGCCCTCAAATCGAGCTACATGCGGATCAAACTGCCCAAATCCTCTGTAAATTTAGGGCCTTTCCGCACGTGCCGCCGGAAAACGGATCTCAAAGACCGTTTTCAGGCGGAACGTACACACACGTGCCGGGGAGCGGTGGCAGGGCTGGATGGGGAAACAGATTGGGGTGGGTGCTGTGCAGATGCACTAGCACCCATCCCAAACTGGCCCTGACGGCGCATGCCCAGCTGTCAGAGATGCAGAGTGCAGCCGGGCGAGTGTGGCGGCCGGCTTCTCTGGTCAGGGGAAGGCAAGTCCTACTCCCATCCCCACCCCGCCGAGAGTCCCACGGCCACGCTGTCCGCCTTACCTCATTGTCGCCGGTGCAATTCTGGGGCTGACAGGGCCGGTGCCAATCACGCATGTGCACACCGCAGCTGTCCCCCACTGGTGCCGAAGCGTTCGCTTCCAAGCCAGTTTAAGGGGAAAAGCCAGATATAAGGTCTTACATCTGGGTAGGATTCGGCGGCAAAACCGGTTTAAGCAACCGGTTTTGCGCACCGACGTGTGGACATGGCGTCCTCAAAGGGACCCTAATTGGGTTCCCTGTGCGGATGCCACGTCCAAATCCTTCCCACATCTAAATCCGTTTTTAGAGCCTGTGTGGAAAGGCCGTTAATCATGAAGAAAACTGTTCTTGCTACAGTTTGGGAGGCAAGCCCGCACTATTTTGGAGGCTGAGTCTGCACATGGGGTAATTAGGGGAGGGAATTGACACTCGCGTCATTAGCGGGCGGGTTTCACATCCTGTGCTTGCCATTCCTGTCCTGTGCGTTGGAGATGGCAACTGTATGGGCATTTTTGGCAATAAATGGTGACTGAACAGAAACGAGTCTCTTTCCACAACCATTACTGCACCCCCCTTCCCTGATTGCCAAGTCAGCAAGAACTGTTCAAAACCACCCCGACCTGTCCCAGGGTAGTGCACGCAGATGCACAGCGCCGCTGGCTGCACCAGCTACTTTGGAACCCGGCGAGTAGAAGGTAAGTGCCTTGCACACGCACGCCCCTGCGTAGGCCTGTGCCCAAGGGGGTGGCTGCCTGAGGGAGTTCCTGTGGGCTCTCGGGGACACGATCCAGTCCCCTAGGGCCCACAGGAACCTGGGGAAGGAACACAACACGCCTGCCCACCCCTGGGTTTTACCTGACCCAATGGCAGGAGGCCTGGGAGGGGCGTCCCGCCCTCACCTTTTCAGGCTAGGACATGTGGGGACGGGTTCCCCTTTTGCACTTAGGCAGGTAGGAATGTGTGCCTATGCATTCCTTACCTACCTGGGTGTGAATGGGGAATCCGTCCCCACGTCTTCTAGCCTTACTGCACTACAGCAAAAAGACCTCAGGTTTCTTCCACACAAAGGTTGGGTGTAGCTGTTGATTTGAGCAGGAGGAAGGTCATTTTGGATAACCTTGCACTGGCGCAAATCTATTTGAACTAGGTTTTCAAATAATGCTCAGGAAATGATGAGAACCAACCTTTTCTGTTGGTTGTAAGACCAGTATATTTATTTATCCATTTGTAGGGCAGATGTGACCCAAAGGGTAGCCTACATTTGTGCTCTATCTATCAAGGTTAGGGATGTACATGAATGGGGTTTTTCTGCATTCAATTTTGAGTCGAATCGAATATCAAAACATTTGATTTGAATGTTTGGAATCCGAAGACAACATAAACCAATTTGTATCCAATACGTTCCACTCTATTAGCTCAAATGCTAGATTCGAATTTGAAGATACAAATGTCAACGTATGTGTATAATACATATGTGTATTACGTATGATACGTATGTGTTATACGTATGTGTACGCATTTTGTCTGCACCCCGTTTTATCCCGTATGCATCCTGTTTTCGTTCCCTATTATAAGCGCAAATGTGTATAGATACGTATGATATCCGTACAGCTACGTACCTATCTAAACATTCAAATGATTCAAACGAATGTTTTGGAAGATTCTAAATTCGTTCTAATGTTTAAATTCGAATGTGAAGACATTCTATTCAAATTTGAACGTGCACATTTGATCGAATTCAAGGTGGCAATGCTATTTCAGCTAAGGCTGGGAAGAAGAAGAAACCTCAAAGACATCTTAACGACATTTAATAGCTGCTCAGCATGGATTTACTCACCTGAGCTTCTTCTTGGGGAGGTACGTCTGTTTGCTTGGCCAGGAAACCCTGTTTTGAGCTACCCCTTGTACTTGGCACCTTGGTGGGTGGCTCAGCACGCCGCTGAGATGACAACAGCTCAGAACTCAGGTGTATGAATGCCTTGGTCCGAGGCCCATTTGGAGACACCTGGCTTTCCCTGTTGACTTTTTGGATAGCTGGGCTCAGGAACATAAGTGACCCCATCTCTTCTTCCCCTCTTTCCTTGATCTGGGACTTCTGTGGGTTGATGAACCTACTATAGAGTAAGCTGTTGTCCAGGCGGGAATAAGGCTTATCTTCTGGTGGCTTTTTGTCTGTAAAGCCAGACAAAAGGGAGATGCCTTTGAGAATATTGGCTCTGATTAAGTTGCTCTGGTTGGCTACGGTTTTAGGAACGATGGTTTTGGCCCTGGTGTCCACACAGTCTTGTTTCAGTTTTTCTAGGAATGATCCAATCTCTTCTTCAGTTTTGAATTGGCTGTTGTCCCAAGGGTAAGCATCCTTAGCCTGCCTGTTATCTTCTGACTTCTCTTCCTTACTGAGATATGGATTCTCTACTTCCTCCATGTCTTCTTTTACAGGCCCCACATCTTCTACCTTGGCTCCTCTTGCTTCCTTGGTGAGATCTAAGAGTTGGCCAGGAGGTGAGAGAAGGGGAATCTTAGACTTGGGTGTGAGGTGATCTTCATGAATAGGTGGAAGGGATGTGTGCTTGGCAAAAGCAGAAGGTCGGGGAGGCCTCTGGTGGAGCTTCAAGGGTTTTCCACACTCGGAGGACTCCATATTTCGAAGGGTATCCACAAAAAGCTCCATGTCCACAACTTCCTCATGGTCCTCTTCTAGGGTCCTGCTCCCTTTTTTCTCGCTCGGGGGTTCATAATTGGAGGAGCTCATCTCAGGAAAGGGACCAGGTGGTTCCTGTACACCGCCTAAGGAATCCTTTTCAAGCTCATTTAGTACAGTCTGCTCTTCTGGAAAAGTTTCTGGGGATCCACCAAAGGTCCCAAGCTTGCCTGTGTCTCCTGAAGCATCAAAGGCATGCAAGACACTTTGGGATCTAGAGGTGCCGACCACCTCCTTTTCCAACGGATTGCTCTGGTGTTCTGACCCTTTTGATGCATGACCAGCTGGATCAGTCATGTCCTTCTCTCCTTCAGAACTCTTTTCTGCCATGAGTTTGTAGTGACCTTGGGGGGCAGGTGTCCTATGTAGGTTGGCGTCTCCCTGGAAGGAGCTAAAAGCAGCATCTTTCTCACCAACAGTGGTTGCATCCATACTTGATATGAATGATGGTGCAAGCATAAATCTTTGCTTTTGGGCATCACCCACACCAGCACTTCTGGACTGAGTCATGTGGCCTTCTTCTTGTGTTCCTCCTCTGGAGCAACTACAAAGATTTGGGAGGTTTGCATGCCTCTCTTTAGGTGACACAGCATTGGTGTGCTCATTCTGGATCTCCTGGCTTTCTACTGATTGAATAAAGGGTGCGGCATTGGACATGTTGGCTTGTTTTGTGCTCCCTGATCCAGAAGTGGACATAACAATTTCTCGTCCTGCTCTATAGACTGTAGTAGTCCCAGCTTGGGGTACAATAACCTGCTGTTCGGTTCTGAAAACAACCATGTTGCTGCCCTTGGGACCAAACCACTGGGTTTGGGATTTGGCTATGGTGTTGGAGCTTAGGCCCTGGGGCAAAGGACTTAACAGACAGAGCTTGGCATTTGGGGTGTTGGATGGACAGTTTCCTCCAAGGGATGCACTGGATGCAGGAGTCTTGACGTTTCTAGACAGAGAGTTTTCAATTTGCCCTCTAAATACTGTGTCACTGTGAAGTTGGCTGTCCCTCACAGATACGGCACATGAGCTGGAGTTAGCATCATTCATCGAATGGTTTTCCTTCTGGGACTCCACCCCCGTGTTGATCAAGGCAACGGGAGGGACAGTCTCCCTCCACGATCTATCTGTGCTGGTGATAAGATGTTCTCGCTGAGGCTCATCACTTCCACCGGTGTCAGGACCATCACTGCAGCCATTTTCTGCCTGTGACCCAGCTATGGGGGTTCTGTTCATCTCTTGGCTCTCTGTCCCCTTTAGCCCTTTGGATTTTGAAGCTGGGGCGTATACCTGAGCAAAGACAGGTCCGTGAGCCTGAGATTCTCTACGTGGGCTGCGAGAGCGGGACCGCCCCCCATCAGCAGACGAAGATGGGTCTTTGGCTTCTGAAGGATAAAATAGGTGCCTAGAATCTCCTGGGGAAGAGGAGCGCCTGGCATCTGCTGGGGAAGAGGAGCGCCTGGCATCAGCTGGGGAAGAGGAGCGCCTAACATCTGCTGCAGAAGAGGAGTGCCTGACACTTGCTGGGGAAAAGGAGCGCCCAACATTTGCAGGGGAAGGGGAATGCCCAACATTTGCAGGGGAAGAGGAGCGCTTGACATCAGCTGGGAAAGAGGAGCGCCTGGAAACTGCTGGGGATGAGGAGCTCCTGGCCACTGCCAGAGAAGGGGAGGATCTGGCACCTGCTGGCGAAGAAGAGCCGCTAGCATCTGCTGCAGAATATATGCGCCTGATATCTGCCACAGAATACTGGCCCTTGACATCTGGCAAAGAAGATGAGTGCCGCATATCTGCTTGAGAAGTCAAATTGTGATGCTCTCCTGTGGAAGGGAAGTCCTGTCTCCGCTGCGGAGAGGGTGAGCGCCAGGCTACTGTGGAGGACGACGAAGTCTTGGCATCCGCGAAGGAACCAGAATGCTTGGTAGATGCTAGGGAAAGGGATCCCTGAGCTTCTGCTGAATGAAGGGATTGCCTGAAGTCAGCCTGGAAAGGAGAGTGTCTTTTTGTTGGAGAATGGGGCCGCCATGCCTCTTCCGGGGAGAAGGGAGGCTTGCTGTCTGCTGGTGAAGCACATTGTCTTATAACTCCTGGAGAATGGGATCGCTGGGCGCTTGCTGGTGTGGGAGACTGCTTTCCATTCTCTGGAGGGCGGGAGGTTCTACTCTCTGCTTGAAAAGGGGATGGGTGGTTATCTGCTGGGGAAAAGGATCTCCTGGGCCCAGCTGGGGAATGAGACCTCCTTGTACCTGCTGGACCAGGAGAGCTTCTGTTCCCTCCTGGAGAAAATGACGACCTACTGCCATCTGCAGAGAAGGACTGCCGGTTGTGTTTAGGTGAAAGAGGTGTCTGGCCATTTTTGGGGAAAAGAGAAGTAGGAGACTCTTTGGAGGAACGGTGGCATCTGGTACAATCAGGGGAGCGCAGGCTGTCTATTGAGGAGGTTGACTCGGTGGCTTCTATCCCTACAAGTCCCTTCTCCCAGGCCTCAAGCAGCAGGGACACTCGGGAGGGGCTGTCAGATCTGGCTCTGCTTCTCTCGATCACCTGTGATACCTTCCCATGGGAAGGCTTGGGGTCCTCCGTTAGTGGCTCAGGTGGTGCCTTCTTCCATTTGAAGGAGGTGTTAGCAGAGGATCCCCCTGGCCTGCTCTGAGAAGAGCACACGCCACCCGTGACTTTCTCCATCCTGTGGCAAGGGCAAAATAGGGCTCTTCCAAAGTTGCCCCGTTCCTCAGGTTGGACCTCCTTGTAGCCAGCAACCAGGGATATTCCACTTGGCTCGGAAGACCTAGAGAATGGGGAGATAAAAGAGACAACAAATGGTCAGGCGGTGGAGAGCCAGGGATTCCCCAGACCTTTGTCTTGTCCAACAGTGTAGGATTATAGGCTGTTCTGCACTGAAAGGTCATGATCTGAACTGGTGGTCCTGCTGGTTTGGAGCCTGGCCAGGTGTGCTTTGGGCCAGAGTATACCCACACTGGTCCAGACTAACCCTTGCATCCATCCCAAAGCTCCCGTGGGGTTCAAAGGTGGGCTCCAAGGGCTAGGAACAAAGGTTCCTGGCCTCAGAGTCTCTGGGGAACCCATTTTAGTGACACACTTTGGTGTGCAGCCAGAATTGGTTTCCCAGTAGTCCCAAACATGCTTTCTGCACAACTCCATGGTTTGGACCAGACTGTGCAGGTAGGCTTCAATTTCAGGGTGTCCCAGTGATCCTGATCAAGGTTTCCTTGATCTCAGTCATGGTCCACCCTATGAGATAGAGCATATCAACAGTTGGTGCGGCCTCCTGTATTCTGCATGTGTGCGACTCCTGTAGTTTCTCAGAGCAGGAAGCATTTTTTTTTAAAAAAAAACCTATAAAAATAATTAAAAAAAACATTTAGAATAATGTAGGCTATGTCCACAGTCCAGGAAAGGGTCTAAAAGTCCTGGCTTCCACATGCTATCACAGTATAATGCAGGCTCCACCCCTCCTGGGTTGCTCCATCAACACAGAAAGGGAGGAAGCATCCAGAATGTCACACTATCTGGTTCTACTTGTGAGTTCTACAGATGTGCTACCTACCTGTCTTGGAACAATGGGGCATGGGCAGAAGGCCCAACTCTCCCTCTTCCAGAAGGTTCATCAGAGGCTGTGATCAGACATGGCAAAAGAGCATCTCTGAGGTGTCTCTATGACAGCTTAGAGAAGGCTTCTAGATGGGATTGTTCACAAACTGATCTGCCCTTTCCCTCTTCTAAAACATTCTGTGCTAGAAAAGGTAGATTAGAGAAGGGTTGGGAGCCTGAGGGACAAACGCTGTCTCTCTCAGGTAGGGATGTACAGGAATGTTTTTTTGACATTCTATTCGAATCAAATACCCAAAAATCCAATTCGATTTGAATCTTTTACATTCGAATTTAACAAAATTTGATTTGTATTTACCAAATTTTAACCTATTCATTCAGTTTTTTGATTCAAATCTGCATATATGTATGTTGACAACACTTGTATGTGCATATATACATCTTCCTCACATGTGTACACATCCGTACGCATCTGTACATTTCCGTATGCATCCTGTAGTTATCCCATATGCAACCCGTTTTCATCCTGTACGGATCTGTACAAATGCGTACGGATGCAGGAAAGATGCGGATCTTCAAGTACGTATCGTGTATGAACCCGTACACACATGAGTGTCCGGATAACTCGAACAAATAGATCCAAAATTTGAAATTCGATTAGGATTTTGGGACATTCTATTTGAGTTTGAATGTCAAAATTTGGCACATTCGATCGGATTTCGAATGGCTACGAATATTTGTGTACATCCTGACTCTGAGGTGCTTCTGAGGTACCCTTTTTGCCATGTCTGAACACCTATTAAGTTCAACCGTCCTTCAGAGTTTCTAGCACCAGTTCTCAATCAGGGGCCAGTGTGGGGCAGCCTGTCCTAGTGTGGATGGCCTATCTCACGCCAGTAGCACTTCATTCCAACATGGGACATGATGTGTATCTCCAGACAGAGCAGGCTGCCTAGTCCCGGGATTTCAGAGAGGAAGTGCAGAAACAGCTGTACTTGAATCTAATACTTCAAACCGTAACTTACTTCTGTATGTAATTCCTTTTTTTGTTCCCCAATAGTTTCACTCAAGACTCTTGATTTACAAATTTAAAAACAAAACAAAACCTTGGAGTAATGTCTAGAGTAGAAATGAATTTTCTCCAGCTCTCTCATACTTTCTCCCTTCTTCTTTCTTTGTAAAGCAACAGAATTCCTTTATTTATTTATTTTTCTTGGCAGTAAACGTATTTGCCTTGTTTCAACCCCACTGTGTCTTGTGCAAGAGCCCCGCCAGAAAGAGAGAAAGAACAGAACACCAAAATGGAGCAACGGAAGCCGTCGCCGCGTTCCTGGGCTGAAGGACCGACTGGCATGTTTGTAAATACAGTGTCGATTGAACTGAGTCAACCCAGCCCTTAATTTCTGGAGAGAAGTAGGAGGTTGAGAAGATTGTGAAATGCAATATGTCCTGACCTACTTAATGTGAGACAGCGTCAACCCAACCAAAGGCTTGCATTCTGGCCCAACCGAATGTATCACAAGCAAAGCATTCGATCACTCGAGAGATCTAGAAATATTATTTGCTCCGCACGAACAGGAAGCAAACTTCCTCCTCTAGTCCGCGATACAGATAATGTTCTCTTTTAGAAATGATAGAGGGATCACACTGGTTCGACTGACAGACGTTGTGGTCTGAAACGCTAACTGGGTTGAATTCTTCAGAAATTAAACATTCATTTCCCCACCCCATTTGGCTTTGCTTTTGCAATAAGCTAAAGGTCTACTCAAGAAAAATCACATGCATGGTTTCTTTCTCCTATATTAGCTCCTCTCCAGATTAAATCCATCCTGCACATTCGTCATCAGCTCTTTGTAAAAACTTCAGCAAAGGGGCAAGGCTGAAGCATCTACATGCAATTTCTGGGACAATTCCTACTTTCTAGACACTTAGCCCTAAACGTTAACAAGCAAGTCTGCTAAAAACTTCGGGTCGTAAGAAACCGTGGGTCTTTCTCCACTTAGCTTCCCGTCCGTTGGATGGGGAAAATGCATAATGCATTTAGGAATGCTAGTACAGAGTAAGGAATATTTGAAACATTTGAAATTCAATCAAATTTGATTGAATTTGGACATTCAAATTTCAATAGATTGTCTCTACATTCAAATTTAACATCCGAACAAAATTTTTGAATCTTTTGAAACATTCGCACAAATTATTTAAAAATCCGTATGTGTATGGATACATATGCATTACATATGTAGCTGTACGCATCTTACTCATATCCATATGCATTTGTACGGATACGTACGGGACAAAAATGGGATGCATACAAAATTGTATGGATGTATAGAGATGTGTACAGACACCTATGAATGTTGTCGACTAATTGAAATAGGAATAGAAAATTGGTACAAATTGATATGAATGTATTTGAATTGAATCTAATGTGAGTACATTCAAATTTCAAACTTTCAAATCAATTCGAATCTTTGGATATTCAATTCATGTCAAATCGAATACCAAAAACTGCATTCGTGTACACCCCTAGTACGAAGTAGCCTAGCCCCCCCCC
>MTQE01001424.1:8558101-8570202 GCA_014337955.1 Aspidoscelis marmoratus
TGCTTTTCTCACCCATTTAAGGTGACTCAAAGTGGCTGACAAACCTTCTGCTCTTCTCCCCGTACCACATACCCTCTGAGGTAGGTGGGGCTGTGAGAGCTCAGAAGAGAGCTGTGACTAGCCCAAGGTCAACCAGCTGGCTTCATGGGGGGGGAGGGTGGAATCAAACCCGGTATTCCCAGATAAGAGTCCGGCTCCCTAACCACTAGACCAAACTGGCTCATGTCCTGTCCAAACATCCCTTGTATAATGCTATGGTTTGATACCTGCAAAACTTGTGTTATGCAGGTTAATTGCCATCTAGAGAAACTGAGCCAGTAGGACAACTGGAGTAGCCTGATCCCCCAATGTAAGCCCATGGCACCACAGAAGGTAGACACAGTCTACCAGTGTAACTCAATGCTAACGTAGAGCCAAATTGCATAGCTGTACATTTCTGGGATCTTCTCCAGTAATTTAATCCACCTTCGATCTGCCTTCAAAGTGACAGAACACATCAGCAAAGTTAACAGCCATTTCCTTCCTGTGTTACCTCACACCGAAGGTGGAACGTTTGGCTCCAATAAGGTCAATTCACAAGTGGACTGGAAGCTGAATTCCAATTTAGGTGTAGTCAAGACACAATTGGGGAAAGAAAACGTGCTGACCCGGTTGTGACCCAAACTGGTTTGATTTGAACAAGAGGACTTTGAAAGGTTCGAAACCGAATTGAAAACCCCTTGCTTCACTGGGGCCAGTTCGAATCAAACTGAACTGGGGCAACGCAAACACGAATGTGGCCGTAATCTGCCTCCCACTGAATCTCAGCCATTATCTGCCTCTCCTTACGTCTTCAGATTGGAGGTGCCTCATTAATTGCAGCCTTTTGCTGATCACAGCCCTAATCTTCTTAGGCCTTCATTACTAGACCGTGGGAGGTCCAGTCGGTGCTGATTCATCTTCATTAAATATTTCACTGACGAGATGAAGGAAGGTGATGTGCCAGAGAGGCAGTTTTCACTCCAAACTGACAGCTCCTTTCATATCAGGAGCGCCCAGAAATGCAATCCAGATCATAATTCTGGACATATAAGCAAACCAGTAATCCCAACTAGGGATGTGCACAAATGTTCTAAACATTTGAATAGCTATCAAATTCGATCAAATGTGGACATTCAAATTCAAATGGAATGTCTTCACATTCGAATCTAAACACTCGAATGAATTTTGAATGTTCTGGAACATTCGTTCGAATGATTCAAAACACTGAAAAGTACAGATAAACTATGTATTATATACGTATCTGTACAAATCTCATATATATCTGTACGCATTTGCGCTTATAATATGGGATGAAAACGTGATGTGTATGAAATGCATCCAGATACGCAGAACACATATGAAAACTGTCGACATCTGTATCTTCAGATTTGAATCTAACATTCGAAAGAATAGATTCAAATGTATTTAATTCAAATTGGAATTTGTTGCATTCGGATTCTAAACATCCAAATCAAATTGAATGTTTGGACATTTAATTTGACTTGAATTCGAATGCAAAACAAACAAACAAACAAAACCATCCGTGTACATCCCTAATCCAGACAGGCCATCTTGTTGGCAGCAAGCCCAAGGTCTTAGGAAAAGATGGTCTCCTGCCTAGTATATCTGAAGCTGCATCCACACGGCCTAGAAGAGCTGTTCTTCATGTGTCCCTGAGGTTCAGTAGGTCCCATTCATACCCCTTCTGCAGGCCACCCTTGAGACGTGGGCACCATCCTTGGAGCTGCTAACGATCATCAGTTGCGTGAGTATTTTCCAGTTTCAGGTCTACCCTTACAGTTGCCCTGGCTGTGCTCTGAGAGCGGATCAGGAGCAAATTTGCCTCCTTCTGGAGCCATTTCAGGTCCATCATGAAAGTTTCATGGGTAGAAACCTTGCAGCTGCAGGACTTGCATTTCACAAGCTGCAAGAATTTTGGAGGCCAAGATGCTGTTTGAAGAAGAAGAGTTGGCTTTTCTACCCCACTTTTCTCACCCATTTAAGGGGACTCAAAGCGGCTGACAAACCTTCTGTTCTTCTCCCCACAACAGAACACCCTGTGAGGTAGGTGGGGCTGTGAGAGCTCAGAAGAGAGCTGTGACTAGCCCAAGGTCACCCAGCTGGCTCCATGGGGGAAGGCAGAATCAAACCCAGTATTCCCAGATAAGAGTCTGGGTCCCTAACCACTAGACCAAACTGGATCTTCTCCTTTGTGGTAGATCCTGGGTCCCCGATCCCTAAAATGGCCAGTATTACACCTCTCTGGGTGTTGCCTAAAATGCTTCAAAGGTAGCTGACCTACTTATTGTTGATAGGTTACTACTGAGGAGAAATCTATATCTTCCTGACTGTTCACCTTGCTTTCACAGTGTGATTCTTTCCACTTCCAGCATTGGTGTAAGTGTCATTGCTTAAATAATCAAAAATGCCATAGCCCATGCATAAGGTCAGCTACGGAGGAAACCTGAAATTTGCAAAACTGCAAGCCCTATAACTTTGCTGATGGCTTCTCTTGCTCTGAAGATGAATCGAAGGTAGATTAGAAGTTAGAATTGCTGGACCCTGACTTGCGTATACTAATCAAGCTTGGAAGTTGCTACAGGAAAGAAAAACTAGAGATAAATTGTGATAAGTCACAAGTAGTGGTTTTTGCATAAGAGGCGGGTAAACATGAATGGCTCATTGATAGATATGAGACTGAACAATGCTCTTTTCATAAATATTTAGGTGCATTTTATCAGGAATCCATCTCATGTAAGTTTGTGGTCTTTGTGTTGTTCTGCAGCAGCTATATCAAATATTTATACTCTAAGATGAGAGGTTGCCAACAACACCCACTTTGAAGATTTTTCTGGATTTAGGCTGTGTCCCCATGGGCTCCATTTATTGTGGTGTTGAATCGGGCCGTCCCCAATACGCATTGTAGCTCAAATTGAGAGAAGATTCTATTCACGTTCAAATGCTGAAACTCTGCACATTTGATTGGATTTCGAATACCTAGGAATATTCGTGCATATCCCTAGGCCCACTTTTCCAGAACAATTGCTGCCCAAGGTACCTTTTTGGCAGGACGCGATTTCCCACCCTGACCTCTGTGCATTGCACTCTGTGCATGCTTTTTGTCTCAGTCTACACGACCCATGGGGCTCATCTTTTTCTTTCTTCTTTGCCAGTGTCCAACCCACAACAGCGACACCCTGCTTGTTCCTTATTTATGCCCTTGTGTTTGAGCAATACGATGACACCCTATTCTGCTATTCAGCAAAGTCCAAGATAATGTTCTGCTTTTAATATCTAGCGTATCTACACGCCTCAGCACAAACAGCTATTAGGGCTGGGTGTGAGCTGGGAATGACGGCTGGCAAGCAAGGTGCCACGAAGGAAGAAAAATGCTGGTGACATTGGAGTTTCTGCAAAGTTCTTCCCTTGATGGAATCGTCTTGCCTTGAAATCCATAAGCCAGCTGCCATTATTTCCAGTTAGGGCTGTGACGTTCTTTTTAAGCTTGGGGGCAGAAAAGCACTGTATTCTTCCTCTTGTCACGGGCACTGTTTGGGGAAGAGGTCCTGTTTGGTGCCTCTGTGCTATTGGCATGGAAAACACACAGGCACCAGGCACTGGATCCAGTGAAATGAAGGTGGGTCTCCACCTGCAGGGTAAAGCGACTTCATTGCGGATACATTGGGAAAGTCACTGTCATCTGCCACTGAAAAGAGATGCCCCAGTGTCTCTATTTTAGAGCCCAGAGGTGACATCTCCAGGGGCCAATCACAGCACCTCCGTTCAGGGCACAAAGTCATGCCCTGCAGACTAGGGGTGTGCATGAATTGGGGTGGGGTGGGGTTGCATTCGAATTCGAGTCGCATCGAAGGTCAAAACGTTCAATTTGATTCAAATGGTTAAAATCCGGATTCAGCATAAAACCAATTTGAATCCGATACGTTCAAATCTATTTGTTCGAATGTTAGTTTTGAAGATACGAATGTCGGCAACATTCACATCTGTTATACACATCTGTCTGCATTTCATATGCATCCCGTTTGCATCCTGTATCATAAGCGCAAACGTGTACAGATACGTATGATATTCATCATTTGTACGTTCGAATCATTCAAATCACTTGAATGAATGTTTCGGAACATTTGAAATTAGCTCAAATGTCTAAATTCGAATGTGAAGACATTCTATTTGAATTCAAGTGTCCACATCTGAACGAATTCGATCGGATTTTGAATGTTTAGAATATTTGTGCACATCCCTACTGCAGACATGACATTTCTGGCAAAGATCACACCTGGAAAAGGGATGGATGGTTGCCACAAGGCACCTGTTGCTGCCACAAGGGCAGGCAATAGGGGCCACCCCCTTTCATAGGTGGAGGTGCAGCCAAAATGTTCTGATTTGCTCTGGAAATAAGGCTGCATCCACTTGCTGTTAAAATAAAGTGGCTCACAAGCGGCTTAAAGATGGCAGCTGTCACACGTAGGTGTCTCCATCCCACCTCCAGTCCACAGTGAAGGACATAAAAGGAACCTCTGGGTTGCATTTTGGAAGAACCCTTTCTGTCTGTACAGTGGATGAGGGGCGGAATGGAAACACCAATTGCCACAAGGGTTGCGCATGGATATTCGAATGTGTTTGAAATTCTATCGATTTCATCCAAATTTCGACGTTCAAATTCAAATCGAATGCCCATAAGTTCTAATTTGAACATCTGAACAAATTTCAAATTTTGAAACTATTCATTCAAATTATCCGGACAGGTTCATACACAATGCATACTTGGACGTAAGCATCTTTCCCGCATCTGTATGCATTTGTACGGATCTGTACGGGATGAAAATGGGTTGCATACGGGATGACTATGGGATGCATACGGATGCGTACAGATACATGCGGGATGTGAACGATGCATACGGGCACATGCGAATGTTGTCGACATTCGTAAGAGCAAATTTGAACTGAAAATTTGAATGAATAGATTCGAATTTGGTTACATTTGAATTTTAAAGATTTGAATCAAGTTGAAGTTTTGGATAATCGAATCGAATCCCAAGAATTGCATTTGTGCACAGCCTAATTGCCACGCGCCACCAGCTCTGAGCCACCTCTGAGCTGCTTTGTTCATACCTGGGGCTGCACTTTGGGTAGAAGGTGAAACATCAGGGCAAAACCACAGACTCCAGGGACCAGGTTCCTTGGCCAACCCAAGGCCAACCATTTATCATACGGCCTAGAGTACCTCATGGGGTTTTTCTGAAGGGAGTCAGGGAACGCGTAAACCAACTTCAGATTCTTGAGGAAAACGTGAGGGTACAGATGGAAGAAATAAAACTTAGAGAGTTACTTGAAGTCCAATCTTCTAGGCACATTTCAAATTCAATATAAAGCAGTCCTTTGATATTTATGAGGGCAAGGGTCTACTATAATGGTTCAGATCCCCAAACTAATGAATACTGTTTTCACGGTGTGATCAGTCATGACGAAAGGGGTGCCTCTGAGGCACCTTTGAGAGCATGGCCCCCATGTTCCCAAGATTTCTCTAATCCACCTTCTCTAGCACAGAATGTTTAGGAGAGGCGGGAGGGTCAGAGTGGCGTGTGAACATTCCCAGCTTGAAGCTGTCTCTATATGGCTGTGGTCACACTCAAGGTTTAATCCAGCTTCAGTCCACATTGAGAGCAAGATAGTACCTCAGCAAAGTGACAAGCTGTTTTCTTTCAGTGTTAAATAACTGAGAAAAATTCACCTTCGGGATAGATATTGTGGACATAAAATAGTGGGTCGCTTTGCTGATGTGTTCTCTCACTCTGAAAGTGGACTGAAGGCGGATTAAACCTTAGATGTAACCACTGCCGTGGCCATCTCAGAGACACTTTGGTCTAGCGGTTAAGGAGCTGGACTCTTATCCAGGAATACCGAGTTCAATTCCACACTCCTTCATGAAGCCAACTGGGTGACCTTCGGCTAGTCACAGCTCTCTTCTGAGCTCTCACAGCCTCACCTACCTCACAGGGTGTTCTGTTGTGGGGAGAACAGAAGATTCGTCAGCCGCTTTATGTCCCCCTAAATAGGTGAGAAAAGTGGGGTAAAAAAGCCAACGCTTATGTCTGATCACCCCACAAAACACCCCACACTCAAAATTCCAGGCCCAAATCCATAAATACATTTTTTTATTTATTTATATTTATATCCCGCCCCATACCCAAGGGTCTCTGGGCGGCTCACAACATTTAAAACACACATATCGAAACTGTATAAGACATGAGTCCGAACTCCATTTATCTCCAAATAGCAAAGGGAATGCCACAAACCCTTAATTCCAATCATGCCCCACTTGCAGTATTCAAAATCAAGAATCACAAGGGATTGCTGTAGTTACATTCATACTGATGCATCATCACATACAGAAATATTTCAATCTGCACAGACGATCTGAGGAAATAAGCATCCTGTATGAGTCTTGAGCCACTGTACTAGACAAACCACTTACACGTCTCCATGGATGTTGAAACACTCTTAGACTAATTGAGAAATATTCATATGCTAATTTATATATTTAAAAAATTTTAAATTAAAAAAAAATTATCCGTGAGGCTAGGAAAGCTGTACCCAGCAGGCCTGATCTATTGTCATACAAACTTAAGAGGAGCCTTGCTGGATCAGGCCACAGCCCATCTAGTCCAGCAGCACATCCCAGTCAGTAGCCCACCAATTGCTTTTGGGCATCTCATACAGAAGACAAAGGTGAAACTTTCACCTGCTCTCAACTCCATGCAAATGACCTTTAGAGGTATCCTGCCTGTCTCCCCAGCCTGGAGACAGTATTCCAGTAGCTACTGATATACCTGTTCTCCATGCATTTGCCTATAAGAACATAAGAGGAGCCCTGCTGGATTTGGCTGGCCACCAGAGTCCATCTAGTCGAGCATCCTGTTTCACACAGTGAACCACCAAGTGATTCAGGGCATCTCAAGCAGAAGACCAAGGAAAAACCTTCATGTACTCTCAACAACCTGCAAATGGCCTTGAAAGAGATCCTTCTGGAGTCCACATGCCCCTTTTCAGCATATCTAGAAATGGCTTCAGCCATGGTCCGGTCCTATTGGTGCATTGAGGCCTTTCTTATTCTGTAGATTTCCAAGCACAACAGCTAATGCATTCTCTGAGACTGAAAAACTATGGCTCCAAACCATAGCATATGAATGGTAGTTTTGTATCATATCAGAGCAACGGCTGGGCAGCATCAGGATGCCATGGCATCTGATTGTCTACACATGGCACGAGCATGCACAGGGCCGTCTAGGCTTGAGCAGCCCTTATGCTGCTATGAAGTGAAAGAGGTGCAAAAGCAGCTGGCATCAGGATGCCCACACGCATGCTGGTGCAATGGGTCAGTTGCCACGTGTGAGCAGTCAGTGGCCCAAATGCCATGATACTGCTGTGGTAATGGCCATGTAACATGTTGCAGGCATGACTAAGGCAGCCTTCACCAAGCTTTCCAGATGCTTCACACCAGCAAGGCTGCTCAGCAAGCAGATTGTCTTAAAGAGAGTCGGATCAGACGAGGGGAAGGATTTCTTCACCCAGAGGGTCATCGGTCTATGGAATTTGCTGCCAGAAGAGGTGGTGACAGCAACCAGTCTAATGGCTTTAAGGAAGGGTTGGACAAATTCGTGGATGACAGGTGTCTCAATGGCTACTAGAGTGGATGCCTAGGTACGTACATCTTCCAGGCTGGGGAGAGAGGCAGGATGCCTCTAAAGGCCATTTGCGGACAGTCAAGAACAGGTAAAGGTTCGGCCTTTGTCTTCTGCTTGAAGCCCAGAAGCAACCGATTGGCCACTGGGTGAGACAGGATGTGGACTACATGGGCTGTGGCCTGATCCAGCAGGGTTCCTCTTAGGTTCTTATGTTCTTATCTCCAAGGAAGCAAGTTTGGGGTTTCTGAGCACAGGCATGCTGAATTCAGGGATGCACAGAGAGTCTGAGAGCCACCTTTAGGAAGGAATTAAAGGGGTGTTGCTTTCTCCTTTCCTTGGCCTGGACTGGCCAGAAAGTGACCAAGTGTCCTTCTACACACATGCGTTTCAACAAAAGTGGGGGCACTTCTGCGCTTTTTTCAGCAGCCGGTAGGCTGGTTAATTAGCTCCGCGTTTGACACCAGATTTTGCGATAGCTGCTTCAGGAGACCAATCTAACCTGATCGACACATTTAAAATCGACATCTTGAGACTGTGTCAGCACCCAGCACAGTGGGAAGAACAATAGGGCCATCTATTGCCCTGATTCCAGCACCTTTGTTAAAAAGATGGCATACATTTAAAAACGCACGGCTCAGCTCCGGGGAGACTAGAGGCTGGTTATGTGGCTGAGGCAGCCAATTCCTTTCCTGATGGAGACTACATCAATAAAATAGAATAAAAGGATCCATCTGCCCTAATATCCCTTTCACCATATCACATATGGGCACCCGAAAGTGCCTTTGCACGCCCACCCAAAGAATTTCCCAACAGACCCAAATGCAATACAAGCTTAAGGAAATGACCTGTTGCTCTCTTGTCAAATATAGAAGAAGAGTTGGTTTTTCGACCCCACCTTCCTCACCGTTTTAAGGGGACACAAAGTGGCTGACAAACCTTCTGTTCTTCTCCCCACAACAGACACCCTGTGAGGTAGGTGGGGCTGTGGGAGCTCAGAAAGAGAGCTGTGACTAGCCCAAGGCCCCCCAGCTGGCTTTGTGGAGGAGTGAGGAATTTAACCAGGAGACGGCTTAATAAGGGACTAACTCTAACCATGAGATCAAACTGACTCACAACTCAGTTTACTGCTTTACTGATTCCAAGGATGGGACCCATGAGATTTTAAGGCTGTTTCCTCATTCCCTTTGCTCAGAGTGGTCTAATCTTTAGGCTCCAGGCTGCCCCAGACGCAGCACTGCCGGGGTGGGGAGACCGTCTATCCTGGACCACCATCAACAGCAATGCAGAGACCTGATCTATTCTCATAACTGTTCCAGTCCACACACCTGACTCTCTGCCCAAGGCAGCATCCATCCCTGCTGCTAAGTCCTATATAACTGCTTGTTGCTAGTAATTTAATTTATTTTTTAAAAAGGAGACAAATAAAAGCTGGATCCTTGAATTAGTTTTATTGGGAGGATTTGTAATGAACTGAAAAAACTGTCTTTTTTACTGGTTACTAGCACAGCCCTGTTCTTGGCAAGGGATATTTAGGAAAAATGAATAGCAAAATAGTATGCAGCTGATTTTAAGGGTGTGTTCCCACTTGGCAATTTTAGTCCTGATTGGGCTATTTTAGTCCCTGTTGGACTATTTTAATCCGGATACAGGCCCAAGTGTACATTTCGGGCTGTTCCCATTTACCCAACGGTAAACCGGACTGAACCCAAATATTGCCATTCACGCTCACTGCCCAAATGCCCAGCACAGAGAAACCTACAGGTTCAAAACCTACAGCCTGCCCTGTTCAATCAGCTGAGCAGAAGAACAGACACACACAGGAAAATCACACTTCCTCTTTTCACACCCTTCCTTTCAGATGGTAACATTACCTCCATCCACATTGCTGGGAAGAGTAGACTTGCGCTTAAGCAGATCAGCAAAGGAACAGAGCACAATCGGAATGTATCTTTCTGATGACTCTTAGCAGCTACTAGGAATGTATCCATTTCAAATCAAGCCAGTTTCCCCTCCATTCAGGGGAAATCCAAGCTAATCGGGGCTCTAGCATTGCAGGCATGGTAAGGGGGGGGGGACCTCAGCAGGTGTTGAAATCTCACTCACATCTGGCAGGCACTGGCCAGAAGGCTAGAGCTCTACACCAAATAGTCTGGGAGTGTTCCCATTTGGGGGGGGGGGAGTGGACTCGGCTCCAAAAGGAAGGAAAGTCCTCAGGACTTTGCCTCAGTATCTGAGCGCCTTTCAGTGGTCCCTTCCTTCTCAGATTCTCCTCAGTGCCTAAGTAGGGCGCAAAGACCCCACTGGTGAGGTGGAAAGTCACTCCCTCGATTTGCCGGGACTCTTCGAAGACAATCTACCTCCCTTTTTCCGTACAATAAAAGACATGTCTTTCTCTCTCACAGCAGCCCAGGCCTGGCTTGGAAGGCATACCTGTCACCTCATATGAGGCTGCTCAAACCTGCTCGCCCACGTACCTGTTGGCCAGGGATCCTGCTTCTGTTACAGCGTCCGTCTCTTCCGCCAGTGTGCCATCCCGTGAATGCTGCAAGTGGTTTTTGCTCCGGCCTTCACCCTCTCCTAGGCTGGTCTCTGAAGCCCACGGCGGACTTGCTCGTCTCCCTGTGGCAGACGTCAGTACTGGCCTGCATGCTTCAGAGGTTCCCACCCCTCGTGGAGACTTGCAGTTTTGGAATTCCTCGCACGCTGACAGCCGGGGAGCCGGTCTGGCTGGTTTCTGGTGATGTCGCTCCTCTGTTTTCTCTGGCTCAACAGCCCCCAGAGAAAGTGTGAACTCCTCAGCTGGGTGGCATAGTAAACAGCTGTCAGCGCAGCTGGGTGCAGATTCTGTTTCCTTCGCCCTGGCCTTTTCCTCTTTCTTGGACATTATGATCATTATCTCATAGCGGATCTTTGGGCCATTGGGTTTAACAGCTGGGTCAGAATTAGCTGTCAAGAGGGGCCGGTCCACACATGGACTTGGGGTGGACTTCAGAGGCTTCTGTGCTCCACTGACACTCACAGAGACAGGCTCTGTTGAGTAGCTCCTCAAACTCAAACTCACACTCCCTAACTCCTCTCTTACACTTGGGCTGGAAGTACCTGTAGCAAAAGAGTCCTCAGGTGTGTTTTCTGCCCATTCTGAGACAGATTCCAAAGTCTTGCTCCTTTCCTCCTGGACTGATGGAAACTTGAGAGCTTCTTCTTTCATTTCAGGGACCCCTTGACCGCACAGGGAAGGATTGCTGTGGGAGGAAGACGCTCCCCATGAACTTCCATCTCCCCAGCAGAGCAAAGAATCAAAGGACGCAGATGGCCCTGGGCTGGTCCCAAAAGAATCCACTTCGCTAAGCTGAGACCTCCCTGACTGCTTCCCGAGTTGACTTCCTGTGGGGCAAACGTCAGACCTGTTCCTCATATCCACGTCACTGCCAACAGCTGGTCTCTGCAGGCGCCCTAAAGGCCAAGGGTCACGTACCAGGCCCCCAGGAGGCTCTGAGGGTTCAAAATGGCTGCTCCTCTGCTTGCGCCAAGTGAGGCTGCCAAACTTGCGAAGAAAGCCATTTCGCCAAAGATCAGGCTCAGAATAACTGAGAACATGGACCTGAGGGATGGAAAGGAGAACAAGAAGGATATTGAAGAAAGGGAATAACAGCAGAGCCAGACTCCTAGCTGGGTTAGGGAGCCGGACTCCTAGCTGGGAGTACCGGGTTTGATTCCACCCTCCCCCACAAAGCAAGCTGGGTGACCTTGGGCTAGTCACAGCTCTCTTACGAGCTCTCACAACCCCACCTACCTCACAAGGTGTTCTGTTGTGGGGAGAAGAACAGGTTTGTCAGCCACTTTGAGTCCCCTTAAATAGGTGAGAAAAGCGGGGTAGAAAAGCTAACTTTTCTTCTTCTTCTTCATGAGGCCAAAGTAGGCAACATCCTATCACACCCAGGAGCTCAGAACTGCAGCCCATGCATCCCTTCGCCTTCACATTCTTCAGTTCTGGGTTGACCAATGTGTGAATGGTCTATGCTGAGTGAGACCAAATTTTGTGAACTTTGGGCCTAGAACTGCAGCCTTATAGCATCTCAATTAACAATAGAAAGCCAGTTTGGTCTTGTGGTTAGAGTGCCAGACTCATATCTCATAGTCACTGGGTTTGACTCCACACTCCTCCACAAAGCCAGCTGGATGACCTTGGGCTACGCACAGCTCTCTTTCTGCCTCACAAGGTGTCTGTTGTGGGGGAAGAATAGAAAGCTTGTCAGCCGCTTTGAGTGCCCTTAAGGGTGAGAAAAGTGAGGTAGAAAAGCCAGCTCCTCCTCCTCTATGAAGCCAACTGGGTGACCTTGGGCTAGTCACAGGTCTCTTTCTGAGCTCTCACAGCCC
>MTQE01001424.1:8572472-8591387 GCA_014337955.1 Aspidoscelis marmoratus
CTCTGGTGTTTGCAATCCCCCCTAGCTTTGTGTCATCAGCAAATTTGAACTCCGAAGTCACTTCGAAGTTTACTCTGAAGGTTAGCACAGACTTCAATGACGCTCCAGAGCTATTTTGCACAGACTTCAAGGTGACTTCGAAATGACTTCGAAATGACTCCAAAATGACTTTGGAGTTGCTTTGGAAATTGCACCCCCTGTCCCCCCAAACACCTGGGGTGACAGGCAGACCCCTCATGGGTAATTCTGGATTTCCAAATGGGTGCTCTGGTGTTTCCATGGCAGGGAGGCTAGCACCCATTGCTATTGGGTGCTAGATCACCCATGGAAACACATTGGGTACTTCCCTTAATCTGGATCTACTAGATCCAGATTAAGAGAAGTACCCATTCCCTAGATCCAGATCTTCTTAGATCCGGATTAAAGGATCGTGGTGGAAAACACCCTAGCTCCATATCTGGCCACAAACACTCATAGTGGAAATGTCCAGGCTGTGGCTGGTTGGATCTCCAAAGCAATGGCCAAGGCCACATCTGGCACAATTGCGCAGCTGCAGTCCACACTCACGCACTCAGGGGAGTGTCCAGACACAGCACCCAGGAGTGATGCAACCACTGCTGGTAAGCCTGTTGCTGGTTTTTGGCAGCCCACAGCTAGATCACCCTGAACAGGGGTTATTTCATTCTGTGGCAACCACATCAGCAATGCAATATGGTCAATCCACTCAGCAATCACCTTGGGTGGCTTTAGGAAAGGGTGGGACAAATTCAGGGAGGGCAGGTGTATCAGTGGCTACTAGAATGGATGCCTAGGTTGGAGACACAGGCAGGATGTCTCTCAAGGTCATTTGAAGGAATTTGAGAGCAGGGGAAGGTTTTGCCTTTGCCTTCTGCTTGACATGCTCAGAAGCCATTGGTGAGTGACTGTGGAGACAGGATGCTGGACTAGGTGGGCTGTGGCCTGATCCAGTAGGGCTCCTCTTACAGCCTTATTTTCATTTGGGAGATCTCAAACATAGTGATTACTGGGGAAGACTTGACAGGCATTTGGATTAAATGGAGGTCCATACATCCATGTTTTTACCTTGTTCCTCATGCAAAATTATCTGCATGCAAAACCAGGTTGCATGGAACTTTCTTCCTGGTACACCTGTTCCCTTCTCTTCCCTATCAAAAAGAAGAATTTTATAGAAAGACTCAATTAGGCATTTGATCCCTGATTTGTGCACTTGATATTTAACATTGTAACTTCCTCTAAAGAGCTACTTAATGGCAGAAATAGGAGAGAAATGCAAGCAAGCAAGGCAGCATTTTTTAAAAAAAAAAATGGAGGTAGAGAAAGATGGATAAGCAAGAGAGAGGGACAACCAGAAGGTGGAAGGAGCCCCACTTTTTTCCATCTGTAGCAACATCCTGGCTGTCTCTTGCACCTGTAAGCAGCTGGATTTGCTGTTTAGGTTTTGAAATTCTAAACATACCGAAGCCCTCAGGAATCTGGTCTCAATGTATTGCATTATGCGCACAGTTTCTCCTCACTAGCTCTAAAGACCTAACGCTCTTGGGATGTTCTGTAGTTTTGTGGAACCCGTGTAATCTCTGCCAGATCTTCCCCTCCCCTCTGACAAATTGGGAAGAGGGTGGTTCTGCGTGAAGTCAGTGAACCATGCTGGATTCCAGGCCCTGCCCTTTGCTCATGGCCGGGCTCCAACCACTCCGAAAACAGCCCAGGGGTGCTCCACCCAGAGGAGCTGCTGAGGTAGCAGGAAATCACTCGATAATAAGCAGCCAAATGCGCACATTCCACACACACCTTGAGAGATCGCAATTGCCACCCAAAGATGTCTCCACCTCCACCTGGGTAAGCAACTTGGCCTCTAGAGATTGCCATGATGGAAATCACGGCTTGACTCACGCTGCCCCCTCTGAAGGAGATGTTTCTCTGACAGGATGTCAGCACAGGAAGCAGATAGAATTAGTACAGGAAGCTGGTGGCCCTGTTGTCAGCAGTGCTTCGGAAGGACTGAGGTGGCTGGGAGACTTGGCCAGGAGAACAGCATCCTCTGAAAAAATCAGAATGCCTTCCCTAAAGTGAGAAGAGTTGGTTTTGCTCACCCTTAAGGGGACTCAAAGAAGCTGACAAACCTTCTGCTCTTCTTCCCATAATAGACACTCTGTGAGATAGGTGGGGCTGTGAGAGCTCAGAAAGGGAGCTGTAACTAGCCCAAGGCCACCCAGCTGGCTTTGTGTAGAAGAAGAAGAGGAGTTGGCTTTTGCATCTCACTGTTCTCACCCTTAAGGGGCCTCAAAGTAGCTGAGAAATCTTCAGTTCTTCTCCCCACAGTACAACAGACAGCCCAAGGTCGCCCAGCTGGCTTCATGGAGGAGGGCAGAATTGAATGAGGAAACCTTCAGATAAGAGTCCAAGAATCTAATCACGAGAAGACAACAGGTAGGTCCTTCAGAGGTTTCTGAACGGCAACTCACTTTCAACAGCTGGAAGGCCAGATGTTCACCATGCCTTCTTTTCAGACGTGGGGCCTCAACTGTGGCCATCAGTTATAGTTCAAGAACTTCTGGGGGGCTGCAGTTGAGCACCCCTGCCTTAAGACTACAGAGGGACTGCTCAGGCTGCAATTAACAAGGAACCCATAGAGACAGAAACTGCAGAGTGGCTGCGACTCAGGCCATGTCTCCATGCCAGGGCTGAAGGGAGGTGCATTAGCCAGAAGCAGCTCATTTATCACAACGACAAGCAGCTTCTGCATCTCCTCATGGTGAACAAAAGTGCCCATTGATGTGGTGAAGAAGGTGTTCCTCCAAAGAGTGCAATATCATGCCCTTTATTCCCTAGGTGCCTCCTGTGATATGGGAAGACATCACATCTTTCAGGGGATGTGGAAATGCATTGCCCTAACCCTTTCAATGAGGACCCACAACAGTAATTGGAGGTGTGGTCTCAGTGGTAGATCATAAGCTCAGTCCCTGGTGGTATCTCTCCAGAAGAAGGTCATGGCAAACCATTCTGAATCTGCAACACAACAGCCCTGCATAGATTTTTTTCATGTAGCCATCAGAAGTCAGCCCTAACTCGATGGTTGGTTGTTAGGTTTCATCAAGTTAAGGTGTGACTCCTGGTGAAGACACGGAAACAGCCATGTACTGATGGTGGGCTTCCATACGCTACTGGTTTCTACTGTGCTGGACTAAATGGGCCACAGATATGATCCAGCAGGGCAATTTCTTCACCGGCATCTCTCTGCTTTCCAAGCAGGTGGTCCACCACGAAGCTATAGAGAGGTGAGACAGATGGGAAGGAGGATCTAGAAAGGAATAGTAGAAGCAATGGATAAGGAACATGGTGGAACCGTTTGATCAGAGCTCATGTCAGAGATAAGAACCTAAGAGGAACCCTGCTAGATCAGGCCACAGCCCATCGAGTCCAGCATCTTATCTCACACAGTGGTCCGCAGGTTGCTTCTGAGCATCTCAAGCAGAAGACAAAGCCAAAACCTTCACCCGGTAAATGGTGATGGAACAAGCAGAGGGTTTGCCTTGGACCTTAAGAAGGGAGAGTGGTCCAAAAGAATGAGAAGAAAGGGAGAACAGTTGAGAAAAGTGTGAGGTTGTTATGTGTATCTCTTGTAAGGCCTCTTCTGCCCTGGCCCTTATTCTGGCTAATATCCCAGGTTAGGGACCTGCCTTCTACATGCTTGTGAGCCAGTTTGGTCTAGTGGTTAGGGAGCTGGACTCCTATCTGGGGATACCAGATTTGGTTCCGCCCTCCTCCACAAAGCCAGCTGGATGACCTTGGGCTAGTCACAGCTCTCTTCTGAGCTCTCACAGCCCCACCTACCTCACAGGCTGTTCTGTTGTGGGGAGACAGGCCACAGGAGATATTTGCCACAGTCTGCACTAGCATACAGATTTCAGATCCCTATGCTGGGATATAATCCAGAATAAGGCCCAATGCAGAAAAAAAAAGGCCTATGTTCCATTTCTAGCTTACCTTTCTTTTCTGCCAGTACACAACAAACACAACATGCACAGAGAGACACAGAGAGAGAGAGAAACACACATAGGGACCTACATTTCTACACTGCACTTCGACATGGTTTACAGTGAAAAAAACCAGGCTAAACTACTGTTAGAAAAGGCGCCATCCGCCATTGTTCCAACCAGAAAAGGCGGTAAAGAACAAGCAAATCCTCTAACCACACACGCAGGGAAAGCCAGTGCGAAGAGTTAAGTGTTAAAAGATCCAAGCGCAACACCTCAATGCTGATAACAACACAGGTCGGAGCTTGGCTGTGGTTCCCTGCGCATGGCTCTGACTAATTGGTCTTAATTGCAGCAGGATCTGTCCCAGCGTTCTCAGGCTCCAGGGACCTGGGGGTGGAGCATCTCTACAGGAGGACCCACACCATCGGTGTCACTGGGCGCTTTGTAATATCCTTGGCCAAGTATGTGGGCACCTAGTAAGCCAGTGGGAAAGGCACTCTCATCCAGAGGGCATCTTCACGCTCCTCACTCCTGGGTGCCTTGGGTGGGCACTGCACTCCCCAGAAAGTGTGTTGTGCTGCCAGAAGTGGAGACACAATGCCCAAGAGCCCTCCTGCAAGCGTCTGTGCATGCAAGTGGAAACACGGCTTCAGTAACCCTTTGGAGCCCTGCAGCAGACTTGGTGTCAAGCTGTTTCAGCCCTTACGCATCGAAGCCAAATCCACAAACGTGATCCACCAGCTTGATAGAGACAGAAAAGGAGCAGATGGGGGAAAGCATTGTTGCTTAGGGGGAAAACTCTCCAACCCGACTAGCTAGACCAACCGAGTCATATGGTCCTCCTGGGAGAAAGGAGCATAGGGTGCTGGGTTCAGATTGGGTGCCACTGAGTTGCGGCCAATTCCTGACTGACTCTACTGGCACCTCCAGATGAGCTTCTCTGTGCTCTGCCTGGAAATCCCACCCCCACCCCACCCCCCAGTTGAACCCAGGAAAATCCTGCTTGAAAAGCATCTGTTTTCTCATGGAGGCGTTTGGCAGATTTTATGCGAGTTTATTTATTTCAGAATGTACATATCCTGCCCTTCACCAAAGTGGGTCACAAGAATACAAAAAGATGAAGGATATTTAAATTTTAACCCTCCCGCATAGGGCAACATTCACAGGAAGTTAAGCACCTCCGTGAAGAGCTATGTTTTTAACCAGGCACTGGAAATCACATAATGTAGGTGCCTGGCAATTGTCCAGAGGGAAGCTGTTCCACAGTCTGGGGGCCAGCACAGAAAAGGCCCTGTTGTGTATCCCTGCTCCTTGCGCCTCTGAGAGAGGAGCAACCAACTACAAGAAGAAAAAAGACATCTCAAGAGTTGTAGTCCCAATAAGAAACTTTTGCTGACCGTAGATGTCACTGAACCCACAACAGCCCTACATCCTGGGGATTCTACTTCTCATCAACTCCCTTGCCTTTCCGGGGGAAGAAACCCCAAACCACAAAAGCATTTGCTAGATGCCTCATTTAAAGCTTCAGCTTTAAATCGCTTTGTTCTTCCCCAAATGAATTAGCTAGTGACACTCCCAACGGGGCAGGTCTTCATTTCCTGAGAACTTAGACGTTTCCAGTTAGTTTATCCACTCCAACAGGTTCCTGTCATCCAAGAGTGACAGGACCACAAAGACACCGAGAAAGCAATGCTTTTGTGTGAGTAACACAAGTGCCAGGTTTAATTAATGGGCCCAAATACCATTTCTCCTGGGCCTGTTCATGACAACATGAACCCTAGAGCGACTATAAAGGGAGTGCACTATTTGTATTATTTTCAATATATTTTCCAACTTTCCCTTGGGTGTTTTATGTGCTGCTTGGTTTCTTGAAAGGCAATTAATAGCATGCACTCTAAGTAAAACAAACAAAGGTGTAGCTAAACATTTATTTCAAGGTGATAGTTAAACATCTCAGCCAAAAGCTGCCATTTTGCACAGCACTAACACAACATCATTTGAACAAAACATATAATATCATCCTTCCTGGACCTCGGGCCTTTTCATACCTTCGCCCAACGTGATGGCTGGTGAAGTTCTGGAATGCTCCATGTGTCCACACTGCTAGATCTAAATAGATCTTAATTCAAAATTCGTTCTAATCTTTAAATTCGAATTTATGGACATTCAGTGTGAATTCAAACGTCAACATTCGGGCATATTTCGAATACCTTCAACTATTTGCACTTTTTCCTTCTTTGTGACTGGAAATTCTAATTAAGCATAGATAGAAAGTTTCAAACCTGCAAGAACAATGCCTCTGAACTTTACATTTGTTTCAATTCTGTGTCAATTCACTCTAAATAAGCATATGAGTAGATGTGATTGTTTCTAAAGCCACCAAAGTAGCAGTAATAGGAAGGAACTTCTCTGGAGCACTAAACAGCTTGTTTTAATAGTAAAAGTAGCATTAAAAAATGGTGAAGGAGATCTAAAGGAGCGCCTTCTCCCGTATGGACCTGCCTGGCTGTTGAGATCTCACACAAAGGGCTTTTTGTAGGGATGAGCACAAATATTTGTAACATTTGTTATTTGTACAAATTTGTATGAATTTGTACATTTCTACACAAATTGAATGCCACAACATTCGTACATTAACATTCGTATGAATAGTTTGGACATTTGTTAAACTGGGGGGGGGACTGAGGGGGAAGCCGCATTGGAGAAACAGAGAGAGAGACAAGGGCTTTGTGTTTAAGACAGGAGGGGGGGGGTCCCTAGCCATTCCGTTATGTATGCATCTGTATAGGATACTCGGGTTTTGGCATGAATTCATTCGTGTCGAATAGAACCCTACCAGATTTGAAAGAGTTCTTTTCTAACATTCGATTCCCTACAAATTGAGTGCTAAAAAACCATTTGTGCACATCCTTAATTTCTTGCAGTTCCTCCTCTCTCAGAGATGCAATGACAGATACCACAAGAGAGGGCCTTTTCTGTGGTGGCCCCCAGACTCCAAAATAGCCTCCCTCTGGAAGCTTACCAGGTGCTTACACTGTATGGTTTATGGCCTTGGTTAAAACATACCTGTTTGGTCAGGCCTTTGATGTTTAGCTTCCTCAGGGTGTTGTCCTGCCAAGGATTGTAGGAGGAAGGCAAAGACTGTTATATTTTAAAGAAGTTTTAAGAGAAAAAATATGTTATTGTGACCCATCAGCTGATTATTTAATTGGAATGAATTCTTTGTACTAATTTCTTAATTTAAAAAGAATCATCCTTAGTCACCCTTGTCTGGTATTTTCCTCTTCTTTCTCCCACTCTCCACTTCATGTCTGTGAGATCTACCCTTTGTCTATACAGAGCCTGAAATTGTGAAAATTGTATCTATCCATGTTTAAGAGGGTTTCTTGCAAACTTGGGACTGGGGCATGGTTTCTTAACAAGAGCCTTTAAATTATGATTGCAAAAGGCTTCAAATGATTGGCATTGTTGCATATTTGAAATAAGTGAAGGAGAATGAATGAAGATGTTTGTTCCTCATACAGGACTAATTTTGAGGCATGCTATTTAAAAACAATAGAAGCACAGTTGGATGCAGTTGGATCCTGCTGCCAACAGAGGGCACTCTGCACCCTCTTAAATTAATCTGATCACTCTGCATCTCTTTAAAAACAAGGCAATGCGTTTATTCTAGGCATTAGGTGCTTGTGTGTGGTTTTGCAATCATTCAACTGGCAAATTGCAACTTTTCTTGCTTTATTGCCAGTGGAAAGCTGGGGTTTACCTGTCTCCACTAATGGAAGGCAATTGTCTCTATTATTTGAGCCCCTTAAGCTATGATAGAGGCAGATCTTTGCTGGAAAAATCTATTGCAATTTTGAACTGCAAAAGGACCTGTGCATGACTAGTTAAAATGTGAGTGGGCAAGTTAGGGCTGCATCCAGAAAGGGGTTAAAAATAACAATTATGCCATACATATCTGTGGCAACCCCAATACAACCCTGCTTTATAGGATTAAAATTGTACTTTATCGAATACCAGGAAAACCCAACACTTAGCACAGTTTTTCCTGGAATAGCATGAAAACCTACCTATTTGGAAATTCTTGATGAATAAAATGGCCCCTTGCCATACACATGGCTGAATCTGAAGCAAAAAAGGCCACTTCACATATGCAGGGGCCAGCATGTGAACACATCTGGGTATTTTGCACCATTGAAATACCTGGATGTATGTGTGATATGAGGGCTGAAGAAGGCACTTTCCCCAGGCTTTTGCCTTCTGCACAACAATTGATCCTTTTGAGGATCTTTACTGCAGAATATTGTTTAAAAACATGATTTTCCAGAAATATCTGGAGGCAACCTTGGTCTTAAATCAGCTGAGTATCTGTACAGCTGAACTTCAGTGGATTTAAGAAGCTTAGTTACCAAAGACTGATTTGATGTGATGCCCTCTACTGTCCAAGAAGTAGGGTTATGCACAAATGTTCCAAACATTCAAAATCCATTCAAAGTCAATCAAATGTGGACATTCAAATTTGAATACAAATGTCTTCACATTCGAATTTAGGCATTCAAACAAATTTCAAATGCTACAAAATATTTGTTTGAATCATATACGCATCTCATATGTATCTGTACGCATTTGCGCTCATAATACGAAACGAAAACGGGATGCATACGGGATAAAATGGAATGCATACGAAATGCGTACAGATACGTATAACACATATAAATGTTGTCAACATTCGTATCTTCAAATTCGTATCTAACATTCAAACGAGTAGATTCAAATGGATCGGATTCAAATTGGTTTTTTGTTGCATTTGGATTCTAAACATTCAAATCAAATAGAATGTTTTGATATTTGAATTGACTTACAAGAACACGTGAAACTTAAACCAGCATTTCTCAGTATAATTAAAATTCCAGCTAGATCTTTTATAGTCAATTGCTTTTAGAAGATCAGTCTCATCTTGACTAAGAATGCTGCAGAGTTCTTCTTAGCAGCTTGTAAAATCTGCTGCTGTTAAGCCCCTGCTTGCTTTTTTAAAAAATGTATTCTACGCTTTAATAGTGAAGATTTTAAAAAGAAAGATAAATCAAGCTATATTATCTATAATTAAGGGCCATTTTTGTGCTTACAAAACTGGAGCCGTTTAACAAGATGGCTGCAGTATGTTACACTCCATGTGCAGGGGCCGTTGTCCACATTGCAAGATTTTAATCCTCTGGTCCAACATGGAGGGAATGTAGACGGGCCTGCCCTGTTCTGGTTCAGGTGAATTATTCTACTGGCACAACCATCACCCACTAGGGATGTGCACGAATATTCGTAGGCATCTGAAATCCGATCGAATGTGCCACAAAATCTGAATGTCAATATTCAAATTGAATTTTGAATCTAATCGATTGAATTATCCAGACATTCATATGTGTGCAGGTTCGTACATGATGCATACTTGAAGATCCACATCTGTACGCATTTGTATGGATCCGTACAGGACAAAAAGGGGTTGCATACGGGATAACTACGGGATGCATACGGATATGTATGGATGTGGGGAAGGTATATACATGCACATGAAAGCTTCAAAGATGGGGTCTGTCGCCTGCAGGAGCACCACCACCTGGATTAAACAGGTGCATGGCCCAACCAGGCCAAGGACCCTGTAGGATGCTTCTGAACTGTGGCAGAAATTTAGGAACCTAAGAGGACCCCTGCTGGACCAGACCACAGCCTAACTAGTCCACCATCTTGTCTCACATGCTGCAGAGTGGACAACCAGGCTATCAATGGACAATTCCACCCAGGCCAGCGTAGTAGGCCAGAAGGCATACTAGGAGCCTCCCTTTTGCATGGTGGTGGTATCTAAGGAGAACCCTGCCACTAAGGGGATGGGCTGAGGGGGTGGGACCTGAGGGGGTGGGGCTTCCCATAGACTGCACCAGAGTGCAGAAGGGAAGCTTCTAGTATACTTGCTGGTCCAGTATATTAATCAGTGCAAAATCATGGTGTTACAGAGGAGAGACCTAACATGTTAGCGTGTTGGCTATAGAAGAAGAAGAGTTGGCTTTTCTACCCCACTTTTCTCACCCATTTAAGGGGACTCAAAGCAGCCAACAAAGCTTTTCTATTCTTCTTCCCACAACGGAACACCCTGTGAGGTAGGTAGGGCTGTGAGAGCTCAGAAGAGAGCTGTGACTAGCCCAAGGTGACCCAGCTGGCTTCATGGGGGTAGGCGGAATCGAACCAGGTATTCCTAGATAAGAGTCCGGCTCTCTAACCACTCTGTCCATTAGTATAAACAAATAGCATCTCAGATTGCACTGAACAGCCAATGTCACCTTTAACCAACTATGTAAAAACAAAACCATATTATACAAGGGTCAACTGTGAACAAATAACATTTGGCAAAACTAAGAGAGCATTAGAGGAGGCAGCATGATGGATTTGTTTTGCATGATTTACACAGGATAAAGAATAAGAATAACAATTGGTTAATATACCATGCTTTTCTCTCCCATTTAGGGGGTCACAAAGTGGCAGACAAAGCTTTCTATTCTTCTCCCCACACCAGAACCATGTGAGGTAGGTGGGGCTGTGAAAGCTGAGAAAGAGAGTTGTGACTAGCCCAAGGTCACCCAGCTGGTTTCATGGAGGAGTGCAAAATTGAACCAGGACAACACCAGATAAGAGTCCAGCTCCCTAACCACTAGAGCAAACTGGCTCACTCACTAGACCAAACCGGAAGTTGTTTGTCGGCTTTGATTTCTTGATCAACGCTGGGTTGCTGTTGGCTTTTTCTTTTTTACCATTTTATGCCAATTATGTGCATATAAATCTGCGAGTGTCTTGGAAAATAGATGCCCCCTCCCCCCACAAAAAAAGTCCATATAAATAAGTGGACAGTGAGTTATATTTTCTATAAATTGAAACAAACTTATGGACATAACCTGCATAAACTCTGAAGTCAAGGATCTTTTCTGGACTTACCTTACGTGACTTGGTAGAATTTGGAGGGCCTGTACCCTCTGAGCTTGCATTTTTGCTGCATGCCCTGCAATGAAAGCAAAAAGGAGAAAAAAGAATTTGAGACGGAATACAGGAAGAGGCTATAAAAAAGAAAAGAAAAGAAAGGGGAAGATATTTTTATAGGATTAGGTAAATTCATGGAGGACAGTTCTATCAGTGGCTATTGAATGGATGCCTAGGTATGGTCTTCAGGTTGGAGAGACAGTGCCTCTAAGGCCATTTGCAGGGATTTGAGAGCAGGTAAATGTCCTTGGGGGTCCCTCATTTTAATGATTTATTGATTGAAGACCATATCTGGTACAAGAAGTCAGGATAGGCACACACACACACACACACACACACACACACACAGCCCAGGTGTGTAACACATTCCTTAGTTACCCCCCCCCATCCCTTTTTAGTTCCCACCCTTCAGAATTGCCTTTCAAGGTAATCTCAGAGACGAGAAGGAATTTCAGGAATTCAAGGATTTCAGGAATTCAAGGATTTCAGAATTTCAGGAAATTCTGGAACCCTAGGAAATTCTCAAGGGTTGACAACTTTTGAGAACATCTGGAAAACAAAACCCAGTATATTGTCCCCTAGGAACTCCGGGCATCCACCCAGGCTTGTTTCTCTCAACTCACCCCTCTGATGGGCTCTGCTTTCGGTGGTTCTTCTTCCTTTTTCCTTTCCCACATCCATCTTGAGGACCTCTTGCTCCCACCGACCTGGGGCCATCCCCTTCCTTAGTTTCCAACCTGCCCTGCAGCTCCTTCAGGCTTGCCTCACTCTTTGAGAAGAAGTGGAGAAGGCGACTCCGAAGGTCTTCTTTCTTGGCCATTGGGGCAACTGTCTTCAGTCCCAGGGGAGCACGATATTGCTGCAAAAGGAGCTCTCTGTTTTTTTCCACTTGCGAGCAGACGCTAATCTAGTCTGCTGCCTTTCTGTAGCCAGAAGCGTTGTGCTTTTTCACCTTCACTTCCTGAGCTTCTCAGGCGTCCCACCTGCCTGGGAGGATCCGGGTGCCGAAGGTGTGTGACACCTGCTGACAGATCCAGGCGTGCCACCTTGGGTGCAAAGCCGGCGATAGCTCTGGAGGCCTGAACTGGCTAGGAGCCAATGCAAAGCAGCTTTAGGCCTCAGGAACTCCATGCATTGACAGAGATACTGCAACTCCAGACTGCCAAAGGATGCCAGGAAAGGGCTTTGGAGGGTAAAGAAGGGATGGGAATCTGCTCACCAGCAAATCTGCTAGGTAGAACAGGTCTTGGTAACCTGAGTCTGGAGGGGAAAGGTCAGAACCGGCTTTGATTGTGCCGAACGGGAACATAGCTGCAGGAAGCAATGCAAAGGGAACAGAGTGGGAATGTGGATGAATATTCAAAATATATTCACTATTGATACCAATTCGGACATTGGCATATGAATCTAATGTCCAGACATTCGTACTTTAGTATTTGCATAAATATGAATATTTCAAAGTATTCATAGCGGTTTGAATGTCCAGACATTTGTTTTTCTTTATTTGTACGAATTTGGATTTTTGAATATTCATCAAAAATTGTGTTCAGGCAAACCCATAGAACGGAGGGATTCAGGATTCAAAAATCTCTACATAAGGTGCTCAAGGTCCCAACTGCCACTCTGGGACCTTGACCACCTCAGGGGCTGCCTTTACACTTAAATTTTAATCCGGATTCAGCCCACTTTGAGGGCGAGGTAACACACCTGCACTGCGATGAGCTAATTTCTTTTGGCATTATCTAACTCAGAAAATTCATCCTTGAGTTAGGTAATGAGGAAGGAAAATGACTTAACTGCTCGGTCAGTGCATTCTCTTGCTGTGAAGATGGATTGAATCTGGATTAAAACGTAGGTGTGACCACGGTGAGGGTGGCTTTGGGTCTGCTGCTCCCTCTCTGCCTAACCTGCTGGACAGGGTTTGTGTGAAATAAAAGACTTAGATGGGAACTATGCGTGACACCTCACTGGCCCAACGCTGGACCAGCATATGTAGCAGGAGCCTCCCTGCTGCATGCTGGGGGCATGGCCTATGGGAGGTCCCACCCTCTTAGGCCACGCCTGGGGGGCTCCCTTATACCTCACCATTGTCCAGGAGAGAGTTCCGGCTCCTACACTGCATCCAGGCATTGGTTGCTTACTATATTTGGATATTCAGGAATAAAGCATGGATATTATCTGTGTGGACAGATGCTTCTTTGGCACCTTGGTTTCTACAGCGGAATGATAATGGAACGAGCCAGCAGACCTCAGAATAAGCCCATCATTGCCTTCTGCATTTGGTGGAGGCAACAAGATCTACTTGGGATCCCACAATTGCTTCCGGATGCCTGGACATACCCTTACATTGCCTGCAGCTTCAAATCAGTCCTGCAAGAAGGTTTTGGCTCAGAAAAAGTTAGGGAATTACATGGCTCGTAGGGTTTGTAAGCTGGATGTTCCTGGTCCTCATGCAACCCTCAGTCTTTGCTCGATTTTAAATGCAATCTTTAATGCAATCAACACTGATCTGTCAAAAGTCCACACTGACTCAACACCTAAACACTTGCCTTCTCCTAGCTGGTGCTGTTCGCTCCATGAGATCAACACAATGAGCCCTGCATCATCACCAAAGATAACAACTGACAAACACATAGGACAGGGTCTTCTCAGTAGCTGCCCCCTGGCTTTGGAATGTCCTCCCTTCACCATTATGGCCTCTTGAAATAATCTGAAAACCTGACTCTTCCGAAGGCCTTTCCCTGCTCCTGGCTGTGGTTGCTTTTCAGTGGAGCTTTTTTTACTGAATTTTTAATCATTTTTAATGTTCCTTAGGAAAGTTTTTATTGTCATAATGTATGCTTTTTTCTGTACTCGTCTTTTGCTGTGAGCTGCCCTAAGGGGCAGAATAGAAATCAAACAAACAAACAAATATCCAAAAGGCCTTAGCCCTCTCAGCCTTGTATTCTGGGGATGTGCACAAATGTTCTAAACATTCAAAATTCAATCAAATTCAATCAAAGGTGAATAAGTGAATTCAAATAGAACGTCTTCACATTCAAATTTAAACATTCAAACACATTCCGAATGCTTCAAAACATTTGTTCGAATAATTTGAAACATTTGAAAGCACACGTATGTACGCATTGCATACATATCTGTATGCATTTCATAGGTATCTGCACATATTTGCGCTGATAGTATGGGATGAAAACGGGATTCATACGGGATAAAATGGGATGCGTACAAAATGCATACAGATACTTATAACACATACCCACGTTGTCAACATTCGTATCTTCAGATTCAAACACAACATTCAAACGAATAGTTTAGAATATATTCGATTTGAATCGGCTTTTATTGCATTCGGCTTCTAAGCGTTCGAATCTAACTGAATGTTCGGATACTTGATTTGATTCAAATGCAAATGGAAAAAAAAATATTTGTGCGCATCGCTATTGCGTTCAGTTCCATCAGCACACTTGATTTGTACATAACATGGGTTGTACTGCAGGGCCTTGACAATAGGGAAACCTGCACAAATGACACATAAAGAATCAGCAAGAAAGGGTATGTGCAAAGCACCATCTCAAATATTTTCTGAAACACGTTCTGCCTTATGGTCTGGCTACGCCTAAGTTTTAATCCACATTTCATCCATCTTCAGAGGGAGAACATGCGCCAGCAAAATGGCTAGCTGTTTTCCTTCTGCGTTATGTAGCCCAAAGGGAAATCTTCTGGGTTAGATTAGGGCTGTGCACTAATGCAATTTTCAGGATTCGATTCAATTTGAATTGAATATCCGAAGATTTGAATCGATTCTAACGTTTAAAATTCAAGTGTATTCACATTTGATTCAAATCAAATACATTTGAATCTATCCCTACGAATTTTCAATTCGTATTTGAAGTTACAAACGTCCCCGTAGACATCCATACGCATCCTGTTTTTATCCTGTATTCATCCCATTTTTGTCCTGCAAGTATCCATACAAACGCGTACGGACACGAGTAAGATACTTACAGATACCTATGTAATGCATACGTATCTGTACACATACGAATGTCCAAATAATTCGTATGAATTTGAAACATTTGACTTCGTTTGAATGTTAAAAAAACAAATGTGTAGACATTCAATTTGAATCTGAATGTCCAAATTTGATAACATTTGACTGAGCTTTTGAATGTTTCGTATATTCATGCACATCCCTTGGTTAGACAACCTGAAAGGAAAAGTACGTCACTCTGAAGACGGGTGAAATATGGATTAAAACTCAGGTGTGAGCTCTGAAATGTGAACAATTGCCTGTGAATAAATGTTCACCGTGAGTTTTAGTTCGTGTCCATTTCTACTGCTAACGGTCACTTCCAAAGGTCGTCCAGTAGCCAAGAGATTTTCCCTTGATCCCATGCAAAGGAAGAGAGACACAAAAGCTCATTATCCATAATCTTTATTTGTTTCCATCATATTTTCCAAAACTGGTACAAAAATGAAAATAAGGGAGAGAGGGGGAAAGAAGTCACAGGAATTTTTGACTTTATCGCAATATAGAATCAGCAGGAAAGCTGCTTGCTTGGACAAAGTCCTGCAGCTTAGACATACCCCCCCCCAAAAAAAACCCACCCTATAAAGTTCCTCCAATTATGCCTCCCTCTCCCCCTCCCCCTGCTTCATCAAAAGAGTTTGACACAAAACAAGCTTTGGTTGCTAGCAGTAAACATGAGAGAGATACATTCGTTTGTCTCCTAAGTTCTACAATCAAGAAGACACGGCCCCTCCCCTCCCAAACCCAGATACATTCAGTGCTCCCCCCAATACAGTGACCCTGAGCGCAGCGACGGCGTTCGCCCCCTGCAATTCACACTGTTTGCCCACTATGCATAGCGTCCATCACTGCCCAAGTAGTAACGTTATTGCCTATTGCAACCCTGGATTTGCTGGCAAGACCAGGCCAGGAAGGCGGTCTGCGAGCCAAAAGTTTCCAGCAATTTCGTTCCAAATGTTTGAACCGATTCTGCAAGGTTAGGGAATGCCAAGAGCTGCATTTAACCCTCACTTGCCACAGGGCTAAGGGGCTATTTTCAGCTTTATCCAGTGTTGCTTCCCGATAAATCGCTGTTATTTCAAAAGCCTCGTTGTTTCACTTGTGGCAGGAAGAGATGGGAACCTGGGGCTCTTAACCAGCTCTCGTGTGGCAAAGTTAAGAGCTTATAAGCGACAAAAAAGATACCCTTCCACATACATTCTCTGGGTGCAAATGTCCAATGTACATCTTTGCTAAATTTTTTTCCTTTTATGTTTGTAAACAATCAAAGATGAAACTGGAAAGAAAACATCATGGTTTACACAGGATACACATTCTAACTACGGATCTGGGGAAGCAAAACTATTTGGTTAAAAATAAAAAATAAAAGAGGCAAACCTATCAGGGGAAGCATTTTAATCTTTGGAAATACAACCGAGGGGAGCATCCCCTCTTCAAACAAGCCGCAGCAAGCTAGGCAACCCAGCGATTTGCTGTTGCATTTTGGCCCCATCCACACAGAGATGCTCACCTGAGGTAGATAAAAGGAGTTTCAAAACTAGCATTCTGAGTAGTTCTCAGCACTTTACTGCAATCATTATAGGCAAGAGGTTTTTGGGTGCACATCCTCTGAAGGTCTTAGCAAATGACCGGTTTCTATTAAGTTTGGATTGTGACAGCCAACTCTGTTGTTCAATGCCTTTTTCCCATTAGCCAAATGTTTGCAGTCCACGGAATTTAAATGAAAGCGTATGGCCCCCAGGCGAAATGTTATTTATGTGCAGATGTACCTGTGCATAGATGTACCTACAAAAACAAAGCAGTCCATTTGGAAAGTCATGTTCTCCAGCATGCTGCTCAAAGTGGAAAGCAAGCCCTCATGGAAAGCAAGCCATCGAGAAGGAGCATGTTTGACGCATCATTTTAAACTCTACCTTAGATGTTTGAAGTTCCCCTCAATATCAGCCATCTTGGGAGCCGTGAGAATCCTGGTCCTCTGGATTCTCAAGCAGCAGATCTGACTTCACTTTACCCTACTGAAGTTATTAAACTATTTCCTTAGGATGCCAAAGCGAATTCTTCCACTATTCTGCCTTGGTTTTTAAGTCACCTGCAGGGCAGAACTAACAGATGGATAGAAACAGCCATGATTGCCGAAGGAATTGTTTGAAATTACTCCGGCAGAAAGTGTTTGATAATACTGGCACATCTCCCCAAAGGGCACCACCAAAATTGGCTTCCCAGATGCTCTGTGGCTAGGAAATTTTTGTTCCTGGCCCTTTGGAGCCCCAGAGGCTTATTCCAATGCTTGTGTAAGTTCTGGGGCTGTTTGTGGACACTTTGCCATGGTGTGGACCAGAGGGCCTTGCTGGTTTGGATCATGGCAAGGGAAGAGCAGAAACGCCACCAGCTGGTATCAGCAACAGCTCAAAACCAAATCACATCTGAATCAGGACACACCATTAGTTGGGAAGAATGTGAAGGAAAGTCGAAGGGAAATATTCCCAAACCTTCCTCTGAGGCTACTTTTTGGCTCTTAAGAGTAGAAAGGCAAGACCCTGCCTTCTTGTGAGGTACTTCTTGAGTTTCTGCTCCAAGGCAACCCATGAGGAATCTAGACCCTCAGCCTGACCTGGGCGTGGGACAATGAGAGAAATAATACGAAGGCACAGGTAGCCCATTTCGCGCAAGTGACTGAAGCAGAAAATATCACCCTGACCTCATAATGTGGGATGCACAACCCAGCAGGAAGAACACCTGGGGGCCGGGGATGATATTTAGACCTCTGGGCACTGGTTTTGGATCTCAGCCTCCTAAAGAGCCCTCAAAGTCCCCATGCCTTAGAAGGTACATCTTGCATTTTAGAGGTGAAGGGGAAGCAGAGGCAGGCCTGTTTCAGCGAGGGGAAGGCGAAAGTGCAGACATCCCCAAACAAGCAAGAACTCTACAGTGACGAAGTGGAGAGACTTGTTTAAGCTCACCTGAAGCCCTTTCTGCACTCAGCCTTATTCTGAATTATATGCCAGAACAGATATCTGTAATCTGCGTGCTGGCACAGAATACAGCAGGCCCCAGGTACAATCCAGAATAAGGCCCAGTGCAGAAAGGGCCTGAGACAACTCCTCCACAAACGGTCAGCACGATCTGTCTATCTTCCGTGGTGCCACCTTGCAGGGACTTCTGGCAGTTGGCTCTGAAATGTCACCGGAGGGAAAGGATGCCGTGCAATGCCATCCTAAAGGTAATAAAACACAGTTGTGCAACTAGGAGTGACAAAGAGAAACATATTGACAGCAAGAGGCTGCCTGGCAGCAGAGGCAGGGATTCTGCCCAGAAAACGGCAGTGAAATTGAGACCTAAAATTGCATATCACCTGAGTCTCATATTCTTTTCCCTGTTCCTTTTCCTTGTGGACTTTAGCTACTGAACAGCCTGAAGAGGCAACCCAGAGGGACAAGACAGGCACCCAAAAACCATCCCACCTGACTGCCTTCAAGATCCTTTCATACCCACACAAAGGGAGTCTGGGTGTTTTTTTTTAAAAAAATCAGCCATTCAAACACCATGTATAAAAACATCAACCAACCAGCACAGAAAAACAGCAAAGATATAAGCAGATTTAAAAACAGAGAAGATTCCTCTGGTTGTGCTGTTAACAACACTGAGATTTTCAAAATGCCACATAGTTCCAATCTGTTCAGCTTCTGAGTTTCTTCCTTCCCTGAGGTATATGAAAATTCCTGAGTATTGCAGTAATTATGTCCTTTTTTTTCCTTTCATTTTCCTTCCTTTTTTTTTCTCTTCAAGATTAAAATATACAAAAATACAAAACAGAATATTTATACTTTTAAAAAAAAAAACAACCCAAAAACAATGAACACTGACACA
>MTQE01001424.1:8591442-8614295 GCA_014337955.1 Aspidoscelis marmoratus
CAAAAAAAAAAAAAAAAAAAAGAAAAGAAAAAAACAAACTCAAAGATACGTCATACACGCACGTCATAGTGCAGGTTTCACAACAGGGCTTCAGAGCGGGAAGGGGGCCGGACCCCCCGCCCACGCCTCACACGGCAAGTCCAGCTGTCCGCGGGAACAAAATAAATTAAAGGCAGCAGTAGGGAAGCCAGGCAAAGGGCAACGGAGCTTAGGAGTTTTTGACCTGATGAATGGAAGGAACATGACAAAAACCAAAGCAGAAAAAACTGCTTGGCCTTCGTGATGTACAGAGTTTCACTCCAAAACACACAAAACAGTCTCTCAGCACATCTGAGGAGTCCTGATTTACTGAGCTAGCCAGAAGAGGGCCGGTTATTTTTCCAGGTGCTCCGCTAAACCTCTATCGAAGAGTGAAGTAACAAGAGGTGTGGCGCAGTTTGGTCTGACACCATCAAATCGCGCCACAACCCTCACCATCCTAGCCTTTCTTCCCGACAGGCTGTGGGACCGAAGGTGAGGAGCACACAGGTTTCTCCTTCACTCACATAGCAACTCAGTAAAAAAGGGCTACCTTTCCTAAATGAGAGCTCCCAAGAGACTGTTCGGAGCATTTTGAAATAGGTTCTCACCCATTTCTAACTCCAGGCATAAAGCTTTTGGCTGCAGCTGATGTGGGCGCAAAACGTCCCGACTACACAAGAAGTCTGATTCAGGCCTCAGGGTTCCTGGCAGCAGAGGCAGGCCTTTGGCACATGAACAGCCAAGCTATGGACAAATCCATCCTTTTAGGCATCAGGCCAACCAGCATTTCCTCAAAAGCTTCAGGTCTTAAATCTTTCTAGATCTATACCACTCAAATGCACCTGAGAGGAAGATACGATCTGACCATACCTGGCCAAAGAAACAGAGTACCGTGTCTCTCTGTGGGTCCCACATCCTGATAAAAAGACGAAGATGAAGTCTGGTGGTTGTGACTACACAACCCCCTAAATTAGTGGCAGGAACCTGGTTCAACAAGGCAAAAATTATTTAGGAATAGAGGTAGCCAGTGCAGAAAGGAGACAGGGAACTAACTGGTGATTTGCTGGTAGACCTTGAAATCACAATACTGCAGGCAAACAGGCTTGTGATGTGTTGCATATCAATACCTTGTTTGCTGAAGGCTCCAGACTTCCAGAGCTATCAACAAGTTTCTAGTCAGTCCACACTCCCTTCTTGGATGCTATCCACCCCTGCTGAGGAACAACGGGAACTGGCATTCAAGACACCTGGGTGGAGGATCAGGTTCTCCAAATGTGCCCCAATTTCTTGAGAGCGAGAGGAGCTCATTCTTGGCACCTACGTAAACAGCTGGCTCCAAAATATTTCCCTTAGGGAAGATGTAACCATTCTTCCCTCGACTTCCTTTCAGAATTTCCGGGCACAAAAAGTCTGGCCACCAGACGGAGACACTGTTGGGAGCAGGGAAAATATCTATCTTGGTCTCCCTATTCACACAATAAAATGGCTCATCTCATCATGTATTTGCTGATTTTTCCATCCAGCCTGCTTAAAATTTGTAGAAAGTTGTGTTTAATATTAGCGGTGAAATTGGCCAACGTGAGCGAGCATAGCTGGAAGTGCTGCCCCCTTGCTGAAAGCCGGTTCATGGCACGCGGGCTTCCACAGGAAGCTCACAAACTGGCTTCCAGCAGGGGAGCAGGACTTCCGGCTTCACTTACTGGTGAGGATGCTGCTGCCTTTCTGTCTTTCCAAACTCTGTATTTGTGACTGGCATTAACAGAATTCCTGCCACGCTGAGATGGAGGGAGGAAGTCCCACTATTCTATCTCTGTGGCCTGTTCTTCTGCCAACCCAACATCTAACAGAATTAAAAACTGCTGCCCTCTTGCCCAATGTTTGGCCTCCCTAAGCCGGGAAGCAGAGACTGGTCCCTGCTCTGCTGCTTTTTTCTTTGCCGATTTGATGCCCTGAAGCCTATTGATCTGGTCGTTGCCCTTCCTGACTTCATTCCCTGGTTTCGGGAAGAAGGGGTGAGCTGTGCATATCCTCTTCCTCCCGGAAGTAGCCGGGCTTTCCCTGAGAACTGGGCGACTGCTGTGTCTTGATGGGACAGTTGGCCACCATGTGAGCAATGCTTTGGCAGAAGTGGCATTTCTTGGGCTGTGGCGGGAGCTTGCATTCTTTGGCGTGATGGTCCAGCCCGCCGCAGTTGTAGCATCTGGGGACAAAAAAGTGGACGTTGAGAAGAGCGGAAGCGAGAAGGCAGGCAAGCTAAAGCAGAGTTTGCAACAGGGCACAGGGACTCATAACCACGCCTAGTCCAAAAGATACAGTACTGTGGAGAAGGTTTAGGCAGGTGTGGTAAAAAGTGCTGCAAAGTAAGTCCAGGAAATGATGCTGTGGCCCCCACACAGCCCTGATCGTAAGATCACCCTGTCTGTCTGATCTGTGATGACTTCTCCAAGGTGTTTGGAGCAACCTCCCTGCAAAGTTCCTTCAAAACTTATGTGCAAATGGACCTAGAAGAACTGCTGCTGTTTGCAAGGCAAAGGGTGGTCACGCCAAATATTGCTTTGAGTTAGATTTCTCTTGGGTCACTCACTGTGCATTTTGTAGATTGATCAAAATCTTAAACACTTCTGTTTTTAAAAGCATTCTTCGCAGCATTTTTTCCACATCTGCCAAAAACTTTTGCACAGTACTGCATACAGAAAAAACAACATGTACTTCTTTAATAACCTTTGAATGCTATGAATACAAGGTATTAAAGGTAGTTTCTGCCCTGAAAAAAAAGAAGAAAAATGCATGTTTGTTTCACCACCAAAGTGAAAACCTGATATTTTGTTCCTTTGTTGAGTCATTTAATTGAAAAAAACCAGTTTTTTCACATTCATTTTCCAACGTTTTAACAAAGAAAAATACATTTTTTCCCATTTAAAAAGCCCCTTTTCTTGGCCAAGAAGACAGGAAACCACAAATGTTTGACCAAATTGTTCACTTTTGCAAGCAAGAGGCTAGGCTGTCTCGATCAGAGTTTTGGATATGCAAAACTCTGAATTTTCATTTTGATGAATATATATCTGTGAATACGAATTATTTGCTCAAATTTATGAACACAAATTGAATTTTGTACATTCCTAGTTTCAAGCACTTCATTAGATTATCAGGGACCATGGACACCCACATTTGGAATCCGATCAAATGTGCTGAATTTCGACATTCAAACTCGAATAGAATGTCCCAAAATTCGAATGTAAACATTCAAATCAAATTTCAAATTTCAAATCTATTTGTTCTAATTATCCAGACATTCATATATGTACGGGTTTGTACATGATGCGTACTTGAAAATCCACATCTTTCCCGCATCTGTATGCATTTGTATGGATCCATATGGGATGAAAACGGGTCATATACGGGATCCATATGGTCATGTACGGATGTGGGGGAGATGCATACGGGCACATACGAAAGTTGTCGGCATTCATATGCACAGATTCGAATAAAAAAATTCAAATATATAGATTCAAATTTGGTAAGTTCAAATTGAATCTTGTTAAATTCGAATTGAAAAGATTCAAATTGGATTCTCGGGTATTTGATTTAATTTGAATAGAACGTCAAAAAAAAAACTGTGCCCATCTCTCGTCCAAAGCACTGGCAAGGACCCCAAACAGCCCTATGGGTAGCATCTTTGGACCCTCTTGGCACACCAGGTATGGGAACAATACAGTGCCTGCTGAGGGGAGGGGAGAGGTCTCCATGGTGGTTCTTGCCCCCAGGCATTTCCTGCCACTGGCATGGGGACACAGCCAAAGTCTTCCTCCTTTATGATAAACTTCTTTGGAGACTTTTCACCTCCATATTTTCCTTTTGTGTCCTTTTTAGATTGTAGGCCTGAGGGCAGGGACCTGTCTAAGATTCATATAATATTGTAACCTGCCCTGAGACCTACGGGTATAGGGTGGGGTATGTATGTATGTATGTATGTATGTATGTATGTATGTATGTATGTATGTATGTATGTATGTATGTATGTATGTATGTATGTATGTATGTATGTATAAATAGATAAATAGATAAATAGATAAATAGATAAATAAATAAATAAATACAGCACTTTCCTTGCTAGAGGTATGCTAACAGCTCACCACACTGCCTAAAACAGCCCTGTGCCACAGGCTAGCCCCACTTTCCCAAGCTCCCTGGGCATAGGGGAGGAACACTTATGTGCCCTGACCCACCTTTTGGAGCTACGGAAGGGTTGCAAAGCCCCGTCCGGCTTCCACTCTGTGATGTGTGGCAGTTTGAAGCAGTTTGATAGACTTGACAGTACATGTACGTACCACAAGGGGGCAGCATCGGAATGGTAAATGATTGAGACAGAGTACTTAAGGTAGGGTGTTTTTCCACTGTCACTAGAAGTACCCATTAAGTACCCATTAATGGGTAAAAAACACCCTTAGTAAAGATTTAGGATTTGTTTACATCCACATACCACAGACACCCCTGAGGAGGAGGGCATCGAACCCAGCCATAATGTAGATGCTTTCTACACTGACACGATTCCAACCTTACTTCCAAGTGTGCAGGGAAATAGGAGGAGCTGTGCGGTAACTCCTAATCTTCAGTCTACTCAGCCATCTTCACACATGATTGTTGCTTGTGCTGTTTGGATGAGATCCAGATCTTCTATGCTGGATCCCTCCGTAGGGAAGGGCTTCTAAGTTGCAGATGAAGCAAGGCCACTTGTTAGTATCTAGGAGAGCTAATGCCAATCTGCCTAGCGTTTGGAGCAGAGATGATCAAGTCATAGCCTTCTAGATGTTGCTCAACCACCTCCCAGCAGCTCCAGGTCTGATCCAATGGCAAATACTGATGGTGGTGGTGGTGATGGTGATGGGAACATCCAGCAACACCTGGAGGGCTGTGGGTTGGTCCAATCATTTCATTCTGCTTTGCTTGCACCATGTGGCCTCAACCTAATTTGCTCACCTGAAACTTCTACCTTGCTCAACTAATTGTCAAGAAAGAGAAGAGCCCAAGAAGGCATAGGTCTTGCTGTGAGAGACTCCCTTAGGAGCCCTTGTGCTCAACTCAATTGCTCTTGCTCGCTCGCTCGCTCCCCTGAACTGAGCAAAAAGGGTTTTCTACTAGGGATGTGCACAATGTTTTTTTTTTTTTTGACATTCGATTCAAATTGAATCGAATACCCGAAAATCAGATTTGATTTGCATTTACCAAATTCAAATCTATTCGTTCGAATTTTTTATTTGAATCTGTACATATGAATGTTGGCAACATCTGTAAGTACACATCTGTATGCATCCTGTGGTTATCCCGTATGCAACCCGTTTTCGTCCCGGTAAGGATCCGTACAAACGTGGATCTTCAAGTATGCATTGCGTACGAACCCGTACACATACGAATGTCCGGATAACTTGAACAAATAGATCCGAAGTCTGAAATTTGATTTGAATGTTTAAAACTGAATTTCGGGACATTCTATGTCGAAATTCGGTACACTCGATCGGATTTCGAATGCCTATGAATATTCATGCACATCTCTAGTTTTTACTAGAGAAAACAGGGGAGAAAAACCCTCTGGATCAGCTGGGTGGCTGCATCCTGCAAGCCCAACTCTGCAAATGGGAGCACTGGTCCGTGTTATTTAGCCCTCGGTGTTTCTGACCTCTGACCTCCTGCTCCGAGTTTTTTGCCCTTTCCCGAGAAATTTGCATCTGCTGTTCATTTCTTTGCCGTTCTGTGCAAAGAAAAGGTTGCCTGCTGATCCCCTTGCCTGAGGACAGCAGAGGAGGCAACGGCCCACCAAGGGGCAGGCAGGCAGAAGCTCTTTCAAGCTCGCCAGATCTGGTCTGCAAGTGGTGAGGAGCGGCCTGATGATGAAACCTGGGGTTGTAGCCTCCAGACCAAGGAAGCTACAAGCATTTTGGTTAAGAAGAATAAAAGCTGGCTTTTCCACCCCACTTTTCTCACCCATTTAAGGGGACTCAAAGCGGCTGACAGAGCTTTTCTATTCTTCTCCCCACAACAGAACACTCTGTGAGGTGGTTGGGGCTGTGAGAGCCCAGAAAAGAGCTGTGACTAGCCCAAGGTCACCCAGCTGGCTTCATGGGGGAGTGCGGAGTCGAACCCAGTATTCCCAGATAAGAGTCCAGCTCCCTAACCACCAGATCAAACTGGCTCACTTTCTTTGCTTGCTTGTCTTGTTGAAAGATTTCTTTTTCACTTCATCATGTAACCGTTTAGACTTTTAACTGCCCTGTACAAATGGCTCTCAAGCTACAGTATTAGATCAGACCTAGGAAAAAAAATCTGGCTCTTAAGCCTGTGTTTCATGTGCACCAGCGGTGCTGCTATGGCTAGGTGAAGATCAATGGGCAGGTTCCTAAATCTCCTGAAATTATCATGGGCTGGATCTCCTGGACGTTGCTGGCAGCTAGTACAGCATCCTTATTCTTTACAGTTTATCATCCAAAGATTCACCACTTGCACCAAATACAGCATCTGGTGATCCTCTGCATAGAACAGGAAACTCTTCTTCATGGAATCAGGCCACTGGTCAATACCAATCTGCATTGTCTTCCCTGGAAAGTTTGTCCCTGGTCTTATCTGGAGACAGCAGGTATTGAACCAGAGAATTTTTCCATGCAGGAATGAGCTCAGCTGCAAAACTCTGGGAAATGCTTAAGAGTACCATCTCTCATTCTTGTGGATCTTACCATTAGTAGGGATTGGACTCCTGTTGATTCTAGAATTTTGACCTGCTGGTCTCCGGAAAACCAAAATCCACAAAGGCCATGACGGCCATTTAGATCCCAGCCACCAGCACAGGGAAGCTCAGTTGTCTCAAATGCGGCAAGGAAAGAGGTTCCCCCCATCTCCAAAGACCAGGAAAAGAGCCTAGGCATGAAGATGTGGGAACTCAGAGTTGCACACGCATCAGAGTTTGAACTCTCAGCCTCACTAGTGCTACATTCATCTAACACCCAGTTGGCGCAGGGGCTGATGGGAAGCTGATGGGTGTCATCCAGCCAACTGCCTTAGGGCTCCACTCTAGGCTTTCTTATGGGTTTCTTGCTTTAGCATTAGCTTTTCTCAAGGCAGCAGTGTGGCTGTTTTACCCAGTGCAGCAAAGATCCAATGAGTTAGAACTAGGGTCACTGTATGAAGCTGATGGGCAAGAGAGTTTGTACTGACACTGGAAGTATTTTTTCACCCAGAGGGTCATCAGTCTATGGGATTTACTACCAGAAGAGGTGGTAACAGCAACCAGTCTGGATAGCTCAAAGAAAGGATTAGATAAATTCATTGAGGATTGGTGTATCAATGGATAATAGAATAGATGCCTAGGTACATCCCACAGGGTCTTTTCTGCACTTGGGCGGCCTCCAGACTTGTGGAATAAATCCACAGTTAAAGGAAAAAGCACAGCAACGATCGGCTGTCTCGGCTAAAAAGCAGCTCCAAAGCTTCTCCCTCAGAAGCTGCAAGAGCTGAGTCAGTGCGCACAGACAGCGCAGCGAGTGGTGTTAAATCAGCATTAAGGTAACTGTGCAGTAACGATCGGATAATGTGCCACCACAACGATCCATTGATCACCATGTGTGATGCCGTAATTGTGGCTGTGCATTCTGCTGTGCAGTATGAACAAGTCTGGATGCAGGCTATGGTAAGCCTCCCCTGGGGCCTGCTAGAGTCTTTACCTTATTGACACCTGGCCCCTATTCCAGAATAAGGCCAAGTACAGAAAGGCCCCAGGCTAGAGAGGCAGGCAGGATGTCTCCAAAGGCCATTTTCAGAGATCCAAGAGCAGGTGAGTGTTTTACCTTCATCTTCCACTTGAGATGCCCAGAAGCAATTGTTCACTCACTAGATGGGCTCTGGCCTGATCCAGCAAGGCTCTTAATTCATGGAGGCCAGGTGTATCAATGGCTATTAGAATGGAAGCCTAGGTACCTTGTCCAGGTTGGAGAGACAAGCAGGGTGCAGGGATTCAAAACTAAGTGAGGGTTTCACCTTTGCCTTCTGCTTGAGATGCCCAGAAGCAATTGGTGGGCCACTGGGTGGGACGGGATGCTGGACTAGATGGGCGGCAGCTTGATCCAGCAGGGCTCCTCTTATGATCTAATGAGCTTCCATGTTGGGGTGGAAACCCAAGGATACAAAACCAGCACCATCTTCCACCCAAACCCATGTGTGTACCCCAAGGATTACCTATCTCCTTTCGACCTGCGCTTCTGCAGGTTTTTTCCCTTTGGTCTCCTCTCGCTACCAATGCAGAACACTCCGCCCGGGCCAGTGACTCGGATGGACTCCAATCCCTTGCACGACTTCTTGAAGGTGAATTCAACTGCCTCTCCTTCCTTCAGGCTGCGGAAGCCTTCCATGTGGAGCTTGCTCTGGAGGCCAGGGAAGAAGCAAGGGGGAGACCAAATCAACTACAGCACAAGTCAGAAAATGACAACAGGGGAGTCAGAACTTTAGCAAACCATTGCCTTGCAGGACAGTCAACTCAGTTCCCAAAGTCACGTCTCCCGCAATGGTATAAGTGAAAGAACCATGTTCCAGATCCACAGAGTAGCCCAGGTGAGATAGAGGGTTGCCAGTTCAATCCCCAATCTCTCCCCAGAAGTGGGCAATGGAAAACCACTTCTATATCGCTGCCAATAAAACTGCATAGAGGCATCCATGCAGTCTGGGAGCATATGTAGCTTAATGATAGAGTATACTGCTTGGAAAGTAGAGGGTTGCCAATTCAATCCCCAATAGTAGGCAATGGAAAACCACTTCTCTATGTTTGCCAAGAAAACTGCATGGAGGTGTTCATGGTCGGCCACAACTCAGTGGTACCCCAAACCACAACAAATGTATGCATGGCCAGGGTTTGCATTGTGGTCACTGTCCCCATCCCAAACTTCTAGGAGTGCCCACCTTGCCGCAGCTACAGCCATGCACCCCAGGCTGTTGCTATGGCAATCAGGTGACTGCAAAATGGCACCTGTGTGGGGGGCTGTACTGAGAGCACCCTAGGCTCCTAGCGATCAAGGCATCTCTTGGGCGCTCCAGGATGGAAGCGGCTCCACTGTATACGAAGGCATACATATCAGAGTGTCTTCGCCCATCCCAGGGGGCCATGTGTGAAAAGGCCCTGAGTTTATGCATTGAAATGGGGATCTTACAATGAGGCCTGTCCAGTTGTTTAATTTTAATTTTAAAACTTGGAGGCCTTGTTTCAATTTTGATTTGTTTTCCTTGCTAGTGGAGCCTTTAGCCAGTGAGAAATTCTTTTTTTTTTTAATGAAAAACTGGAAGAGCCTGCTGACTTGTTTAACTTATACTGTTGAGGCTCTGATTCAGAACAACTCCCTTTTACCAGAGAAGCCAAGGAAAGGGTTTGTGCGTGTGTGTGTCACAATGGAAAACCAATGGCCCCAGGGAGCTAAAAGCATCGATCCATTTTTATTGCTGAGAAATGGATTGTAGCAAGCGCACGGAACGACCCTTAGAGACCTGATCTGGGCAACTCTGCAGATGTTACAAGCACGACAGTTCAATGAAGACTTTCAATGAAGCTGATTGAGTTTTAATTAGTCGAAGTCTGTATGTTGGTGTGGTGTGGGCACAGGCTGTTTTTAATTGCCACCAGTCCTGCAAATGTGCTGTACAATGGAATACCAGATCGGTTCTTTCTGTAGCTCGAGAAGAATAATTTTGTTGGGTGGAGCAGAAAAAGCGAATATTGCAAGGGTCAGCATTTTGGCTGCCATGCAGCACCTAGCTTCTTAAGAGTAAGTTCTTCTGGATTTGGTGGACATACTTTGCAGATGTGCCACAATCTTGAACATCTTTACTAGGAAACAAGCTCTGCTGAAGAAAGTGGGACTTGATTTTGAGCAAACGATGGACCTTTTCCCATTAGGGCATAGAATTCTTCTAAGACCCCATTAGGAACCCAATTAGTACCTGATTGATACCAATCGGGAAGGTCCTGTCCCCACCTGGACCCCACTGAAGGCCCCCATCTGCAAGGCCCTGCCCTCATGAGGGCAGGGAAAATCTGGATTTAAGAGGTCCTTCAGGCCCTTAAATCTGGATTTCATGAGGACTTGATTAAAGGTGTACACAATGGGGTCTTCAGACATCTTCAAGATCTGGATCTTCAAGAGGACCCATCTTCTTCATGGACAAGGCTTGATCTCTGGAACTTAGGACATAAACCTTAGCAGACATTACAAAACCTATAGCCTTCTAGTGAAAAGCCATAAAATTTTGCAGTATAAAATTCCACCTCTCTGGTTTGTTTGCTTTCTTTTCTGTTGGCGTTATGAACTAAGCAGATGTGCCCATGTAACCGCTACTCTGGTAACCACGGCTTCATTCATCCATGGTCAACTGGGCCGGCCTCCACCCCACCCCACCCCCCACCAAGTGCCATTAGGCCTCCCAGTCAGAAATTGTGTGAAATCATGTGTTTCCTAGGAGTATGGGAAACTGTGCATCATTTCCTGGAAATCTTGGGAAATAATGTGTTATTTCCCAGAAATCTTCAAAAATCATGCATGATTTCCCAGGAATCTTGGGAAATCATGTGAGATTTCCCAGTGTTTCATATATCTGTGGTTTCCAGTAACCACAGTAGAAGTTGGTATGTATCCCCTCTGACTATGGAGGTACACCTGTAGCCAGAATTCTGTGGCCACGAAGAATGCCCAGTGGATCCCAGGAACGACGCATTTTAAACAGTGTATGAAGCCCTACACAAATGAAGATTCCACAGTACCAAACATGCCTAAAATCTAACATTTTCTTTCACACCATAATTCTTTACAATTCTTAGGTACAGACATCAGTTTCAGTATAACCTAAATAGTACCAGAAACACACAAACTGGAGTTGTTAGCACACTTAAGGATTTTCAGAAGCATCTACTGTTCTGGTCATTAACCCACATAGATAAAATAGGATTTGCATGAATTTGGAAATTCCTTAACCCACGTACATATGACATAATCTTCATACTTTTCTTCAGGCAATGAACTTAAAATCTGAGATATTTATTAAGCCAAGGATGGAATCATCAAAACTCTGCCAAATACCCTCGGGAAGTTATATTTCGAGAGTTCTAGAAATTCAACATAATTTAAACAAGGACAGGAATTGCTATACCCCTGTATTTCTCTCTCAATCTATGGGAAATGTTTAAGACACAAGAAGAGACCAAGAGAAATGTATCATCTGTAAAAAAAATACAGGTAATAGCAGAATATTCCACTAAAGATTTTGACTGTACCTCCTCTTGAAGAAACTGGCAGCTTCTTCATGGGTGCTTGGGGGAGACCCCACAATTGCCACCCAAAATAATGCCTCTTCGTGTCCATTTTCATGTGGTAAAACCGCCATTTTGAGTGGCAATCTGAAGCGTTTCCACCGAGGGCAGAAAATCGCAACATCCCAAAATGGCTTCCCTGTTGTCAAGAGTGCCACCTTATCAGGCAAATCAGTTTGCTTCTGAGGGGAATAAACCTTATAACCAATTGGTTCAGCAGTTGGGAAAAATTTATAACATACGGTTTGGGTATAGGGGGAAGCCAGCCATTGAGAGGAAAAACAATATCAATTAAGGGTTAATAATGTTTTGCTATTCCATTCAGGGGAGGGGGGGTACGATTGTTTGTTGGTTTGTTGTATTCTCATAATGGATGAACAACTGAGACATTTTATGTATTACAGATTGTTGTTGTATATTATTCAACAAAACCTTTTAAAAAAGAGTACCCCTCAATGACTGAGTGTGAGCCACTGGTGGAGACTTGATGGGGTAAGATACATAATCGGGCATCTTATTTGGTATGTGGAGACATGGCCATTTGTTAGTCAAAATTCAATTGGAGCCACTTATAGCCACCATCATCACCCCAAAATATTGGCCAAACAAACTCAGTGGAAAGGTTTGATTTCCTCCAACTTGAATGGTTCCCTTTTTTTTGGGGGGGGGTCCCTCGTATAAGAACAGTTTCCAAATGGGGATAAAATAAATAAAATATCTTTATGTTGTTGTTTTTGTTGGGTACCAGGGTCAATTCCTGTTTGACTGCAGGGCACCCCCCATGGGCACCACTATGCAGTTTCCTTGGCAGAGATATAAAAGAGGTTTTCTATTCCCAACTTCTAGGGATCGAACCAGCCATTCTCTGTTCCCAGACAGTTTGCTCTACAACTGAGCTATAGCAAGTCCTTCAAAAGTATTGGAAAGAGGACTTTTGAAAAGAGCCAAAAGAAGACTGAAAAACCATTTCAAACACAAAGGCACAAAATTGTACAGAGGACACTAAACCTGTAGATACTAATGAAACCAGAGAGTTTTCTTCTAGGATTGTGAAACGGAACTTTATAAAAGATTTATGGAAGATACTATGATATTACAGAAGCAAGAATTACTATATAACACACACACACACACAAGAATAGAAGAACTCATCACAATCCACCATGGAAAACTGGTTGATTAAACTGTTAGATCTGGCAGAAAAAGAGGAAGAGTTCGCTTTTCTACCCCGCTTTTCTCACCCACTTCAGAGGACTCAAAACGGCCGACAAAGCTTTTCTTTTCTTCTCCCCATGAGACACCTTGGGAGGTAGGTGGGGCTATGAGCGCTCAGAAGAGAGTTGTGGCTTGCCCAAGGTCACCCAGTTGGCACCATGGAGGAGAGCAGAATCAAACCCAGTATCCCCAGATAAGAATCTCACTCCCTAACCACTAGACTAGACTGGCTCACTGCTGTGTTTGATTAGAGAAAAATCCTTCATTTCTTTTTCTAAAAATTGGGGCCCCTTTAATAGTCTTTCTGCCTCAAAAGAACATCATACTATCAGTAGGCTATGAAGAACATGGCTGGAAAACACTTTTACACTTTTCTGTCTCCTCTTTGGGTGGTTTTTTGTTTGTTTGTTTGTTTGTTTGGTATTTTGTATCCTTTTCGCATATTGCGGACACTCTAATGAATTTTTAAAAAGAAGGATGATCCAAGCATGCATACCGATGCAAAACCAATACGGTCTCAACGGAGAGTCAAGATACGCCGCTAAGCAAACGGCACTTAAGTGGTTCCTGTCAACACCCTTGATCTGCACTGGAAAAGCAGGAATGATATATTTTCCGCCTGTGTTTTATAAACTATTTCAGAGCCCTGTTCAAGCCGCTTCCTTTCTCCTGATCCCATGGCCTGTCAGGCCATCTGCTGTAGTCAACCGTCACTTAGAATAGAAGCACTTTTTAAAAAAAAAATGAATGGAGGATGCTCCCCATTCATGAGTTGCTCGGTAACCCAGGTCACATGGCTCCAATTAACTTCCCTTCTGTCCAGCCCAATTGTAGGAGGGGAAAAAAATGGTATTCGTTTTCAAAAATGGTGACGGGCAGAAGCATCTCGGGATCTGGATTGCTTTTCATAACGCGGAAAGAAGAGCCAACGTATACGCCAACAACTAAGGTTGTGTGTGGATTTTCTAGCCCTGTTTGCTTCACATGGAAGCAAATGGAACAGAACTTCGCATTCATGCAAATGGAGCCACTTCAAATGTGCTAGGCTTCAGATTCACTTCAAATCACTGCCACCACCAGGTCCAAATCCGCTCCAAAGCTTCAAACGAAGGCACAAAAGTTTTTGTTTTGCATGCAAAGGCTGGTCTTTAAATACAGCCAATATTGGATTCAAATGGGAAGTTTCAAATCTTCCCGATTCATCTTTTGCCCCTTCCTACCGGCAACTATATGCTTCACAAATTTCTTCTATACACCTTGCTTCCAAGACAGCTGTTGCCTTTGGTGGCATGTTTTAAAGGCTGATGAAGTCTAGAGAGAGCCTCTAAAACGGCTTTGGCTAAGCGAGGCAGTTGTAATACGTTAGCAAAGAACAAGGTATGTAGTGGATAAAACACACTGGAAAATAACATCTTTCCAAGCAGCGATCGCAAGTTTCATTGGATCCATTTCATAAAAGCATAGATAAAATTGCCCACTGTTTAGGTTAAAGCCTCAGCGGAAAACCAGAGGTTGGAAATGCAAAATGTGTTATTGGAAGAAGATCTGGTGACAGTGACCACTGCAAGCTATTTATCTTCAAAGGAAAATCAGAAACACAGTTAAGGGAGTCTTCCAGTTTGAGTGGGGTACAACAACTATGGGGTTTCTGTGTTGTAGGAGGCGGGTAGATTTCTGGAGTAAAGAAAGTGACCCTGTGTAAATGCTGGGCCTGACGTTTCGCACAATCAGTGCGCCTGTGGATAATAAAGTACACAGATGAGAAATCTCTTGCTCTTGTTTGGCAAAATGTAGTCCCACTGAAATTTCAGTGCCACATTCATCTATGTAAATGGAGCAAGAGGAGAACACAGTGTCTCTGTCACACAAACATCCAAATGCATGTAAAAGGTGCAGTGACAGTCTAACTTTATTATTATTATTGACATATCACAACAGTAACACACAGCAAACAAGATACTGTATTTATGCTGGTTTTGGTAATTGTTATCACTAGTTGGACCCTTCCCAAACGCCTAGGACTGAGTGATGTATCAGCAAATGACACTTCATCATCATCATCATCATCATCATCATTATAGTTAGTTTATATTTCTATCCTGTCCCATATCTGGTCTCAGGGTGGGTTATAATAAAATCACTATGAAAACCGATAAAATAAATCAGCTTAAACAGTAGCAACAATAGCTTAGATGGGGAGGAGATGCTGATCCATCACCCAAAGGCCAGGGTGAGAGGTGTACAATGAGGGTGCCTGATCCATCTCAGAGGAAAGACTATTACATAGCCTGAAGGGCAATCACCAAGAAGGCCCTCTCAACTGAAGAGGGCGGTACCACCAAGAGAGCTTCATGGGCTGATTTTAGGGCACAGGCAGGTCTATAGGAGAGGAGGCATTCCTTTAGATATTTGCAGCCCAAGCTGTGTAGGGCCTTATAAGCTAATACTTTGATTTGTGCTTAATAACAGACAGCCAGTGCGGCTCTTTTATGACCAGTATGATGGGCATCCATCCAGCTGTTCCAGTCAGCAGTCTCACTGTTGCATTCTGCAGCAGCTGCAGCTTCTGAACCATCTTCAAGGGCAGCCCCAAGTAGAGAACATTACAGTAGTCCATCCCAGAAGCTTCCAGAGTATGGATCACTGTGCCCAGACTGTCTTTGTCTGCTCTCCATTGAGCCAAAGCCTCTCCTGGAGTCCATGGGCACCACTACACAGTCTTCTTGGCAGAGATACAGAAGTGGTTGCCATTAGGGAGAGGAGTGCCTTTTCAGTGGTGGCCCCTAGGATCTGGAACGATCTTCCCCCAGAGGTACGCCAAGCTCACATGCTGGACACCTGCTAGCGACTCCTGAAAGAACATTATTATAATCCGCCTTTTACTGCTCTTGTTAACACATAATAAGAACACAGAACTCGATATAACTTTTGACCTCTACCTAGTTACATGTTGGATGTTTTTAAATGTTTTTATGGGTTTTTAAAAAATATATTCTTATTACCTTGATGATTTTATGGTTTTACCCTCTTTGTTCTTTTGTTGTCATTTGTAGTTATGCAGTTAAAAAACATCTGATAACCCTGTTTGTCACATTTCTGGTTTTGTACCCTTCAGACAGCAGATTCTTGGTTATCAGAAGGTGGGATGGACCCTTTTCCCTTTACAATCTCTTTAAGAGGCCATTCAGTTTTAACCACAAAGGACTCAAATGTCAGCACTTCCAGACCCCACAAATGCATAATCTTTGGTGGAGGCTGCCTTCCAAGGAATAGACAGGTCTGTCAATTCACAGGTTTGCAGTGAATGATTTTTTTTTTTTAAAATCCAATGGAATGGATTTTGCTTATAGTCCTGGCCAGCTGCTCCTCTCACTGCCATTTCACAAAGCTGGGAGTGAACATGGGCAAAGATTCTGCCCTCACAGGTCCATATACATCAGGGAGCTGCGTGTATCAACCCATGAGGGGGGAAAAAGCTCCCAGCTACGTATTTAGATCGTCCTCCTATCCTGGGGGAATCACTTGATCACAGGTACCAGATGTGCCCATTTTGGAGAACAGATGCAGCCACTGATCTGAAATCTTCCCAGCTGAAAGGTAAAACAAACCATTCGTTCTGTCCACCACTCTGGGATTAGATGTGGGGACTGCAATCGAATATTGCAGGATGGAATGCTCGCCGGTCCACTCTAGGTTTTTGTTTTATTTTTCAACAATCTGCTTTGTTAATTTCTTGTGCCCCCTCACGTTCTGGTGATAGGGAGTTTTGTCTAACCTTTTCTTAACACCAGCCAGCCAACAGCCATAAGAACCTAAGAAGAGCCTTGCTGGATCAAGCCACAGCCCTTCTAGTCCAGCATCCTGTCTCACACAGTGGCCCACCAATTGTTCCTGGGCACCTCAAGCAGAAGACAAAGGCAAAACGCTCACCTGCTCTTGACTACTTGGAAATGGCCTTCGAAGGCACCCTGTCTGTCTCTCCTACCCAGAGGTGGTACCTAGGCATCCATTCTAGTAGCCACTGACAGACATATCCACAGAGGATAAACATAACCCCTACTAAAGCTATTTTGCTGGTTGCCGTCACTACTCCATTTTCTTCCTCAGTGCCCATTTCATCCTTGATAAATCCTTCCACCCACAATTCTATCACACAACCCTAGAACCAGGGCCACTCTATGAAGCTGAAGGTCAGGAGAGTTTGGACCAATGAGGGGAAGTATTTTTCCACCCAGAGGCTCATCAGTCTATGGAATTCGCTATCAGGAGAGGTAGCGAGAGCAACCACTAGCTTTAAGAAAGGGTTAGATAAATGCATGAAGGACAGGTGTGCCAATGGCTGCTAGAATGGATGCCTAGGTGTCATTGTGCGAGTCAGGATGCCGGACTAGATGGGCTGTGGCCCAATCCAGCAGGGCTCCTCTTCTGTACCCACACCACTTACTTCACATTTCTGCCCTCCATATCTATTTCTTTTCTTTCAAAGTCTGCCTCTCTGCTAAAACCAACATCCATTGTGATTTTTTTAAAAAAAGTATAAAGGCAAAAGATCCAAGAACAAGCAATGTTAACAGAAGAGTCATGAAGCAAAAGGCACATACTAGAAAGACTGTGAAGCAGTTGGGAGATGGGAGACAGAATATGGCTTCACCCTTTCCCAGGGAAGTTTCCATTTTTCTTCTATCCTTTTAACTCTACTCACCCCTTGTATTATGATTTTAGATTTTAAAGCCTAAGAATAGAAACTCGCCTTCTATTGCCTTTTATAACCCGCTCTGAGGGATTTTAGGCTTAAAAGGTGAGATTAAGGTCCCTTCCAGACTAGTGGATAAAAATCCACAGTTATATAAAAATTTGCCGCTTACCTGGCTGCAAAGTCATGACGTGTTGCCCCCACGCAAAATGGAGGTCTGCAGCTTCCTCCTCGGCAGCTGCAAGACTTCTGTGGCGTGCGTAGTGAGGTGTGCGTCACGTGGGATTGGGCAGCCAATGGGAGCTGAGCTGCAGGGACAGCTCTCGTTGGCTGTTTCTCACCGTCCTATCAGGACACTGGAAAACTTCGAAATTTCCTGATACTGCGCAGCAAGTGTTGATCATTCCACCAGCAGGTAAATCCATAGTAGCGGCAGCATAACGCACCACCACTATGAAGTACCAAACATCAGGTGTGACGCCCATGCACCGACTGTGCATCAGAATGCACAGAATCCCCCGGTCTTCTGGATACACCCAAAAGCTCAACAGGTAACATCATCATCATCATCATCATCATCATAAAAGAAGAAAATAATAATCATTTGCATGCATAAGAACAAGCAATAAGAACAAATGCCATCAAGGCCAGAATTGAAAAATCAGTAGAAGATCCAAAGCGCCGACTCTGCAAAGAAGTTGATGAAACAATCGACCATATACTCAGCTGCTGCAAGAAGATCACACAAACTGATTACAAGCAGAGACACAATGCTGTAGCACAAATGATCCACTGGAACTTGTGCCAAAAGTATCATCTGCCAGCGGCAAAGAACTGGTGGGATCACAAGCCAGAAAAAGTTGTTGAAAATGAACAGGCAAAACTACTTTGGGACTTCAGGCTTCAGACTGACAGAAAACTGGAGCATAACACCCCTGACATTACAATTGTTGAGAAAGAGAAGGTGTGGATCATTAGCGTTTCTATTCCAGGTGACAGCAGAATTGAGAAGAAACAGTTGGAGAAGTTCACCAGATACGAAGACCTGAGAATTGAACTTCAGCGACTCTGGCGAAAACCAGTGAAAGTGGCCCCAGTCATCCTCGGCACACCGGGCGCGGTGCCAAAAGATCTCAGTGGGCACCTAAAAACCATTGGCATTGACAAGATATCCATCTGCCAGCTACAAAAAGCCACTTTACTGGGGTCTGCTCACATAATTCACCGATACATCACGCAGTCCTAGGTGCTTGGGAAGCGCCCGACTAGCATAGTGATCTCGTTTGCTGTGTGTAACTGCTGTTTTTACATCATCATCATCATAACAGGGCTGTGAGTGTTGGTAGACCCCATCTTCCACTCGCCTCTGGCAGCATAATGTTTGGCTTAACATCCAGAGGATCTTTACCTCTGTCCAATCTGCACTGAGCCTTATTCCAGGACAAATTACAGAACAGCAGCCTGCCATCACATGCTAGTGCCAACTATGGCCGCACTCTGCACTAGCACGCAGGCAGCAAGTCCGTATTCCAGGATATATCCAAGAAGAAAGTCCAGGGCAGAAGGGACCCTAGTCCAAAGTCTTCCAGAAACATCATTATTTAAATACAGAAGCAGATGTGCAGAAGAAGACAGAGAGGCACAAAGGAAACTCAACTCGCAGGCTAATGTTAACTCCTGGGTAAAAATACCTCAGTCTATACCAGTGATGGCGAACCTTTTGAGCTTGGTGTGTCAAAATTCACAAGAAAACCTAGCTTAACTCGGGTGCTGTGTCACTTCCAGAAATATCCATAATTTTGTGATATTTGTAGCTCTAGTAAGAAAGTTATATTTTTGATATATGTAATTTATTAAAAGCAAAAATGAATAATTCTTTACATTTGCTAAATCTTAAAATTGAAAGTTGGTATTTTGTACACTTCAAGAACAAGCAAGCACTACATGCCCAGGTGCCAGGGTGAAGAGGTGTGTCACCTAAAAGGGCTTGGCGTGTCACCTGTGACACGCGTGTCATAGGTTGGCCATCACCGGTCTATACTATCCATCCCTATAGCATCCAGTAGGGGGCTTCGGCTCTACTCCGGGAGAAGATACACCTCTATCTGAAGGACAGTCTGGAGTTTCCGGCTACTTCCACACACCATGTAAGGCCAGCAGTAGCCCACATTAGGAGATCTGAGCTAAGATGAAATCATTTGCATGCAGTGTGTGACACAGGCTGTCTGCATTGCGACAGCCTGGCTTGAACTTACTTCAGAATCTAAGTTCTGGCCTCCAAAGTTGCTGGCCAGATCTTTTTTCACCAGGTGTCCACAAGCCGCCCATTTCCGGGACCATTTCTAGGAATCTCGTAAAATGGCGCCAGGATCTATGCATCTGTAGCCCAGCCATCTGTATGGCAAACTGCTGGGACAAGATTACTCAATGGAGAGCTCCAAAGCTGTCCCCCATCGGAACAACTGGGCTCCAGCACCATTTTTAAACTGAGATTTGCCCCAACATCACATCCTGTGTGTATGCGGGATTCCACAGGATGCAACCTCAAGGAGATCTTCCTTCATGGGTAGCGGTCCTGAAAAACTGTGGCCTTGCCCAAGTTGCCAACTAAAAATGATCATGCAGTCAAGAAATGCCTGGGGCACCGGGATAAAGATAGTTCAAGGAGATCCAAAGCGAGGCATTTCCTAGGTTCCTGAGAGGAATTTTTAAAAAGGAAAAAGCGCTCAAGAATGCAAGCGCTAGTTTGTTTGGAGGATGGAGCTGCAATAATCAGAGATTAAACAGCCTAGAGCTGGCGGAGCGAAAGGTCATGACTTGCCGCAACCAAGGAAGCCGTTTCAAGCTTTCCACCTCCAGATAATATTTTCCACATCGGTTTGCCTGCTATGCTGGCTTGCATGTTGCAAAGGATTCTGGGTCACTGACAAGCGTTTGTGGGGGTCGAGAGCCAAGTTGGTTAGGACTGATGGGAAACTGAGTCAAAAACATGGCAGCACAGGCAGTTCAGTTCACAAACTCCAGATGGTAACAGGCTGAAAGAGGAATTACGCTAAAGAATTGTGAATACAGCACCGGGGCATCTGACCATACTCTCCTACGGCCACACTCCCAGGATCTTCAGCCTGTGCCAGGCTCAAATAGACATATACTCTGATGGAAAAATGGAATGCTCAAATTTCCCTTTTCAACAGCCTCCTATACACGGAAGCGTGTGCATTAGATGCTGAAAATTACTAAACTGTTTTGGGTCCTAAGGATGTGCTGAGCGGATCACAAATTCCCCAGGGATCCACCACCCGCGCCACCAGATCCCAGTTTTGCCTTCCACCTTAAGGTTGACCTGGCACGCTGATGTTCCCTTTGGGCTTAAAAAAATAAAAAGATGTTGCCAAAGCCAGGATTGCAGCAGGGGAGGCACGGATTGCAGTGGGGCATGGAAACAAAATCTGTTGCCAATGGGGACAGTGGCGGGGAGTGTGTGGGCGCGCATTCATGCACGTGTTATGTACTGCCACCCTCCATGCGCGAGGCAGCCAGCCGCCTTTCCCAGAGTGCTGAGTGAAACGTGAAATACCGCTGTTTATTTTGAGCAGGGGCTTGAGAGATTGCCGGAGGAACACCAACAAAAAAGCAATCTTCTTCTTCTTCTTCTCTGCCTCCTGTTCCCTGGGGAAGGAAAATTGCTAGGAAGCCTGTCCACCTCCCTCCCTCCCTCCCTCCCACCCTCTGGCCCTGGTTCGTTTGAAGTGACCCACCAAAGAAGCTGGTGGTCTTCGGCGGGCATCTCCCCTCCTTCCCAACACACACACATTGTTCAAATTCCTCTGTTATCAGATAGGTAATCAAAATGAAGCCCATTGAATTAGTCAAATAGCCCTCTTGCATCTGAAAGGAAGAGGCCCAAAAGCCCCCATCTCACCACACACACCACACACAAAGCAAGAACATTTCCCAGGCCTCCTTCTAAAAAAAAAAACCTCTTCCACCACCCCTCCTCCTTCCCCTCCCGAAAAAGGGGGGGGGGAGAGACCACCAAAAACCAGGAGCCCAGAGGGAGAAAGAAGACTAGAGATTTGGATTCTCTACCCCCAACACTAGGCAGCAGCAGAATAAGAAACAAAGGGCTGTGTCCCAGCCTGCCTGTCTGCCAGGATGACCAAATTCCAGGAGTTCCAAAGAATGCAGGAAGAGGGGGAGCAGCACAGCCAAAATCTATTTGGATCCCTACAGCTCCCATCTTAATTTTTTTAAAAAATCTTTTCAGCAGACACGTTATGGATTCTCCAGCCAACTTTCACCCTTGTAAACAGAGCAAAAGCGCACATATTTATTTCATTTCTGGGCCCTCATGTTTGACCTGCTTTTTCATCAAAGAGGTACACATAACTCTCTACCATCACCATCACCACCACCGTTTCCACCACCCCTCCAATTAACCCTGTAAATGCATCAGGCTGAGAGCGATCACAAATCGGGTGCAAAGGTGACTTTTTGGCAAGGCAGGATTAGAACGTGCTAGTCTAACCCTCCAAACACTGTGCCGCACTGGATTAAATCAAGAGCATTTCTGCACCCCAGTCTAATTGCTCTATTATATTTTTAAAAGCATTATTAATTGCAGGTGTCCACCACGCCCACCTAGCAAAAGAGGTATATGGAATTCTAAGGGAGGGAAATTGGAAATGCCTTTGCCAAAATCAGTATAAATAAGCAATAAATGCAGCTATCTCCTTCCACTGCCAATTTAAAATTGTTTATTTACATGTATAGGTTTGCCCTTCCTGATCTGGGTAGAACAACTAATTGCCATTCTATGTACCCAGTACTACAGTTTGCAACAGAAAACAACACTCATGTTGTGCGTTTGACCTAAGAGAAAACAAAGCACTCTATTTAAACATGTAATTATCCATTTATTAGCACAGTAGAAAAGAGAGATGCTGGCAGAGAGCAGGGTCTTTCTAATACAGTTGATGGCAATTGTTCTGCATGTGGCTATACATAAGCAATGCTTATCAGGACCACATGCAGCTAGCTGATAGAAAAGAGAATGGAATGGATGCCTCACATCTAGGGCCACTAACTACCCATTACATACACAACAAGATTTTTTTTAAAAAAAGCAAGCTTGGAACCAGAATAAATAAGGGGAAATATTCCCAGTGCAGGCAAGATTATCACAATTCTTGCAATCTGTTAACAGTAGCAAGGTTAGTAGTTTGATGTTTCTTTTTTCCAGAAACACAGGAAACGTTTAAGCAATGTTTCTTATTCCTAAAACACATTCTGTCCTTATCTGATCCTTTGGTGGCAGGGGAAGCTTCTCTCTCTCTTTCTCTTTCTAAAAAGGCAAATTTTTGAAGCCAGGAGTCAATGGAGAGACAATGTGGGCATGCCATACTGATTTTAAAATACTCACCAATATAGACACAGCCAGCAGTGTTTCCCAGCCAAGGGCGTTTAAGGCCTGGAAAGGCAGAGAGGGGGACTTAAAACTTGGGGTGGGGTGGGGAGGGAGAAGGGAGAATCCAATTCTCTTTTTCTTTCTTTCTTTCTTTTTCTTTTTCTTCTTCTTCTTTTTTTTTTTTT
>MTQE01001424.1:8614953-8643165 GCA_014337955.1 Aspidoscelis marmoratus
GACACGTGTGTCACAGGTGACACGCCAAGCCCTTTTTGGTGACACACATGTTCACCTTGGCACCTGGGCATGTAGAGTTTGCTTGTTCTTGAAGTGTACGAAATACCAACTTTCAATTGAAGATTTAGCAAATGTAAAGAATTATTTGTTTTTCCTTTTAATAAAATACATATCAAAGATATAACTTTTTTACTAGAGCTACAAATATCACAAAATTATGGGTATTTCTAGATGTGACACAGCACTTGAGTTAAGCTAGGTTTCTTGTGAATTTTGACACACCGAGCTCAAAAGGTTTGCCATCACTGCCCTAAACACAGGGTCGCAAAGTGTCAATGGAAGTTAGCCTGATGGTGAGCCAGTTTAGTCTAGTGGTTAAGGAGCCGGACTCTTATCTGGGAGCACCAGGTTTGATTCCGCTCTCCCCCATGAAGGGGAGGTGACCTTGGGCTAGTCACAGCTCTCTCCTGAGCTCTCACAGCCCCATCCACCTCACAGGGTGTCTGTTGTGGGGAGAAGAACAGAAGCTTTGTCAGCCGCTTTGCGTCCCCTTAAAATGGGTGAGAAAAACGGGGTAGAAAAGTCAAGTCTTCTTCTTCTTTCTGTCTTCTTCACCCCATCAATTCCAGAGAAGGAATTTTCCTCCCCTTTTCTACTTACTGCATTGGCCTTCAAATCTTCCTCTTTGTGCCATGTGAGATGGCTGGTAGTATTTGCACACACCTGAAATATAGTTGCATTTATGCTAAGTTATAGGCTTCGTCCAGACACGTTTATACTGTGCAGTGGAATACACAGTCCTGACCGAGGCTTCACACATGTCGCATTATCCAATTGGAGCTGCACAGTTACCTTAATGCTGGATCAAGGACAATTGCTGCGCAGTATAAAGAAAATCCGAAGTTTCCCTTCAGTGAAGGCAGAACAGGGAGATGAGAGCAAGAAGGGCAGCTCAGATTTGATAGGCTGCCTCAACCTGTGTGACTGCGCACTGACTCAGTTCTCACAGCTCTGATGGGGAAGCTATGGAGCTGCCTTCCAAGTAAGGACACCTCGTCGCCACTGCGCAGTAAGTATACTGCGCTGTACATTTAACTGTAGATTTATTCCACTAGTCTAGAGGTAGCCATAATCTAGTTTAAGCTTATACATTTTCCAACACCCCATGCCATGAGAGGCTTTATGTTTGTGGGGATCAAATTGTGGAAGATACATTTCTTACTGGACTCCCATTTATATGATCATATAAGGGACTATTATCTAACTCCTCACCCAATGAATGCCAAGGCAACACCGAAACCAAAGTACACAAACTGCTTCAAGGAGAAGATCAGCATATAACAACCAGGGTAGCTTTATATATCCTGAAAGCCCGCAGTGTCTGATTATATGGGGCTTGTTTGCCATGAGATAAGCTTATATGATGATTTTAATATAAAGATTATATGAAATGATACTTTTTAGACCTTATATTCTTACTATACATTATGATTTGATATGGTCAAATGACCAATCAATAAAGTTTGGACGATGTTATACATTTTCCACTTCTAAAATATTTCAGTCTACTGAATTGCTGTATCCTGAGACCTCCCTAGAGAAGTCTTCCGTAAAGGGCTGACTATGGGTGTTTTTCCACTGTCACTAGAAGTACCCATTAAGTACCCATTAATGGGTACTAAATGGCATTTTTCTACCCATTAATGGGTACTTCTAGTGACAGTGGAAAAACACCCTATAAAAGAAAAGTGTAGGACTACCAAGGTACCAATTTATTACGGGATATTTTATATTTATGGCATATTTCACCCTTCTTTCAAAAAGATCACGGTGCTATATATTTTTCTCCTCTTCCTCCTCTCACTGTTGTCCACACAACAGCCCTGTGAACTGGGCTTACAGGGCCAACTGGGAATTTGAACTCCTGCTGGGAACTCCGAGTTCATAGGTCACATCCAGACAAGGGTGAAAATGTGGGATTATCTCAAGCCTATGTTGGGATTGCCACATATATCTGCCAACGTAGTCCCATGACATAGTGGTGAAATCTCACGGTATCCTTATTCTGGGAAAATCCAACTCTTGCCACGGATTTTCCAAGAATGGCGATATGGCCTATCTATCTGGAAGCTTGTTCATGGGATCCTTCTTGCAGAAAATGCCCCCTGTGCATTTCAGAGAGCAAAAACCAGGGTGAAAATGGCCACTGTGTATGCCCAACAGGTGACTTGTGCACATCTCTGGGTATTTTGCACTGTACCCTGGACCAGGTCTTGCAAGTTCACCGGTAGACCTCTCTGATCAGGATTAAGCTCCATCCTTGCAGTCAGAGCAAACTGGCAGGGAGCAGGGCCTCGTAGACCTATGCTAACTTGCAGACTGATGTGGTCCAGAAGTTGACCATAGATCCAGATGTTGGTGACTTATTCTGCTGCATTTGGATACATGTATTCTGAAATAAATGATGGACATTCTGGAATATCCATGCTTTATTCCAGAATATCCAAACATGGAAGAATACATAAATGACATTTTGGCCATGGTCACAACTTCCTTTTAAACCTTCTTCAGTCCATCTTCAGGTCTGGCTGCTGACACCTTTTCATTTCTGCCCATTTTATACGTGGACTTTCCACCCTCCATTTGGACTTTCCTGAATGGAAAGTCCACAAGCAAAATGGATAGAGATGAAAAGGTATGAGGAGCCACACCTGGAGATGGACTGAAGAAGGCTTTAAGGGAAGGTGCAATCATGGCCCTAGATGCAGTCTAGGTAGGTTCCTAATCAGGATCAATGGTGAATGCAGAAAGGGCCAAAGCATGGACAGATGCATGACATGCTGCTGAAGAAGAATTGGCTTTTCCATCCCTCTTTCTCACCCACTTCAGGGGACTTAAAGTGGCTGACAAACCTTCTGTTCTTCTCCCCACAACAGAACACCCTGTAAGGTAAGTGGGGCTGTGAGAACTCAGAAGAGAGCTGTGGCTAGCCCAAGGTCTCCCAGCTGGCTTCATGGAGGAGGGTGGAATCAAACCCAGTATTCCCAGATAAGAGTTCAGCTTACCAAACTGGCTCACTGGGCTTGGATCTCTTAACGAAACCCAGCTCAGTTTAGTGAAATTCACTGTAGGTGCAATTTTACTGGCTATCCCTGGGAACTCTATATTGGGAAATAAAATTGTGTGCCTTAACCCAACATCATATACTTTTGCCCATTTATATTCTGGCTCATCCTGTCTTTTGATTTACAAGGGACTGGTGTGTGCATTTCCCTTCAGAGCTTTGGTGAGGCTTGCAGTAATACATAATAAACGTTGATAACATTTTAAACGCAAACAATAAATAGGAACAAGCCTGCATTACCTAACACAGTTCAGCAGACCATCAATAGCAGCTCAGTGGATGCTATTCAAAACAGAATCAAGGTCAAGCAAACCCACAAAGAAAGTCTCTAAAATGTAACAGCATATTGCAATAACCAAAATATCATTTGAAAAGTCCTGTAATGTGGACTCCATTTGTGCCACAATGTTACAGGCGCCGGAATTCATGAGGCCAGGTTGGAGGGGGGGGGAGCGATCTGCCATGAAAACATATTTCTTTAAGGAGTTGAGATACAGGCCAATAGGTCCTTAATTCTCCAACTCTTTTCTGAACTTCCTATGCATCAAGTCAATTCCCCTGTCATATATCTTCCAACACCTGGAATGTGTGGACAAGCGGAGTCTGTACGGGATGCTACCACCATCAACAGCCTACAGGCCAACAGACAGAGATAAAAGAGAAGGTCTCAAAAGGAGGTTTGTTGCTGATCAAGAAAAGAGAACTGCAAAAGGAATCAAGCTTTCCTGCCCAGTCAATGGCTTCATGTCCCTCCAGCTGGTTTTGAACGGGAGAAAAAAGAACCACGGCACGAATCATTAAGACTCCACTGGCAGGAAGGACAAGGGACATCAGGAATATTGTTAATCTCCCACAAAAATTGAATCATAAAGTTGATTTGCTTACTCAAAAAGATCACAAAGTGAAGGGACTCCTTGTAGTTCCACTACCCTCAGAGGTGTGAGGGGTTGTGGCACACAAGATGGCCAACTCTGTCGTGGCCCCCAAGCTTTGGAGTGGCCTCCCCGTGGAAGTTTCTCTGATGCTGTCTTGATATGATTTTCAGCACCTGGTCAAAATGGATGTCTTCACCGGGGCTTTTGATTCATAGTTTTCTCCGAATGTAGCTCTGTCAGAGCGGGAAGGAGAAAGAGGATTTGCGTGGGTTATATTTAAATATCTTTTAGTCTGTGTTTTATCATACGTTGTGATCCACTCTGGGACCTTCAGATGAAGGATAGGATACAAATGTGTTAAATAAAATAAATAATAAAAGACGACCACAACCTGAGTCAAATTTACATAAGGAAGCTGCTGCACATTTGAAGCAGCATCTCTTGGAAACAACATACAGAGTACATCAAGAATTCATTTCGACTCTTATCATGTGGCATGCTCTATTAACTATTTCAGGGCTTTTGCAATTACTGGTGCGTGTGAAAAAGTTCAAGAGGTTTCCTGCCTACCACAAAAGTGGGAACCAGAGATTATCCAAGGATACTTGGAAGTTAGAAGCCCAAGAGTAAGAGAAACATGCATTTCTTTTCAGTCTTGTTAGGTTACCCCTGGTAATTACCTGGACACATCCATACAGTTTTCTTAGCAACAGTGCAGAAGAGGTTTGCTATCTTCTGGGGAGATTTTGGGGAACCAATGTGGGCCTTTTTTGCTTGCCAGTAAATTATGGCCAAACACAGCACGGACAAATTGTGGATTTTGCTATCAGAAGATGTGATGATGGCCACCATCCTGGATGGTTTCAAAACCAGGTGAGACAAATTTGTGGAGAATAAAGCTTTTGAGGGCAAATGCCGCAGAAGAACCCAGTCTATTTTGGTGAGGACAAAACCAAACAGGATAGATTAAATGAAACAAAAATACAAGCAGTCCTCTACAAAGTCCAAAACAAGGAGATGCAGAAGTTGGTCAGAAAGGGTGCTTCCGCACTGCTCTCAAACATCTGGATCTTTGAAGATCCGGATGTTCAGGAGACCCCTTGCTTCCACACAGGCCCTCTAGCACCCATTTGGAATGGGGGCTTAGAAAGGTGCTATGTGGAAGTACAGCATGCCTTCTGCGGCCCGGATCAGGCCACAGGAGGACGTGCTGCTGCTGCCTCCACCCCTGAGGGGTGTGGTGACAGCGGCGCAGCCACCTCTGCGATGCCCCCGAGGTGACGCTCGCTCCGCTGTCGCCCAGAGCAGCGGAGGCAGTGGCGGAGGTCGCGATCTGCATCGCCATCTCTCCCCTCACCCACGATGGCCCAGCAAAGCAGCTGATATCGGGGGAGGGGGCGTGGCACCGTGGCTGCGATCGCCACCTCCACCACACTCCTTGTCCCGATGATGGCTGCGGGCCACCAGGGCGAGGAGGGGGTGCGGATGGCAGCTACCTCATTCCCCTGCTGCCACCACCTCCCCAGGGGCGAAGCAGCCACCAGGGGCAGGGGGAACGTATTGGCGGCGGTGGCCACTCTGCCTCCGCCAGATCCCCTCCCGCAGGATGCTGGACATGAGAGGCGGCAGCAGTGACAGGGGAAGCAGCCTCTGGGGGGGATGGAGCTGGTGCCGGCGGCGACAATGGCAGCCTCCTTCATCCCGTGGCTGCTCCATCGCTGTGGAGCACCTTTCCTCCTCTCCAGCAATTGGGCATCCATCGCAGGCAAACGCAATGGCAACCTCTGCCCATGCCTGTCATCAAAGCCCCATCACTGGAGCAGCTACATGGGGGGGAGCAGGGCCTTGCTGCCTCTGTCTCCCCCCCCCACTGCATTGGGAGTGGGGTGATGACGCACAATCGTCACCCCCCACCCCGCCACTCTGGACTGTGCCAGAGTCCTCCGCAGTTGTCAGTGGCAGGGCAGAGTTTGTGCCACCTGTGAACGCAGCTCTGCTCCTGCCAGGCCCGTCCAGAAGACCCCATCTGCATGGTAAGTGTGCAGATGCCTGGGTCTATAATCCAGTTTCAAGGCTGAAGACCAGATTGCAGACCCAATTTTTTAGGTCTTCCAGAAATCAAGATTTAGGGCCCCGAAGACCCCATTAGGGCCAGAATTGGGAGGCTGTTGTGCGGGAACAGGCCTCCCTCGCCTGGTCCTAATGGGGTCTCCTGTGTGGAAGGATCTTTTAGGATCCGTCCTGCATGGGTTTCTAATGGGGTCTAAAGGGCCAGTGCAGAAGCACCCAAAGTGTTCCTCAAAGATCAGATTCCAAGGAGCATTAAAGAAAGAAAGTTGGTATTTAGATAACGTTGCATTGAATCTGATCCCTTGGGGAAGATCTTTTAGTCAAAACACATCGGGGAAAAGATAAATATCCCACGGTGAACCATATTCTACTCAGTTGCCACTTTGGAATTTCTACATCTCCATTCTTTGGACAAAACCAAATATAGCTAGTGCAGAACCTAGAAGTCCATGTGCTTGAATCCTTCTCAGCTAAGAAAGCTCACTGAGGGATATTTGCGCTTAGGACAATGGTGGGTTGTTTTTTTTCATTTCATTTTATAACCAATTACAAAACAGTTGCGATTAATTGTACAGAATAACTTATAAGACTACAACATTAACTAAACACTCACATAAAGAACCTTAAAAACAAAAGTGAGAGCAATCGTTTGCTATACATTTGGATTTATTAGCACAACTGTGACCTATCTTTGAAATAATAACTGCATGCTATGCTTCAGAGTTTGTGGAAATGATTTAGAAAATGTACTGTTTTCTTCCTTTCTCCCCTGAAGCCTTTGGAATCGGGTGGATATCAATTCTGACACTTCAATGCCTAACATCTTAATATGCCAAGTATAAAATGCAGTAAAATCTGTTTATGTTTACGTCAATGTTGTCTTTGCACTTAAAGTATCTCTCAGGGTTGTTGTGAGCACAGCTGCACCATCATCATGACCACCACCACTATCGTTTGTTATTATATGGTTTATCTCCATTCCACCATCAGAAGACAACCTCAGGAGTCGTCTCCACCACAGAGGTGACCTCACCATAGAAGCTCAGTCATTCAAGTTGCTACATCTTGCACAAATATGCTGGACTGGATTCAGAGCAAAGTTCAGTGGGCGAGACGTGATCACTGTTCAACGGGCGAGTACATGAACAGCGCTTTATAAATAAACTATAATAATAATAATAATAACAGGGTCTTTTCTTGTGCTCTCAGTGTTTTGCATTTAGTGGAGGCATTCAAGTTCCTTCACATTGCCTCTAGATCGGTGATGGCCAACCTATGACACGCGTGTCACAGGTGACACACCAAGCCCTTTTGGGTGACACACATGGCCATCCTGGCACCTGGGCGTGTAGTGCTTGCTTGTTCTTGAATTGTATGAAATACCAACTTTCAACTGAAAATTTAGCAACAAAAGTCACTAATGTAAAGTATTATTTGTTTTTGCTTTTAATAAAATACATATATCAAAAATATAACTTTTTACTAGAGCTACAAATATTACAAAATTATGGATATTTCTAGATGTGACACAGCACTTGATTTAAGCTACGTTTTGTTGCAAATTTTGACACACCGAGCTCAAAAGGTTCGCCATCACTGCTCTAGATCCTTCAGTACTAGAAAGCTCCCTTACATATGATGCTGGTAGGATCTAAGGGAAGCTGAACCCCAAAGGGGAGGGGCTTAAGGAGGATGGGCCTCCCTTAGATTGCACCAGCCCCAACAAAATGTTCAAGCGTCCCAGGGGTGTGCGATTAATTCCCAGAAGTTGTAAAGTAATGGAAAACTGTGTGATACACTTTGCTTTTACACAGTTGGTATGTTCTGGGACCTCCATTAATGCAATTTGGCATCTAAGATACTCTAACATACACTGGTAGACAGAATCAATCTCCCCCCCCCCCGTCCCAGCCCCCCAGAACTCTGTTAGCGAACTAGTAGCCTGGATATCTCCTCTGCTTCAACTGCTTTGATTGTCTGAACCACACCAAGACTGGGGACACACAAATGTGGTGTAGATCACACAAGGCCTTCCCTCTGTAAAACAATAAGAAAAAAAGAAACAAAAGCAGATTGTTGGGGTTTGATACCACCCTCCTCCACGAAGTCAGTTGGGTGACCTTGGGCTGGTCACAGCTCTATTCTGAGCTCTCACAGCCCCACCCACCTCACAGGGTGTTCTGTTGTGGGGAGAAGAACAGAAGGTTTGTCAGCCGCTTTGAGTCCCCTTAACAGGGTGAGAAAAGTGGGGTAGAAAAGCCAACTCTTCTTCTTCTTCTATGATCACCTCGGCTTGTGCAAAACTATTTGGAAGAACACTCCAAAACGGTCTTGCCGGAATCCTCTTTGCACATCTCTTCTTGGAAGAGGCAGCTGGCAGGAACTGGTGAAGCAGCAATTGTCCTTCTATGAAATTTTTACTGGGTATTGCGATCCACCTTGGGACCCTCCAAGAGCAGGGTATAAGAAATGCTTAAATAAAATATAAATGCCAATCTTTGCCCTTCCACCAGGACTGGAGTCCTTCTGCCTATTCATGGATCAGCATTCAGAGAGAATAAGAGATGGATAAACACCGGGACAGGGTTAATGCAAAGCTATTTGGAATTCTGCTCTGAACAGAAAAATAAACTAGCAGCATATCCATGTTCTCAGTTACAATTGTATTTGTTTATATCCTTCATGCTTTTCATCCGGATTCAGCCAGTATACTTGATAGGTTCACGTGCTTCATTTATTTGAAAATATTTGGGTGCCACCTCTCCTTATTAAAGCAATCATGCTTTAAATCAGATGAAAGTGATCAATTTGCATGAAAATATCATTAATAACAGAGTGGACAGAAGAAGCCATTCCCGCTGGAAAGGCCCGGGTGAGAAAGAATATATTCAGTCTATATTCCAAGATGAGATCAGAGGTACTACCTGGGTGTCAAAGGGAGAACATTCTAAGAAGATAGGTGCCACAACAGAGAAGGCCCTGATAAGGATGACTGCAAGATGACAGTCATCTTGTGCCTATAGCACAACTTCCCCAGATAATGGGAAAACAATCTCTTAGGCAACATGTTTTCTTGCTGTTTTAAGGATTTATGCAACCCAGTAGCTACTGCTACATGCTTTCAATTAATCCTTTGGAGGTCTGTTGACCTTTCTTGTGAGCCAGTTTGGTCTAGTTAGGGAGCCGGACTCTTATCTGGGAATACCAGGTTAGATTCCGCCCTCCCCATGGAGCCAGCTAGGTGACATTGGGCTAGTCACAGCTCTCTTCTGAGCTCTCACAGCCCCACCCACCTCACAGGGTGTCTGGTGTGGGGAGAAGAAGCCAACCCTCCTCCTCCTCCTCCTCCGTGTGCTTAGCTTGTCAAATGGCTTTCTGGTGGCTCCATTATGGAATTATAACAGCATCCATGGAAGTAGAGACCATGACTGCATTTTGACCTACAAGTTGCATCCATATCTCTGGAATCTTATTCCTTGAGCTCTGGGTGGATCACACCACCTGACCAAGAGTCCCACTCGACTGAACTAAAATCATCCCATTAAATTTGAATTGTGCCAATGTTGCTTTTTCTGGTTCCAGCCTGCATTGGGAAGGCTCATTTCTCAGTTGTTTGCCATAGCTTTTCCCAAGAAAAGACTGAAGCAAGCTTCCATTTGCTGATCTTAAAAGAAATCAATCCCTGCCATTCTAAGGAAAGAAAAACCCATGATATTTTCTGGCTCTTAGTGTTTAGATTTTCTTTGGAGTTCAAAGCCTCAGCTTTGCAGCCACCCTGGTTTTTAAGCTTTCCAAAGCAAGACAGATTCACAAAAACAATTTACAAAATGCCTATTCTATGTAACTTTTAGAAGTAGAGAAATCATTTCACACTGCCAAAGAAAGAGAGCACAAATGCAGACAGCCTTCTGCGTTCATAAAGAATATGTTCCGCTGCCAAAATATTGTGGCTTGGAAAGCTGGACTACTGTAATCTGTTCTGTGTGGAGCTGCCCTTGTGGACAGTTCAGAACTGCAATTGGTGCAAGATGCAAAAGCAGGGCTACAACCTGAGCTCCATAAAAAGAAGAAGACATCTTCTACCCATCTTTTGAGATTTGCTTCAGATGCTAAAGGAGTGGGGACCCATGAGAAGGCCTTTTCTGTGATAGCCCCCAAATGCATCAAGTGCCATGACTTTGGACGCTATCGCACAGGGTTTATTTTGGGCACCCATTTGCAAAGGATCGCCCCTTCCATAGGGACATTTAAAAACTGCATCAGACTTGGTGAGCCAGTTTTGGTCTAGTGGTTAGGAAGCAGGATTCTTATCTGGGAATACTGGGTTTGATCGCACCCTCCTCCATGAAGCCAGCTGGGTGACCTTGGGCTAGTCACAGCTCTCTTTATGAGTTCTCACAGCCCCACTTAACTCACAGGGTGTACTGTTGTGGGGAGAACAGAAAGCTTTGTCAGCTGCTTTGAGTCTCCTTAAATGGGTGAAAAAATTGGGATAGAAAAGCCAATTCTTTGTGCCTAAAAAATGTCCTGTGTGATCGCATCCTCCACTTCTTCCTTTTGTACCTACCACTGTCTATTTGCCAGCCAGCGGTAGCAGCTGTCTCTTGGTTGCTGTTGACTAAGGAAGCCCGTCCCAAGTAGTGAGTCACTTCAAGTGTTATTATTTCCCATCTGTGGAAGGAGAGGGATAATCGGAGGTTTGGGGATGTGGTAAGTCTCTCAAATTCACCTCTAGAACACCCCTAAACAGGTGTCTGAACACCCTTTTGTATTGTTTAAGCACTTGGTGAAAGTGGACCAAGTATTTGTATTGTTAAAGCACTTGGTTATGGAGCCGGACTCTGGGAATACCAGGTTTGATTCCACACTCCCCCACAGAGCCAACTGGGTGACTTTGGGCTAGTCACAGCTCTCTTCTGAGCTCTCACAGCCCCACCTACCTCACAGGGTATCTGCTGTGGGAAGAAAAACAGAAAGCTTTATCAGCCACTGAGTCGCCTTAAATGGGTGAGAAAAGTGTAGTAGAAAAGCCAACTCTTCTTCTTCTTCTGAGTTCTGTACTTTTTTAATTCTTTTGAAATGTTTAGATGGATAGAATGGATAGAAAAGCCTCCCATCTTAGCGCCCTTTCCCAGGATGGATGGATGGATGGATGGATGGATGGACGGACGGATGAATGAATGAGAAAGGAACTACAAACAAGAAGGGATTTATTCACAGACACCAAGGAAAGAAATAGCCAAATCCTTTGAATGACTGCATTGAAAAGGAAGACTACAATGGAATATCCTATGATGGGTGTCAGCTACCTTTTGGGTGCTGGAGGGCACAACCAAAATCTGGAGTGTGTGCTACAGGAACTCTTTCTTCCCAAAGCTCACCTGCAACAAAGTTTTGTTCTATTTTCCATCCCCCTTCACAGCAAAGTAGCAGGCAGCTTTCCTTCCACATTATATCCGACATGGAAAAATCTACCTTTGGGTTAAATACTGTAAAAAGAATACAATTGGCTGTTTTACTGATACGTTCTCCTACTCTGAAGATGGATCAAGGTGTAATTGAGCCCCTATGTATCTAAGGCAACAACAACAACAACAACAACACCCCCAATAGTGGGGCCATAATGGTGATATTTTCCCAATGGTCTGAGTATAAGTCAGAGTAGAGATGTGCAGGAATTTTTTTTGACATTCTGTTTGAATCGACTCAAGTACCGCAAAATCCGATTCGATTCAAATCTTTTAAATTCAAATTTAACAAGATTTGGTTCGTATTTACCAAATTCACATCTATTCGTTCAAATTTTTTATTCGAATCTGCAGATACGAATGTGGATAAGACCCCATCTGCAAGGCCCTGTCCCCACGAGGGCAGGGAAAATCCGGATTTAATGGGTCCTTCTGGATTTCGTGCGGACCTGGTTAAAGGTGTCCACAGTGGGGTCCTCGGGCATCTTCAAGATCTGGATCTCCAGGAGGACCCCATCTCAAAGATCTGGATCTTTGACTGTGCATGGAAAAATACTTATTTTTCAATCTAATTGCTTCTCTCTCACATCACTCCTCTTGTAAAATGCTTGCACTGGCTTCCCCTTTCCTACCATATTCAATTTAAACTTTAATTTTAACCTTCAAAGCCCTTCCTTCTTTGAAGAAGAAGAAGAGTTGGCTTTTCTACCCCACTTTTCTCACCCATTTAAGGGGATTCAAAGCGGCCGACAAACCTTCTGTTCTTCTCCCCACAACAGACATCCTGTGAGGTAGGTGGGGCTGTGAGAGCTCAGAAGAGAGCTGTGACTAGCCCAAGGTCACCCAGCTGGCTCCATGGGGAGGGCGGAATCTAACCCGGTATTCCCAGATAAGAGTCCGGCTCCCTAACCACTAGACCAAACTGGCTCTCTCCTTCCTCTGTTCCCTAATCTCCGTTTACACTCCTTCCCGGGTACTATGATCTTCCCAATCCTGTCGCCTCTCTGTACCCCTGGCCCCTCTGCCTGGCCTCCCCTGCCCTCATTTTCTCTCATTGCTTCTTACTTGTGGAATCGTCTTCCCGTTCACCTTTGCTCCTTAACCGCCTCACAAGCTTTTAAATCCCAATTAAAAACTTCCATATTTTCCATGGCCTTCGGCCCTCATAATTGAAGTTCCTTTTTTTGCTTGTTTTATTTCCTAATGTATCATTAGGAGACAAAATATTATTACATGTTATTTTAACTTTGTTATTATAGTAATTTTAATTTTGCTTATTTGTATTTTTCGCCTTTTTACATTTTTGCTCCTCGTACAGCGCTACGTACATTGATAAATAAACTTTAATAATAATAGGATTTAAAATGTTTGGTCTGGGGGAGAGATCCTGCCCAATTTGCTTGCCCGTTCCTGTGATCTTAGACAGACCCATCCTCAAATGAACTCTTCCTTTGCCTCCCATCTTAGCGCCCTTTCCCAAGAATGGAGGCAGCTACGTGGAATGGAGCAATACCCAGGAGAGAGACGACTCAGCGCACAATGGCTCGATTATCTAAGCCTTCTCTCCCCGCGTTGCCCTTTCAAGAAAAGGTGCTGACTCACTTGCCCTTAGGAGAAAAGAGTGCCGGCCGGCCAGCCAGGCAACGAAGCAGAATGCAGAGGACCAGGAGGGGCTCTCTTTCCTGCCACCCAACAGGTTAAGCCTTTCACATCCCAGCAAGCCCATGATGAGCAATTTAACTGATCTAGGCCTCGCTTTACCCTTCTGGAGGCTGGGCAGATGAAAACCACCAGTGGGGAAGGAAGGGTGTGGTAGGATGTAGTTTAAATTAGAGTGTGGTCATCAGGACCGGAAAAGCCTGAATTAAAAGCGCTCATTTCAGTCACCTTGACCAGGTCATCTGTCCTTAGCCACTTTTTCTCCTTCAGCCCACTTCACAAGGCTTGTTGTTGCTGGGTACCATTGGGTTGTGATCGACTCCCCAGCATGTGCACAGCTCTACAGTTTTCTTGGCAGTGATACAGAAGTGGTTTGCCATTGCTTGCTTTCAGGGAGAGGCTGGAGATTGAAACTGACGGCTCTCTCTTGCTTTATGAGAGTCCTACAACCACTCCCAGCCTCCATGGTTTCCTCTACGCAGTCTTCTTGGCAGTGATACAAAAGTGGTTTGCAACTGCCTACTTCCTAAGCAGTTGAAAAGAAGGTTTGGAAAATGAGCACCTTTGTGGTTCCAGATCTACAGCTGCTGCTCCGCTGAGCTGAAGCCCAATCACGAATACCTGTTAGGTTTCCTCGGCAGACACAGATGCAGTTTGCCATTCCCATCATCTTGGAAGATTCCTGGAATCAAAGCCAGTACTCTTTGGTTTCTACACTGCTGCTCTACCACTGTGAATTCCATCAGATCTGAAACACGCCTGACGAAGAATCACAAAACAGCAGCTTAGAAATAACTCTGTTCCTACCCTCAACGTCATCCCACATCATAGAGGTTTCCACCTCTTTTAAATTCATAGCAGAGGGTTGCTGGTTGGATCCCCAGCCTCTCCCCGGAACTTGGCAATGGCAAACTACTTCAGTATCGCTGCCAGTAAAACTGCACTGTCAACCAGAAGTCAGCCGCGGCTCAGTAGTACTCAATAACAAAGGTTCACCATTCATAGCCCAAAAATAACTTTAAAACCCTCTAAAGAACAATAAGCCCTTAAGATTCCCTCTTTCTGACAAAGAAAGAGTAGATACAAAGCAAAACACAATTCCTGATTAAATATGTACAGCTTTTGCAGGTTTCAAGACCTGGGGCCAACAAACCTGGACAAATCTTATCTTTGCCGCTTTGGGCCGTTTCCACAAGGGCTCCATAGACCCCACTAAGCACCTGATAAGTACCGTACTCATTTGGCACTGATTTGCTACATACCTTCTGCATTGAAGGTCCTTAAATCTGGATTCCCCGCAGATCTCTTTAATTGTTTTTTCAATCCGGTCTTGCATCATAAAAACCAGATTTCAGAGCTCAGTTCTGCACGCACGCAGGGCCAAAGGGGTTTAGGGGTGGGTCTGGAACCCGCCATTTGCAGCGGAACAGCTCCACCCCCTACACACACCTTATGTTGTTACTTGTTGGCATTACTTTATTTGTATCCCGCCTTTTTCCTGAAGTGACTCATTCAGACAACCAAATTGTTATATAAAATCTGAATATAGAATCTAAAACATATACAAGCTATCAGGGTATAGGTCCGCATGACCTAAACATAAGTCTACAAAGCTGCCTACAACCTATGTAGCGTGTCTCTCCGTCACATCCACTGTTACTATCAAACATGATTGACAGTTTCACGGGCCAACCATGCCACACCGCACCGCCAAAGGAACTTCCTCCTCGGGTCTAATTGGGACCTCAGGATACGTGCTATGGTACCCACCCAGCAGCCCTGAATCGGTTAGGGTTAGGGTTGAACGAGGGCCAGATCTTGGAGATCCAGATCTCCTTAATCTGGATTAACCGTGGTAAGCTTCTAAATCCTTCAGTGTGTCCTTTTGGGGGTCTCCCATACATCCCATTCTGTTTTCTTTTCCTTCTGAAGATGAACGCACCACCCTCATGTGTATTTGAGGTGCTCTCTGGCAGGTCTAGCAAACACTGGCATCTCTGTCAAGCTTCTGAGGTGCCACAGGGCAACTTACCAAAACACTTATTCACCCAGAAGCCATTCTAGACCTGGCCACACTGCTAGCATTAAGCCATGCCAGCTACTAATATGTTGATGCAATAGGGAACAAGGCAGAGTGGTATAAGTTGTGATTCATCACGGAGTCAGAGGGAGCCAGGGAGGTGTTTTCTGGTGGCATGGAGGGGCTCTCACAGCAGAAACTCCAAGCTCAAGAGTGAGCTGGCATCAGCTTGGGGCCCTGCATGAACTGGGACCATCCCTGTGGCCACCCCACCCCTGGGGAGATAGGGAACCAAGTCGGCTCCTCCAAAAGAGAGGGGTTAACAGACCCTTATGTGGACACAGCCTATATGAGTAAAACAGAAATTGCACGAGCCTCTTTGTCTATCTTTCTGGACTTAAGTTGCAGGAAAGGTGTCCAGCTGAATATCAAGAAAACATTCCCAATGGAAAAGGCAACACTACCAGCTAATGATGGCATAGCTGCTCCTGAGCAGAGCTGCATGCAAAGGAAAATTTGCATGGTTGGCTCAATGCAAAAAGCTTCAAGCACAAATGATCCGATCAAATTTTCTAACAGCAAATGAACTTTGTGCATATCTGTTACTAAGTGAGCCTGGCTTTTCCCAGAAAGCTCTTGATTGACTGCTGACCCTGGGGACAATCTATTGCTGCAATCTGTGCCTCATGTGAGCCAGTTTGGTCTAGTGGTTAGGGAGCCAGACTCTTATCTGAGAATACCGGGTTCAATTCCGCCCTCCCCCATGAAGCCAGCTGGGTGACCTTGGGCTAGTCACAGCTCTCTTCTCAGCTCTCACAACCCCACCTACCTCACAGGGTGTTCTGTTGTGGGGAGAAAAATAGAAAAGCTTTGTCAGCCGCTTTGAGTCCCCTTAAATGGGTGAGAAAAGCGGGGTAAAAAAGCCAACTCTTCTTCTAATTCTTGTTTCAACCTGCTTGCCATGAGAAGCCCCTCTTCCTTCCTTTAACTGGGCAAGGGGGCAAAGTTCTCATGAGTGGATGCCTATGAGCTGCCTCCAGGTTGGAGAGACAGCCAGGATGTGTCTAAAGGCCTTCTGCTGGAATCTGAGAGCTGGTGGAGATTTTGGCTTTGTATTCTGCTTGAGAACGGCCAGAAACAATTGCTGAGCCACCATGCAAGATGGGACGCTGGACTAAGGTAGTCTGTGGCCGGATCCAGCAAGGCTGTTCTTATGTTCTAATGAGTTAATTCATGAAGGACAGGTCACGGTGTATTAATGGGTGTTTTTCCACTGTCACCAGAAGTACCCATTAAGTACCCATTAATGGATACTTAATGAGTACTTCTAGTGACAGTGGAAATACACCCAATGACTTCTAGGTACTTATTCCAGGTTGGAGAGACAGAATGCCTATGAAGACATTCTTTTACAGGGAGTCAAGAGCAGGTGAAGATTTTGCCTTCTCCTAGGGACGCACACAAATGTTTTGGGGGCATTTGATTCGAAATGAATTGAATGTTCAAAAATCCCTATTTGAACCAACATTCTATAGGTATCAGATACGAATTAATACATATCTGATACGAATAAATACATGTGATACGAACAGATACGTATCTGATATGAAAATATACGTATCTGATACGAATAAATATGTATCAATGTCTGAACTATTCATACAAATGTCCAGAAACATTCGTATTCGTTCGAATGTTAGTATACGAATATTGCAACATTCAATTTGAGTTTGAATGTACAGATTTGGCTGAATTCATTAGAATTTTTAATGTTATGAATACGCCTGCACCTCCCTACCTTCTCCTTCAGAAGCCCAGAAGCAGCTGGTGGGCCACTGTGTGAGGTGGGATGCTGGACTAGATGGTCTGCGGCCTGATCCAGCAGGGTACATTTTACGCTCTTGTGTTCTAACACGCACCTGCCCAATATATTAATGCGGAGAGAGCTACCAAGACATGAAGTGTGGATCTAACTTGGTCTTCAGAATCCATCAACTATCTCTTCAGTTTTAACTTCCCATGTGCTTTTACAACCTCCACAAACACATGCTCTCTATCTAGGGATTTGGACTTTTAAAAAAAAGTACCGGCAGAATTGTCTGTCTTTTCATCTCTTCTACTATTTACATAACCTGTGTCACTCACAGAGTTTATGCTTTCATGTGGGAGAATGCTTAGGGGACACATTTTATGTCCCGAAGTTCAGCTGATGCAATTTCGCAGTCAAGACCTGCAGATGAAAGGGGAGAAGAGCACTGAGAATATACAGCTCCTCTCCCTGCACATGAAAACATGTGGCGACACTCTTAATACAACCTATGTTTGCCACATTCAAATGCAATCGATTTGTACGAGTGCTCCTTCCCCCAAAACAGAAGAGTGCATCCTGGGCGTTAATGTGCCACAAGAAGCAGCCACCATGTAGACCCTGCCATACCTATGTTCTGTTCAAAGCAATTGCTCTGGCCCAGAAGGTTAAAAATGAAGAGGATAAAATATCCATCTCATTATACTCTATCCAATCTCATTACAGTGAAGACTAGACTAAAAGTAAGCAAAAGAAAGTTTGCAAGATTCAGAGTTGTATCTAAATCTCTCTGGTGAAAGTTGGCAAAAAAATTCTGTGAGGATCCAAACTGTAACTGTATGGTTTTCTTTCAGTCTCTTAAATTTATTTTATTATGTTTTTCAAATGCATGCAAGACATTTTGTACATATTTTCCCTTGAGTCCCTCTTTGGAAAAAAGGTGGGATGGATGGACGGATGGACAATGCTATTTAAATGGCATTTACTTCTCAGGTGACCATAGGGTCATCTTCACCTGCCATGAAAACATTTCCAGCTGGAAGCGATGGCCCATGATGAAGGCGCCATCCTGTAGGACCTGCCTTCTCATTAAGGTTGCTTCCAGACATGCCCCTTGCTCTACCTTAAACGTGAGGCTCCTTCCAATCCTCCAAACTGGAGGTCCGAAAGCTCCGCATTTAAGGCAAAGCTGTTTCTGGTCCTCTAAATTGGTGGGCAGGAAGCTCTGTTGCAGACAGGAGTGCAGGAAATGCAGGTAAACATACATATAGTTATCCAGCATCTTTTTACTTTGAGAGAGTGCAGGACAGAAGCACCAAACTTGCTTCGCTGATTCCGTCACAGTCTGGAGGCGTCCTAAAGTGTCATTTGTTCTCTCTCTGAAACGTCTATAACCCTTTCCGCACTGAGCCATATAATTCTGGACTATATCCCAGGATAGAGGCCTGCTGCCATCCACACACTAGCACAGATATAAGAGAACTGTCCTCTTTTCTACACCTTTTCAGTCCAAATATAACATAGAAAGCCCAAGTGATGGGGTGCAAAATGAAATTATACTATAAATCTATATGAATCCAGGGAACTTCATCACACTAGCACCTGGAAGTTTGGCACAACTTTTTTGACAACCCTTAGCACTGATACAACTGTCCCCCACTTGCCAAAATGGATTAATGTTTGATCAAATAGCCACCTGGGAATGGGGTAGAGCAGGGTTTCTGTCCTTCATGATGCAATTATTTAATTAATAAAAAAAACTGTATTAAAAGTTTGTTTGTTATTTGAAAAGTCCTTTATTCATATTGGTAACGGTTAAATTTCCTAGAGGTGGGTCCCGAGTTGGTAAACTTATATTAGATGGGTCGTAGCCCAGACAACTTTGGCAACCACTGGGGTAGAGGATTGCTGGAGACAATCATATTTATTACAACATAAAATAATGTAGTTTGCTTACTTGCTGCACTTATTTCCCGCAGTGTTTCTGAATAGCTCAAATATAAGAATATATGAATGTAAGAGGAGCCCTGTTGAAATGGCCTATAGTCCATCTAGTCCAGCATCCTGTCTCACACAATGGCCCACCAGTTGCTCCTGGGCATCTCAAGCAGAAGACAAAGGCAAAACCCTCACCTGCTCCCAAATCCCTGCAAATAATCTTGAGATGCATCCTGAAGACCAAACCTTGGCATCCATTCTAGAAGCCACTGATACACCTATTCCCCCATGAATTTAAAGGATCTGCTTGCCTTTAATATTGGGTGCCTTTGCTTTGAATGGTATACTTATGATGTAATGTTTAACCCTGTGCATTACTTACAGTAAGATTTTTACGCACTACTTTGGTTGTACAAGTTTGCAAAAATCTCAGTACTACAAACTCCCTTCAGGACTTTTTTTTAAAGTGGAATTCAAGTAAACAGCATGAAATGAAAGTTAAGTAAATGTTGTACCACGGGGATGTGACCTCTCCCTACATAGGATAGAGATACAGAGCATCTCTGTAGTAATGGAACAAACGGGGTATTTGTTAGCTGTTAAAACCTCTGAAATAAGTAGATGAGCTTTGAAATGTTAAGTTAAAGAGAACCTCACACCTGGACAAATGTTTGTTGCTGTTGCTGGCAGGACGATTTCACAAAACGATGCACAAAATCTCCCGTGTGATTGCACAATTGTTTCAAATTATGGAGCTCTCTAGTCATCAGCCACTCTCTGTCCAAATAGGCACACTTTCACGTTTGAAAAGCTGTTCCATTAGGAACATTCAAGGACTGAAGGGCCATATTCATTTTCAAAAGAAGAACTACTCTCTTTGTCCATGTCTCCACTTACAGGACAAAGCACTGGGTAATGTACCTGTTGCCCTATGTCTCCATTCATGGTGGAAGAAAACATCACGTGGGGATTGCGCTGCCTCATTTCTGGGTGTGACTGCCAACAGAGGTGCCATTTTTGCAGGGCATAATCTTCCTCCATGAATGATAACACTCACGGCTGCTGTAGAAAATGGGGCCTCTGTGCCTGAAAATGAAGACGCCAAGGTGTCTTCTTCAGCAGCGATCTTGGGACCTTCCCAGTGCACCACAGATGAAGAGACTTCTTCCAGAAGGTGGAGAGCCAACGTTCATCTCATCCCTCCCTTACAATTTATGAGATGTTTGAGACTCCATGACCTTCCATATGTTGCTGAACAACTCTGACTCCGGCCAACATGGCCAACAGACCAAAATGGTAGGCATTGCTGTGCCATAACTGAACCATTCGCTGTACCATTGTCTGTATCCCATCACAGATATTCCTATGATTCTTAGATGCTCTCCCACACAGGGTAACAATCAAACCCAGACCTACTTTACTTTGGAACAAGTGTTCCACGGCATACTTACGATCTTTCTCTGGGCCTGGATGGAGGTGGAAGAGCTCTTCAAGTTTATGTAGTCCCCCCCCCCCATTCAATTCTGCATTTATACCCTGCTGTTCTTTCAAAGAACGCAAGACTTTAACCTTGTTCCCCCTTGTTCCACTTCCCTCTACTTTAACCTCAAAAGAAGCCTGGCTACATTTGGGGGCTGCAGCTGGCCCCAAGTCTTCCAAAACATGAGCATGACTGTCTGAAGGCACATGAACCTTGAGGCTCCTAAATTCCTAGCCTCATGCTCTACAACGGGGCACTTACAGGCTGAACCTATAGGAGACTGGGCTCACTCACTGAACAGAGATGATTGCCTCCTACTTCCTGCTCGCCCTATATCTCTACCTACACCAACTTTACATCCAGACCCAGGTCCCACAAAACAAATCTCCATTTCAACACCACCAAAGATTACAGAATCCAGATATTATCTACTCAGATCCCTGCTTGGAAGGAGGTGAGAGAAAGGCAACCTACAGGTTGCTTAGATTTTGATTGCTTTGTTATCAGTTGAAAGGGAGGGGAAGATGGTTGTGGAAGGGGGGGGAGAGTAACCCCCTGCCAGGAAGGCCTATTCAGACCTGGTTCCTGTAATAAAGTGATTTAATAGATCTAAAGAGGCCAATTCCCTTCTTTCTCTCACAGTTACTTCCTGTGGTTTATCATTCACATATGTAAATGACCAGGAGAGGGTTATCAATGACCCCACTGCAATTAAAGGAGACCTTGTCTGGTTTTTGAGGACATTTTTAAGGACAATGGACATTTTTTTACCCCCTCCCCCCACACACAAAACCTTCTTGAACAAGTGCACCATCAGTTTCACCCTTCCAATGATTTTCCATATCCTATGAAATGACCAAACCATTTAGGGAAATTAGTCATTGTAAGGACAGAAGAACAGCTTAGCACTAAGAGAATTTAGTGAGGGTTCCAAGCTCCTCATGTACATCATCTCCAGGAACTGTGGCCATAGCCTTGTAAAATAATATTACTCAATCAGCCCTGTAATGCGAGGGTGGGGGCACCAGAAGCCATGCATGGTCTGCTACAGATCCACCTGAGTGAGGAAGGAAGCTTCCGACTGTCCGCTAGCTGACCACATTGATGCACCAATGCAGTGTTCTTGGCAAGGATACAGAAGTAGTTTGCCAAGTACTCTTTGGAGTAATGCCAGGGAAGAAAGGCGTCACCCTGTGCTTCCGCTGAGCTGTTCTACCACTGAGCGGCAACCGCCTACCCCTCTGAGAGCATCAGTGGATGAGGAAATTAGTGGAAGACCGGGCTTCTAAGTTCAAACCTTTAACCACCCTATCCAGTCTCCCCAATCTCGTACCCTCCAGATGCCTTTGGATCATGGCTGTAGGTGATAGCTCAAAGTTTGTTGGAGATGGCTGCAGATATGACTACTTTGTAAGGTAGGCATCTCCTTTAAAATGTCATTGTACTAATCTTTGATTCTACCAAAGTGGGCGACCACCAAAAGGCAGAATGACTTGCATCGCTGAGGTCATCAGGTTGCACTAAATAAAAGCATCACCGTTATTTTAATAAATACTAGGAATGGATGCATGTAGGCTTTCACTTCTGGGTTCAATCTTGTTTGTAGCAGTTTTGCGGCTGTACTGCCACATTCCATGTTTCTTCTTCTGAGAACCTAAGCTTTCAGCTTTAGCTGCGATATCCATCTTCAGAGGTCTTTCCCCTTGGCCAACACCAGCCACCCTCGACTCAGCCAAGAGCAAAGACCTCTGAAGATGGATATCGCAGCTATATCCAAAAGCTTAGGTTCTCAGAAGAAGAAACATGGGACATGGCACAACAGCCCAAAAGCTGCTACAAATGAAATACTAGGAAAACCGTCATAGCCAGGAGCAATCTGGACCTCGAGGTTTCTGCTTAAAAAAACTACTTTCCTACGTGTGTGATGGTCATGCCCTACTCCATCCTTCGTAGGAGTTGAATTTGCTGCACAGTGGTGGATTCAGCCTATTTTATTTAAAACATTTCTAGGCCATTCAATAAATAAAATAAATAAAGAAGTTTACCTACAAATTCTAGCAACTTCATTCTGCCAGAGACCTGGAGGCGAGCCAGACTTGTCTGTAAGGGCTCAGTGGCTTGGTAGGTTAGCTGGCAGACTTTGCATTTCCTTTAGACACTCTAATTCCTATAGTGTATTCATCCACACATCCAAGGTTCACTTGCCATCAACCTACAACCAGATCAAGTTTGTCAACCATGAGGCAAAGGCTACTTTTGCTCTGAAGATCATGTGTGTCTTCCCCTGCCACTTCCCCTTCGCTGTTCTCTGACAGACTGAGAAAGAACCAGAGTAGCTTAGTAGCAAGCATAAGCAGGGTTGGTTTTAGGACAATGGTAGCGGTGAGGCTGCAGAGGGCGCCAGGTTCAAGGGGGGCAACTGAGCCAGTTAGCCTTCCTCACTGGTAGTCCAGCAGCTGCACCATACCGCACAGCCCCATCATCCCAAGAAGCAGCAAGGTGGGAGACTAGCTCGTTCAGCTTCCCACCACAGGCCTGCCTGCGCCCACTCTACCGTAGGGGATCAGGACCTTCCGGGCCAAAGCTGCTCTAGAGAAGGGGCTGGGCAGGGGTGGCTCATTGCCTCAGTGGCTAGGGAGTAATGCCTTCTCCTCTGAAGGGCATTCATTCTCCTTATCTTAATCCTGGTTTGAGGTTCCACAGACTTTAGGACACGCAGAGATAATGAGTTCTTGCTTGCTGGCAACTCAAGATGGATGGATGCCTGGAAGGTTAGAGATCTAAGGAAGAGCAGGAGCCAGAGTCAGCCATAAGCCACAGAAGAGAGAAATGTGCAAATGATTGTTTCAACCAGCTGGAGAGCTCATCTTGAGAAGACAGTGGTGTGCTTACCTGCACTCACTTGGAGCTTCAGAGCCTTTGGAGGAAAGGTGACGTGCCAAAAGGTGAGCCACAGCTTGATAACATCATCATAAACCACAATGCACCTATAGCCCAGCAGATACTGGAATACCAGGTAAGCACAGATAAGGGCTTCTCTCCCATCCCAGGGGCCCAGCAAGCTATTCTCTTGCATGCACTCAGCTTTCCCATGATAATATGGGGCTGATTCACAGTTTTCAGAAACAGCCATGTCTGCACTTTTAATAGAAGCCAGTCACGAAGCTCACTGGTTGATCTCAGACCAATCACTAGCCACGACTTCATTTGGACATCAGAAGATGCCTAGGAGAGGTGCCTCCACCATACTGGTCCTCCTTTATGGCCTCAGCAAGTGGCTCGGTGGCCCCATTGTTGCCATCAAGGCCATACCCTCAAGTCTCCACATCTGCACATGGAAGACATCCTTGCCCTCTGTGCTCAGTTGCAGCAGATTCTCCCCTGGAGCATGGAGTGCTGTGCCTGATAGCTGATCCTTATCTCATCTTAGGATATGAGGAGCATCCAGGCTTCTATGCTCCTGGTCACCCCTAATTGGAGAGAGAGCCATCATTTCTCAGACTAAGCTGCCTCACAGGGTTGTCCTTAGTTCCTTAGAGAAGAGGCAAGATTTTAAATCAAACAATAATTTCCATTAAATCTTCCTCTCTTCCATTTCAGTTTTCCAAGAATTAATGTGAAACGGTTTCCCAAGGTCTACAAATACACCTGCCATTAGCCAAACAACAGGGCGGTCAACCTATAGAAATGATCCGTGAAGCCCTTCAGATGCTCCTGGCCTAACATTCCCATCACTCTAGACCGTTGCTCATACTTGTTCCTTGGTTGGAATCCGGCAACACCTTATATCATCTTAAGAGTCACCTTGTGACGGTTTCGGGGTACAGGCTGCAAACTACTTTGCTTTCTGTCTTTGCAGGCTTCTAGCAAGCTGCAATAGCCAGCCTTTGTGCAAACAGCTTGTTGCAAACCCTGGGTTTTGGGCTGCAAAAAGGGCAGGAAATCCTGTGCGGGCCTAGTGCAAGGATTGGCTACAGCTGGTAGCTGGAGGGAAAAGCTGTCCGGGGATCTTAGAGCTGGAGGGAGCTAGAACAGGAGTTCCCACCAATCAGGGGTGAGGGACAGGAGTTTCTAACAGGAGTTTCCAGCAGCATTTTATTGCAGCAGTTTTCCCCAGGAGGTGACAGCCAATCAGGGCCAAGGGAAAAAAGGTATAAAGGAACACAGAGTACAGCAGACTATGTCTTCATGCTGGGACAAGAGCTGAAAGGAACAGAAGAGCTGAATCCTGAAGGAGCCGGACCAGTAGTTGACCAGGGGTCTTCGTGCTGGGACAAGAGCTGAAGGGAACAGAAGAGAACTGAACCTGAGGGAGCTGGACCAGTAGCTGATCATTGGTCTTTTGGCTGAGTGATTTCTGAAGGAGACAATCGTGAGGATTGTGGCTCTGAGGGAGACTTCACTAGCAACTGACCAGGCTGGATGATCGGTCAAGCAAGGATGGGCCGTGCTTTGTGATCATCTAGGGCCACGTTCTGGTACACTGGCTTGGCTTGAGCTGTGGCAGAGCAAGTCAGAGGGGGGGGAACGTGGAGAGGTTTGTCTTTTAAAAAAGGAACTATTTTCTTTTAGGGAAAGGGGTAGCTCCTAACCTTAAGAGACTTACTGAGTTAAGCTAACAAATACCTAAACCTTATTTTCCTTTCTTGTATTGTTTGTGTATAATAATAAACTTGTTTTAGTTTACTGTTCAAACCGCTTGCTACCCGTGTTTTGTGTCCACACTGTAGTATTCACTCGGCCATTGCACGAACTCAGCATCCTAACAGGGCCACACTACTCCTAGAGAGGGCAGGCACTTACTGGAACGCTGGGGATTGTGACACACCTGCTTGTCACCATTGATCCAGAGCATGTCACACTATCTGGAGGGCATGATGCATACTGCAGATTAGAGAAGGAATATACCATATGGTGTCTGCTCCCATGGTTGCTGTTGGATTACCATCATCCCCATTTTCTCAGTTAGCAACTTGGGAGTCTAAAAATAATCTGGAGGGCACCAAGATGCCTCCTGATGGATTAATGGGTTACATCAGGGCTTGGAACTCCAGTCCTCTGGAACTGGCATAGTGGTTACAGCACAAGATTAGCTCCAGGATTCAAACCCCCACTCTGCCAAGAAACCCTAGCCCAGTCAAGACTTCTCGGCCTAAATGACCTCAACGTCTTGTTGTGGAGATAAAATGGAGGGGGCTTTGTCAAAAGCCTTCTGAAAGTCCGGATAGACAATGTCAACTGGTTCATCTTTATCCACATTCTCAAAGAATTCCAACAAGTTTGTAAGGCAAGATTTACCTTTGCAGAAGCCATGCTGACTTTTACTCAACAATGCTTGCTCCTCCATTTATCTTTAATGATGGTTTCCGTCACCTTACATGGAACCGACATTAAGCTAACTGGTCTGTAATTCCCTGGATTACCCCTGGATCCTTTTTTGAAGACTGGTGTTACATTCGCTACTCCCCAGTCTTCAGATTCAGAGCCCGATGTTAGGGAAAGGTTGTATATTTTTGCCAGAAGATCAGCAGTTTCACATTTGAGTTCCTTAAGAACTCTTGGATGAATACCAACTAGTCCTGGTGATTTGTTAACATTTAGTTTATTAAGACATTCAAGAACCTCTTCCTCAGTTATCTCTATCCTGTTTAATTCTTCTGAAAACATAGGCTCAGCCTTTGGCATGTGCCCTCTGTCTTTCTCCATGAATACGGAAGCAAATAATCCATTTAGTCTCTGCAGTTTCTGTGACTTCTTTAATTATCCCTTTCTGTCCCTTATCATCTAATGGTAAAACTGCTTTCCTGGTTGGATTCCTACTTCTGGTATACTTATAGAAGTTCTTGTTATTTCTTTTAATGTTTTTAGCAATATGCTCCTCAAAATCTTTCTAGTGTTTCTGATTGTCACCTTTCATTGTGTTGCCAGTGTCTAGGTTCCCTCCTGTTCTCCTCATTAGGACAAGCCTTCCATTTTCTAAATGAGCTTTTCTTGTTTTTAATTACTTCATCTACTGCACTTGTGAGCCTTGTTTGTTCATCTGTTTATTTTATTTGCAGTCATTTTTAAAGCACCTAGCTCACAAGATAATGGGCAAGATAAACAGAATCAAATTAAAATCCAAAAACAGTGATTAAAATTTAGGAGGTGGGCAGAGATTAAGAAGAGAATACCCTATAAAAGGAGCAGAAAACAAAATTAATCACTAACTTCATGACTGCATAAGTGAGTGATTTTCAACAGGAACTGAAACGTTCTTAACAACTGCACCTGGTGAGCCCCTATAGAGATGGTAAGAACTGGATCTGATCCATTGCCCAGAATGCAAATATTCTATCATAAGAACATAAGAGAAGCCCTGCTGGATCAGGCCACAGCGCATCTAGTCCAGCATACTGTCACACACAGTGGCCCACCAACTGCTCATGGGCAAACCTTCTGCTCTCAAATCCCAGCAAATGGCCTTAGAAGCATCCTGCCTGTACCCTCAGCCTGAAAGATGCACTCAGACATCACAGTGCTGCATGCTGTGGATGAGCCTTTACCAACCTGAATAACATCTGTAGGCTTGATGCAACTTCTGTCTTCCTCAGACACATCTGATGGTTATACCGTCACCATGCAATTGCATAGTCTCCTCTGGATATCATATCCCCACAATAACTTCAATCCCTAGTTTTTCTGAGGTTAAGAATTAAATGTTGATGGACACAGGAAGGTGACAACCAATGTTCTCTAGAACTCTGCCCTCTTCCACAGATCTTCCACGTTTTTCTTATAGGCGGGCGATAATCCTAGTCTCATGAAGACTAACACTTGCCTCTTCAATGAAGAAAATAAAATGTGGCAAAGAGCTTTTATGCAGAAGGCTTTCAAGCAGTGAACATACCAGATTCCAAGCCATGACTAAAAAGAGATAGCGGCTGCATCCAGATGTTGCTTACTAATTCTGCAATATTTGGATATTCTAGAATAAAGCATGGATCCATGCTTAATTCCAGAATATCCAAATATAGTGGAATAAGTTAGCAACGTCTGAATTCAGCCACCACTGTACTTCAAAGCTTATGTAATGTAATGCAAGTCAAGTTAAACATTCCTTAAGAAAGCTGAACACTGATTCCATAATAGGTTTTTAAAAATCACACTGTAGGTGTGTTTCAGACCATGTCTCTACTAGAGGGTAGAGAGGGTTGGAGGACAGGTACCACATCAGAACTACCTCACCTGTCACATTAACAGCCAGTTGGGAGCAAAAAGGAGAAGAGTTGGCTTTTCTACCCCTCTTTTCTCACCTATCTAAGGGGACTCAAAGTGGCTGACAAACCTCCTGTTCTTCTCCCCACAACAGACACCCTGCTGTAGAGATGTGCATGAATGGTTTTTTGACATTCAATTCAAATCAAATCCCCGAAAATCCAATTCAATTTTAAACCTTTTAAATTCAAATTTAACAAGATTCGATTCAAATTTACCAAATTCGAACCTATTCGTTTGAATTTTTTATTTGAATCTGCACATACAGATGTCGGCAATATTCGTATGTGCACGTACTCATCTTCCCCGCATCCATACACATCTGTCTGCATCCCATAGTTATCCTATATGCAACCCGTTTGCATACCATACGGTTCCGCACAAATGTGTACGAATGCGTGGAAGACGTGGATCTTCAAGTACGCATTGAGTATGAACCTGTACACATAGGAATGTCTGGATAATTCTCCTGGACTCTGCGCTAACACTTGAAGCTCAGGTGGAGGCCGTGGCC